>JAQJVK010000018.1:5819296-6182852 GCA_035578135.1 Flexamia atlantica | reverse complement strand
AAATACCACATTAACAGCTTAAGTGTTTCTGCCAGCACTGGCCAACACGGGCCGTAAAGGTTGTATCAGAGTGAAAAACAAATCAAATAAAGGAATATGATATAAAACATATTTTTAAAATATTCAAAAGACTGGTTTGGTTGCCAATAACTTTTAGGACAGTTGTCCACGATATTTAAATCTTAAAAAAATTAGTATGGCTGATATTCCAGATGATGTTGTACAATATGGCAGTGCACCTCCAAGTTTTCGGCTTCAAAAGCCTTAAAGAAAGCGAGTGGTGGTAGATAAACTATGTTTTTTTAGTTTTATAAGTTTTATTCTGATATTATTGAACGCTATGTTCCCTACGTTCAAAATACAAATTTACAAAGCCTGAACTCCTTACAATGTAAGTCTTGAAGCTCTGTTCCTTTTTGTGAACCCGGTGATAAGGTCCTTCAAAGATAGGCAGGGTGTATAACAATATTTTCACTTGATTTAACATATATAGAATGTATTTTCAGTAGTTTGAAGTTGATTGGCTCAAAATCAGTTTTGCAGTTGTCAATGACATGTTTTAGAACACTCTGCAAATTTGCGGGCAAGAGAGTTTGAAGCTGTCCATTTTGTGCCAATCTCCTCAGGGCTTTGCGCTAGTGGCCTCAGAATTTTTCTTAAATTTCTTGTGATCAATACATGTTGTAAAATCGACAAAACGTAGTATTTTAAATGCATTGCTACTTAAATAAGCTTATTGGTTATATACGGGGGGGGAGGGTCATAAACCGGTAATTCTTATAGAAAGTAGGAAAATCCCGGAGGGTCAAGGTAACCGCGAAGCGTATGCAAATGGCGATTAGGTTTTCATTGTCCACTTTTTTCTGACACGATCATATTTGAAAAATTTTCCTTAATCGCTAGTTATTGACGCCAATGTTTTTTGTAAAAGATTTCTGAGTATTTTCAGTTTCCTGCTTTCATGGAAAAATATAAGGAGTTCGTGTTTTTTCCATATTACCAACTAAATCTTCAAATTGTGAATGTTCTTAAATATCTGGTCTCAATGTTAAATATAAACTAAACAGTGAAGTTGGAAAAAGGAATGATAATGGTTTTGTGTGAAAAAGATTGATTTTATACTTCTCACTGTTATTCCTAGCTACAGTATTATAATTCTTCACCCGTAGCTTATATTAATCCGTATAAGAAACCCTTACATTTTTATTGGGAATTTGTCATATTTTCGTCGGTCCTTGACAATTATTATCATACAAAAGCCAGCAAACCTCTATCCCACATAACTATTCGCGAGGCAGCGTTCCTCCTCAAGCCAACCTCAGTAGATTATTTAAATATCATCATAGTAGCAAACATTTTAAGCAAACCTAAATTCATAAAGAAATTAAAAGTCCAAGAAACGCTTACAAGATTTTTTTAATATACGAATACGATTGGAAATGCAGATATAGCAAACAATCTGGCCACATTAAGGCCTTTCCTAACGGACGAATAATGTTTGAGTTCGATTAATTGAATTTTGACGGCGATTGCGCCATCGCCCCCAACTTCCGCGTTCTGGTTCTAACGGATGGAATTGCCCATGTAAGATACTTTCTATGATTAGAACACACACAAATCGGCTGTTAAGGACAAATCGACAAACTGTCCCACAGTAAACAAGCAACACTTCCCGGGATTTGGATGTTGGGAGAAAACAGATTATCTTGAAGTAATCAAGGCCGGATCTCACCACAAGTTGATTGCCCTCATTATAAACTTTTCGATAAATTTCTAATTTGGTTCATTGTAAACTGATAAAATTTTATATGACCAAATATTATTGTTTTTTCTTCTAAAACGTGTCTTTGAGTACCATAAGGGTCATGTTGGCATCGTACTTCAGGTAAAAGCGGAACTTACGTCAAGCTTACTTCTACGACTATACAAATTACAACAAGACTTACTGTGCATTTTACTGTATACACAACTGAATGAACTGATCTGTTCTATACAACTTAATTGTACTTCTGAACAAGTAAGTTGTACCGGCAGTTGTAAGCAGCACCGGATTCTAGATACGTAAAAAATAAATTGAAAATTCAGCAAATATTTTTTGCTAGTTCGCTCCGTTTCGCGGTGATCTATCTGTATATGATTTTCAAAATAATTTAACATAACTTTTATTTCAAGCATAAACTTCTTGTATGACACATAAGCCATGTTTCATATGACCAATTTTAGTATGGAGTAGCAAGTTTGTACTTTAACCCAATTCAAAATAATGTCCAATTTAGTTTTAAAAACTCAACCTCTAAAAAATTTGTTAACTCTTCGGAAAATGTTTCAGAGAAATACGAAGCAAAATGTAAGTTTCCAAACAAGAATGAATAACTGTAATGACACAAACGACAGGTATATGGTACTTTGAATTTTCTGAAGTTGCTGCTGTGGATTTGGGAAAGTGCCAGAATATTTACACCTATCTATTATCGTTAGTAAATTTAATACCTCTCTGTTTGTGCAACGACCTTAACAAAATCATACATTTTTAACACATTCTCGCGATGTTACCATTTTTTGTCCATCTGGAAAATAATTATAAACAATATCATAGGACTTGTAAGAGCTATACGCATTTTTCAGACAGGCAAGATATAATAGGGCATACCATACCTTTCTGATTTGGTAAAAATATCCATGATTAGTGCACAGAAAAAAATAGATTTGTTGGAACAACAAAAACATTTGCATATATACAACCTGCAAATGTTTTGCTCGGTTTAACAATGTTTTTGCTCGGTTTGCCAATGTTTTTGTTGTTCTGACAAATCTATTTTGTTTTTTCCAACAAAAACATTGGTAAACCGAACAATAGTATATTTCGCAACAAGGGCCGAAAATGAGGTTTTGCAGGCTCGAGATCATGTTTCAAATTCGAGACGAAGTCGAGAATTTGAAATGATTGAGCGCTGCATTACCCTTTCGGCCGGGGTGCGAACGCTATTTTTCACCACACTACACAATGAAATATACCCTAAATAATTAAAAAAAAAAGATTATTAATTGACTCACTTGAAAAAAAAAACTTTAAGGTTATGAGCGACGATACAACTTCTTTATCATGATTCAAACAAACTCATATGAAAATCATATGATCGCAACTATCCTGTCTTTGGAACCTATTGAATGCCGTATAATTATGTGATGTTCTGACGTTGTTTCAAACAAATAAACGGTCAGCTGACTTTCGGCCCTAGGGCCCCCAACGTTTTCGGTCCTGTGGCGGCAAACAGTGTGTTTCGGTTGACGTTTGTAAAACAGGTGATTTCGTCGCAGTGTGGTGAAAAAACATTTGCAGGTTGTACATCTGCAAATGTTTTTGTTGTTCCAACGAATATTTTTTTCTGTATGGACCTTAATCATAGGTTCTAGGATGTTTCCAGGACCTTTCGTAGGTTCCAGGTTCGCTGTTTGGGAAAAAATGAAGAATGATAGACTAAATCTCACATTTTTATCACTTTTGCACAGTGTTACTATTTTAAAACCCGACGCTATCCAGGCGTATTTTAAGGCGAATATGAATGAGTGAATGGTCTATAAAAAGGATTATTGGTTGTTTTGTTATCAGCCACAGTCATCTAATACTTTTATCTCGGAAGACGACTCAGCAATAACGGCACATGGCCAGGTGACGACCGGAAGGTGATTGAGCACATTTGACCAATCTGACCACGAGAGCGAAAGTGGTGTGACCAGTGACCGAGTGAACCGCTCAACCACCCATCTGACCATCGGACCATGTAACAACCTGATGGCTCAGTTAAGCTGATGAGGTTGTTGACAGGTTTGATCGATTATGCCATCCAGTCGACTATTCGGTTGTTTAGACTAGTCGATATTTCATCTTTTTTAACCGTCTATAGGCAAGTTTTAACGGAGTAGAGATTGGGGTTTTTGCTGAAAGTACAACCTCACTAATTCTAACCTTGATTATTCGAAACCCTTGGTATTGGATATATTTAAAAAAATACACGGTTAATTCGAAGTGATTTTCTATAATATAGAAAATCACTTGTTCTATAATATAGAAACTACATATTATGTAGTTTCTGAAATCTCAATAATTGTCTACTCGTGCTTCTACAATTTGAATATTGTTTATGTATTTCGAAACTTTACCTCTGAAATTCAAATACAACCTCTGCAGATCGAAAATATATGACCGTAAGCATCTGTAATTCAGATTAAGTACAAAAAAAACCTATTTAAATATTAACTAGTGCAACCATGTGCTCTGAATCCATCGGCAAGTTTTTTTTGCAACGTTGAACGTGCATGTAATCAGACAAACCTCCATAATTCGAATTTCATTCACAATATCATCTATACTTGAAACCTCGTTATTTTAAACTTCCTTTACTTCGAAATTAATAGGCTGTCTCCTGAATATCGTATAAGTGAGGTTCTACTCTTTATTTACTCGTTCGAATAGTTTAAACGATCAGACTAGATGCGGTGACTGGGGTAGCGGATTTGTACCCCCCACAAAAAACGCTACGTCATTTTGACGTCACATGAGGCGGGGCCTAAATCGCTCGAGAAACAGCCCGCGACTGGAAATGTACCCCCCAATACATTATTAAATCATCAACACCTAAATGCAATTAAATTATTTCCCTTAAGTCTGACCCCGGAATTGTACCCCCCGGATTTGTACCCCCCGACGCCAAATCTTCAAGTACTATCCCGGATTTGTACCCCCCGGATTTGTACCCCCGTCACAAAATCTTCAAGTACTACCCCGGATTTGTACCCCCGGATTTGTACCCCGATTGAGTTAGGACGAAATGAATGGCTTAAAAACCTCCTCCGTGACATTTTACATATTTATACCAAGTTTCATGGCAAACAGTCCAACGGAATACGAGACCATAAACGTGAAACATATACAGGGTGGAAGGAAGTTAGTGTTAAAAAATGGTATGTGATAAACTCCGTGGTATTTCTGACAAAATGGCACAAATATAACCTTGCAATAAGTGAATGATGGATAAAATAAGATTTTTTCAAAATTAATTGTTGTCCTTGCTTAGATTAAATGGCTATAAGTGCATCAAAAATTGTGTTTTTATGGATTTCATTCCCATATTTAGAATCCTCATGAAATTTCAAATAAGAATAATACAGAAATATTCAGTTTCAATACCCTTATAAACTCTTGTTTTCTAATTAACGACTAGTGTGAACGACTAGTCTAATCGATAAATGAAATTAATCGAATAGTCGATAGTGAAAAGTAGTCGATGGTGAATAATAATCGATGATCTGAAGTTCATCACCGCAGTTAACAGCCTGTGACGGCGGACAAGCTGGATGACTCGCGCACAAGGCGACTAATTGTGATCACTTAGGCTACGATTATAATGTGAGAGTGGTGAAATTAAAGCCAAACAAGAGTTTAATCAAATCATTTGTCAGTTACGTGGCAGGCCTAGCGTCGGTTGATGATTGTCACTCTGTTAGTTTTACGTTGCTCAATAGAGTAGTCAAATGAGCAAAGGGAAAATGCTTGATGTTGATGTTTTTCTTAAATCTTGTTTTCTGAACTTTTTAAATAAATAAATAAATAAATAAAACTTTTTAAATTTACTCCCATGGGGTGAGCGAATAGAAATATTTGAAGTCGAGTCGAGTTTTTTTAGTAACAAGATAGTATTACACTCCTACTATTTGTCCTAGTATTTGATGTAATCATCATGTAAACAAATCGAATTAATTAAAATACAATTTAAAACTGTAATGCTACTCAACTTAGAGGTGTTCCTGAGTTAAGAGCAAGCATGTCAAACAGGCCCGTGCTGGGAACGTCGAAAGGGCGGGGGACAAGTATGACGAGGGCGACAGGCAGTGGCGCACCTAGGAAATTTCCTTGGGGCATCAACCAACGGGGGGTCTGAGGGTTCTCCCTTGGGAAATTTTTGGATATGATAGGCTACTTTAAACTCGTGTTTTTAGGCAATTCAGAGTCATAAAAACAAACTGTTCAGCTCCAGAAATCCGCACAAAGCAAGGCCGGCTGGCCCCTGCTCGCTTTCTGAAAAATTGTTATTTTCCAGGGTTTTTTTAGGAAAATTCTCTTTAAATAACCAAAGCTGTGGGATATTCATTTTTCGCTATCGTCTTTTATCGGCTATCGGTAAATCCGCCGGAACAAAAACAAGATCAAGGCAGCAAATTAAATAATTTAGTATAGGTCTATAACACTGTTTTAAAATTATATGTCGATGTTAAAATGCGAATTCCCAATTTCAGTCAGGATGAAATTTTCACTAACCTTCATTATATAACACTACCTAGACAACGCAAGAAATCAAGAAATCCATATAAAAACTACAACAAAGGACCATGAGAGGACTTGATCAAATCATGGATTTAAGTATTGAAAGCAGACTATATTCGCTAGGGATTATATTACTAATATACCCACCATTAATTTTCGATAATTCTTCGCCTTTTTTTACGAACAGTTATCAAAAAATAATTTTGTCCGTTGTTAAAAGGAGTAAAATATCTATCAGATTCAATTTTTAGCAAAGATTTATTTAATATCATCTATATTTTGCCATTATAAAAATCACACGAATGGGCATTACTTTGGGAATGGAATCGGGCACCCGCGTCCTTAAGAGAGCAAATGTACCAAAAACCGGGAATTACCCAAAAAAATAACCGCAAATGTTTCAAAACTCCCAAAAAGGGAGCAGCCAGCCGTCTTTGTTCTTCATAAAAAGTGGAAATTTTACTTTGATATCTAGCACCCTATTAAAAAAATTTGTATTATATGTAATTACTGTTCTCTTACCATGAAATAGTATATTTCGCAACAAGGGCCGAAAATGAGGTTTTGCAGGCTCGAGATCGTGTTTCAAATTCGAGACGAAGTCGAGAATTTGAATCGATCCAGAGCTGCAAAACCCTTTCGGCCGAGGTGCGAACACTATTTTTAACCACACTACACAATTAAATCTATAAGTATAAAAGAGGATGTTGGTATATATATATCTATAAGTATAAAAGAGGATGTTGGTATATATATATATATATATATATATATATATATATATATATATAGCATTGATAAACTCGGACACCGCTGGACCGATGGCCACGAAACTTGGTAGATACATGTAGAATTTCATGGAGTAGGTTTATACACTTTCAATTTCGTGATAACTTTCAGGGCTTAGCCCTGGGACCGTCTTAAAGGTACCCATGTCAGGGATTTTGAAAGAATTTGAGTTAGATTTGTTTACTAACAAAACATGTGAAAGTAAAGTTTAAAACAGGTGATGTAAATTTATGTTTTTTCTTTCTGCTATTTAATTGTATTTGTTTACATGAAGATTTGTTATACTTTGTGCCAGATGGTTAATGAATTATTACTTTTGAATGTATTTTAAGTGCAATACTATATAAAATGCTGGTATGTAGTATAAAATAAAATAAATAATTGATATTACTAAGGGACTTCTATCCTTGAAGGACTTCTTTTTTATGACAACAAACTGCTGTTTAAAGAGGAAGAGTGTGCTACTGTAAATTATTAATTTTATCTACAGCAGTTTAAAAAAATTGCCGGGACGGCTCATTCAATCTTTTTGTTTAGTATAGTATAGAGTCTAAAACGTAAGACAGCACTTTTTAATAATTGCTGGAGTGGAATTGTAATTTTTTGTTCAAGGAAGACCCTAAAACCTTAAGAAAATGATCTTTTACAGTGAATAAAATTTCAAGTCATGTTCTATGGTTCCTCTAACACGTATGCCTTCAAGAAGGAAAGAAATAGGACTTCTAATACGCAGGTCTGCTGCGACGGGGGTGCGATAAATTTCAAATTAAGGGTAACTATGCTCAAGGTCCCACAGTGTGGCCTTGCTATGCTACATATGCGAGCAGATTCAAAGCCGTCGAAAAAGCCAAGGGTGCCATTCCTTATATCGTGCCCCATGATCATCATCAGGGCAAGCTCAGATACCGTGCGTTAAGCAGAAACGACCATAAATTCTTCTCGGCGTTTGTCTTGGGTGAGCCAGTCTCTGTAAATTCGCTTCTTGAGTGTGTAAGCGCAATCCTCTTCACCTGATAGCAAGATCGACTGGACAGTCGATACAAGCAAACAGCACTTGCAAGAGGAAGGACCGCCGATATTGGACATGAGCCTACCCAGGGCAGCAACACCATTTGGGGCTTTGTCGGTGGGGCGCTGGATATGGTCACATTTTTTATATAGACAGGCACTTTAGGCAGGAATAGAATACCCCCTTCGTAGCATATGCGTACTAAGAGCAAATTTCTAAAAACGTTTTTTGTTTTATGGAAGTATATTTGATATGTTTAAAGAAGTAGATTTTACAACAAGAAAAATAAATGGGAAAGCAAAACGATATAATTGATGGGTGATAGTGTATGTTTAATTTTTATCGTGAGCGAAGCCACGGGTTCTTCTAGTATATATATATATATATATATATATATATATATATATATATATATATATATTTATTTATTTATTTATTTGGCAGGGATAAACACAAAAACCGCTGGACCGATGGCCACGAAACTTGGTACATACATGTAGAATTTCATGGAGTAGGTTTATACACCTTCAATTTCGTGATAACTTTCAGGGCTTAGCCCTGGGACCGTCTTAAAGGTACCCATGTCAGGGATTTTGAAATAATTTGAGTTAGATTTGTTTACTAACAAAACATATGAAAGTAAAATTTAAAACAGGTGATGTAAATTAATGGTATTTCTTTCTGCTATTTAACTGTATTTTTGTTAAAATGAAGATTTGTTACTTGGTGCCAGGTGGTCAATGAATTAGACTTTTGCATTTTTTCAAAGTGCAATACACTATATAAAATGCTGATAATATGTAGTATAACATAAAATAAATAACTGATTACTGAAGGACTCCAGTGATCACTGATCACTTATACTTGAAGGACTTTTTTATGACAACTAACTGCTATTTAAAGAGGAAGAGTGTGCTACTGTAAAGAATTAATTTTACCTACAACACTTTAAAAAAATTGCCGGGACGGCTCATTCAAACGTTTTGCTCAATATAGAGCCTAAAAACGTAAGACAGCACTTTTTAATAATTGCTGGAGTGGCATTGTAATTTTTTGTTCAAGGTAGACCCTAAAACCTTAAGAAAATTATCTTTTACAGTGAATAAAATTTCAAGCTAACTTCTTTGATTCCTCTAACACGTATGCCTTCATGAAGGAAATAAATAGGATTTCTAATACGCAGGTCTGCTGCGACGGGGGTGCATAATAAAGTTTTAATTAAGGGTAACATATGCGAGCAGATTCAAAGTGCCGTCGAAAAAGCCAAGGGTACCGTTCCTTATATTGTGCCCCATGATCATCATCAGGGCAAGCTCAGGTACCGTGGGAACGACCATTAAATGCTTCTCGGCGTTCGTCTCTGTAAATTGGCCTCTTGAGTGTGTGAGCGCAATCCTCTTCACCTGATAGCACGATCGACTGGACAGCCGACACAAGCAAAACGCACTTGCAAGAGGAAGGACCACCGATATTGGGCATGAGCCTACCCAGGGCAGCAACACCATTTGGGGCTTTGTCGGTGGGGCGTTGGATATGGTCACATTTTTTTATGTACAGGCAGTTTATGCAGGAATATAATACCCCCGTCGTAGCAGACCTTCGTACTAAGAGCGAATTTCTAAAAACGTTTGCTTTATGGAAGTACATTTGATATGTTCAAAGAAGTAGATACATTACATACATTAGATTTTACAATAAGAAAAATAAATGGGAAAGCAAAACTATATAATTCATGGGTGATAGTGTATGTATAATTTTAATCGTGAGCGAAGCCACGGGTTCTTCTAGTATACCCTAAATAATAAAAAAAAAGATTATTATTTGACTCACTTGAAAACAAAATTTCAAGGTTATGAGCGACGATACAAATTCTTTATCATGATTCAAACAATCATAGCTATGTAAATCATATGATCGCAACTATCTTGCCTTTGGAACCTATTGAGTGCCGTATATTATATAGCAAATAAACGATCAGCTGACTTTTGGCCCTAGGGCCCCCAACGTTTTCGGTCCTGTGGCGGCAAACGGTGTGTTTCGGTCCACGTTTGACGTTTGTAAAACAGGTGATTTCGTCGTGGTGTGGTGAAAACAATTTTTTTCAAAACTTTTAGTAACTTTGTGTCAAAAAACCCGTTTTAGTGGGGCTAAAAAAAATCCCGGGCTAACCCCTTTTTTAAAAATATCGAGAGTGCTGAGTAAATCCCCGCTGCCCAAGTTTAAAATCTCCGGTTTAATCCGCATCTTCTTAATCCCCGCAAAGTACCCGAACTCCGAGCAGTTTCTGGCAACACTGCCTATTATCCAATTTTATCTAGCACATACAGCAGCTGAGATGCGGTCGTCGGGCTGCTCTGACTTATCTTGACGCTGGAGCGCTTTCGGCTTTCCATATGCTACTCCATGGTAGTAGCAGTTGAAAATTAACTGTCTTATTTTCTTGTTCTTCTCCTTTTTGTGAGAGATGTGTCTCTCACCTGTTGTATGTGACATCGACGCACGGACCTCAACACCATCGTTGGATTTTAATTAGCGGGTAGACACCAATAGAACCAAGGAGAACAATAGAGCCTTTCTAAACACACTACCAAATTTTAATCATTTACAGACAATAAATGCCGTATCCGTGATTTCGGTATGTCTTTGTTGTTGGTCCAAAATCCCCGGCTTTACCCATCAGTTACTTTTACATACATTATGATGGTTTAATCCCCGTACCCCAAGAAAATTCCCGGGTTTTCTTACTTCCTGCAGAATCCCCGAACAGCCAACAAAATACCCGAAAACCGGGTGAACCCAGTTTTCCAGTTGGGGGGGGGTTATACTTTTACAGTCACCCCCCCCCCCCCGGGCCAACACGGGCCTGACTACCACTGCTTAGCTTGCACCTGTTATATCTAGCTGTACAGAATTGGAGTGACCCCGCGTCATTCCCTGTACAGTCACCCCACAGTCACTGTTACTGCCTAGCTTTGCACCTGTTATATCTAGCTGTACAGAATTGGAGTGACCCCGCTTCACTCCCTGTACAGTCACCCCACGGTCACTGTCACTGCTTAGCTTGCACCTGTTATCTCTAGCTGTACAGAAACGGAGTGACCCCGCTTCACTCCCTGTACAGTCACCCCACGGTCACTGTCACTGCTTAGCTTGCACCTGTTACCTCTAGCTGTACAGAAACGGAGTGACCCCGCTTCATTCCCTGTACAGTCACCCCACAGTCACTGTCACTGCTTAGCTTGCACCTGTTATCTCTAGCTGTACAGAAACGGAGTGACCCCGCGTCATTCCCTGTACAGTCACCCCACAGTCACTGCCACTGCTTAGCTTGCATCTGTTATCTCTAGCTGTACAGAAACGGAGTGACCCCGCGTCACTCCCTGTACAGTAACCCCACAGTCACTGTCACTGCTTAGCTTACACCTGTTATCTCTGGCTGTACAGAAACGGAGTGACCCCGCGTCACTCCCTGTACAGTCACCCCACAGTCACTGCCACTGCTTAGCTTGCACCTGTTATCTCTAGCTGTACAGAAACGGAGTGACCCCGCGTCACTCCCTGTACAGTCACCCCACAGTCACTGTCACTGCTTAGCTTGCACCTGTTATCTCTAGCTGTACAGAAACGGAGTGACCCCGCGTGACTCCCTGTACAGTCACCCCACAGTCACTGCCACTGCTTAGCTTGCACCTGTTATCTCTAGCTGTACAGAAACGGAGTGACCCCGCGTCACTCCCTGTACAGTCACCCCACAGTCACTGTCACTGCTTAGCTTGCACCTGTTATCTCTAGCTGTACAGAAACGGAGTGACCCCGCGTCACTCCCTGTACAGTCACCCCACAGTCACTGTTACTGCTTAGCTTGCACCTGTTATCTCTAGCTGTACAGAAACGGAGTGACCCCGCGTGACTCCCTGTACAGTCACCCCACAGTCACTGTTACTGCTTAGCTTGCACCTGTTATCTCTAGCTGTACAGAAACGGAGTGACCCCGCGTCACTCCCTGTACAGTCACCCCACAGTCACTGTCACTGCTTAGCTTGCACCTGTTATCTCTAGCTGTACAGAAACGGAGTGACCCCGCGTGACTCCCTGTACAGTCACCCCACAGTCACTGTCACTGCTTAGCTTGCACCTGTTATCTCTAGCTGTACAGAAACGGAGTGACCCCGCGTCACTCCCTGTACAGTCACCCCACAGTCACTGTCACTGCTTAGCTTGCACCTGTTATCTCTAGCTGTACAGAAACGGAGTGACCCCGCTTCACTCCCTGTACAGTCACCCCACAGTCACTGTCACTGCTTAGCTTACACCTGTTATCTCTAGCTGTACAGAAACGGAGTGACCCCGCTTCACTCCCTGTACAGTCACCCCACAGTCACTGTCACTGCTTAGCTTGCACCTGTTATCTCTAGCTGTACAGAAACGGAGTGACCCCGCGTCACTCCCTGTACAGTCACCCCACAGTCACTGTCACTGCTTAGCTTGCACCTGTTATCTCTACCTGTACAGAAACGGAGTGACCCCGCGTCACTCCCTGTACAGTCACCCCACAGTCACTGTCACTGCTTAGCTTGCACCTGTTATCTCTAGCTGTACAGAAACGGAGTGACCCCGCGTGACTCCCTGTACAGTCACCCCACAGTCACTGTTACTGCTTAGCTTGCACCTGTTATCTCTAGCTGTACAGAAACGGAGTGACCCCGCTTCACTCCCTGTACAGTCACCCCACAGTCACTGTCACTGCTTAGCTTGCACCTGTTATCTCTAGCTGTACAGAAACGGAGTGACCCCGCGTGACTCCCTGTACAGTCACCCCACAGTCACTGTTACTGCTTAGCTTGCACCTGTTATCTCTAGCTGTACAGAAACGGAGTGACCCCGCGTGACTCCCTGTACAGTCACCCCACAGTCACTGTCACTGCTTAGCTTGCACCTGTTATCTCTAGCTGTACAGAAACGGAGTGACCCCGCGTGACTCCCTGTACAGTCACCCCACAGTCACTGTTACTGCTTAGCTTGCACCTGTTATCTCTAGCTGTACAGAAACGGAGTGACCCCGCGTGACTCCCTGTACAGTCACCCCACAGTCACTGTTACTGCTTAGCTTGCACCTGTTATCTCTAGCTGTACAGAAACGGAGTGACCCCGCGTGACTCCCTGTACAGTCACCCCACAGTCACTGTTACTGCTTAGCTTGCACCTGTTATCTCTAGCTGTACAGAAACGGAGTGACCCCGCTTCACTCCCTGTACAGTCACCCCACAGTCACTGTCACTGCTTAGCTTGCACCTGTTATCTCTAGCTGTACAGAAACGGAGTGACCCCGCGTGACTCCCTGTACAGTCACCCCACAGTCACTGTTACTGCTTAGCTTGCACCTGTTATCTCTAGCTGTACAGAAACGGAGTGACCCCGCGTGACTCCCTGTACAGTCACCCCACAGTCACTGTTACTGCTTAGCTTGCACCTGTTATCTCTAGCTGTACAGAAACGGAGTGACCCCGCGTCACTCCCTGTACAGTCACCCACAGTCACTGTCACTGCTTAGCTTACACCTGTTACCTCTAGCTGTACAGAAACGGAGTGACCCCGCGTCACTCCCTGTACAGTCACCCCACGGTAGGGTGACCAGACGTCCCGTAAAAACGGAAAAGTCCCGTTTTTTCATCTTGCGTTTCGTTGTCCCGACAAACTTCGTCGGGACGTCAAAATGTCCCGTTTTTTTTTAAAGTAGGCTATAAAATAAAAACATGCCTAACGTTATCTTAAATATTTAGAGGCATCTCACATTACTTACGGTTATAAAAGAATATTACGAACTTTTACCAAAGCTAAACAAGATTTTATTTTTACGTCACATACTTCAAGCTCTTCTTCAAGTATCATATAACTTCAAAATGGATTGTTGCCAGTTCTACAGCTATATTATAATAGAGAAAAAGGACTGGACCAAGTGACAAGTATAGCATAACAAAAATTGAAAAGTTTAATGAACTTATTGTTTAATTTTTGTATAGGCCCTAGCTGTTTCCCAGCATAATAATTAACGATAAGAACTTAAAATTTAAGATTGTCATGATACTTTTTTGATCATACTATTTTACAGTATATATATAACCACTTTGATAATTTATTTTGAGGACATCTTAATTATTTTATAATAAAATTTTAAGATCCTAAAAATGTGACTTGATTATTTATTATTTTTAATCCTAAGTATGTGGCGATTCAAAAAATTACCTTTCATGGCTACATGCCATTTATCGTATTATTAAAGAAAAACAGTAAAAATCGTGCGCTGCAATAATATAAATGTAAAATAAAATTCATGGTTTAAAATCTTCAAAAACATTTTGATACTTAATTTCTTCAATTACAAAATGTGCAAATTACAGAGACCCCCGTGTAATTAAACACCTTGGTGTATGGTGTGTTGTATTAGGGATGTGGGGGGGGGGTGAGTTTTTCTTACGTGTCCCGTTTTTATTTGGAAACGATCTGGTCACCCTACCCCACGGTCACTGTCACTGCTTAGCTTGCACCTGTTCTCTAGCTGTACAGAAACGGAGTGACCCCGCGTGACTCCCTGTACAGTCACCCCACAGTCACTGTTACTGCTTAGCTTGCACCTGTTCTCTAGCTGTACAGAAACGGAGTGACCCCGCGTGACTCCCTGTACAGTCACCCCACAGTCACTGTCACTGCTTAGCTTGCACCTGTTATCTCTAGCTGTACAGAAACGGAGTGACCCCGCGTGACTCCCTGTACAGTCACCCCACAGTCACTGTCACTGCTTAGCTTGCACCTGTTATCTCTAGCTGTACAGAAACGGAGTGACCCCGCGTGACTCCCTGTACAGTCACCCCACAGTCACTGTTACTGCTTAGCTTGCACCTGTTCTCTAGCTGTACAGAAACGGAGTGACCCCGCGTGACTCCCTGTACAGTCACCCCACAGTCACTGTCACTGCACCTGTAAGCTTTGCACCTCTTATCTCTAGCTGTACAGTAAAGCAGTAACAAGCTGCTCACGCCACTGGCTTGAGATACTGATGAAACGATTCAAAATTCCTTCACTGTTAAATTCTCTGTTCTCAGTCCTCGGTACGTTATCCTATGTAGGAACATATGTACACTCGGAATATTTTCGAATGTTATTTTCAGTCGCCTCTGACGAGGCTGTAAAAAGTGAAACATCGTGATACACACGGTATCTGGATTGGATTTCCTTAGACAACTGTGATTTAACAGTAAATCAGGGATATCAAAATTCTGACCATCTCAAAACATAGCTTAAAACAGTGGTGAGAACAAAGCATTCCAAACCAATATCACAGATACTTACACCTATTTATAACAAAAATTAAGTAAAGCAGGTGAATTTGAGTGTATTTAATAATGAAGAATGGTACAAGAACCGTAACGAATCACGTTTTACATTTTTTTACGATATTACAGCCAGAATAACATCCAGGCGAATGCTGAGCACCCTGGCGGTGTTAGCGGGAACTAACTGAGACAGCCGCGGTACAGAGTATACTCACATTCTCCTGCTACTCTGGCGGTGTGATGAGGTGTTCTTTGGTCGTCTCTCTGTGGTGATTCTCTGTCAGGTACAACAGTTTAACTACATGTCACAGACCTGTGATCTTACAGGAAAATTCAAGCTTGGAATCTCATGGTGGTTGGTCTTCGATAACTTTAAGGGCTTCGCCAATTAGACAGTCATAAAGTACCCTAACTCCGAGCGGTTTCTGGGATCGCTGCCTACTATTCAATTTTATTTGGCTCCAATAGAACCGAGGAGAACAATAAGCCTTACCAAATTACAAACAACTGTAATTAAAGAAAATAAATACCATGGCCTTAATTTCGTTTTGTCTTTGTTGTTGGTCCAAATTCCTCGGTTTTACCCAGTTACTTTTACAAATGTTATGTTGGTTTAATCCCCGCAGCACAAGAATAAAAACCCCGGTTTTCCGGTTTTTCTCACTTCCTAAAAAATCCCCGAACAACCAACAAAATACCTAGAAACCGGGTAAATCCGGTTTCTTTTTACTCTGGTGTTGCGTGATGCATGCAGCCAAGTGACTCAACCTTAAAACAGCAAATTGTTTGTTTAGTAGTACAGTTGGCGCGTTTTGAAGATTCGCCCCCCCAAAACAGGTAGACGGACCGTCCTAATCCCCTGTTATCAAACAAGGCCTTCGTTAGGGGTGGTCACCGTTGTGCCGGCGGTCACGCGCCTGTATTCCAAGAAAATTCCGCGTAACTTGCATTTCGAATATTGCGATTTATATTGTTATGCCAGTAACCGGAATTTCAGGCGGATGCAGAGTCCTGGCCGGCCGCCCGTAACAAAGGCACTAAGGCATTGTTTGTCAACAGGGGATTAGGACTGTCCGTCTACCTGTTTTGGGGGGGCGAATCTTCAAAACGCGCCTACTGTAAAGGTAAGGAAAGCATGGTTTTTTGACTAAGTAATATTTCAATATGCCGGTATCGTAAATAAAACATTTCGTAATTTTCGAGTTTTTATCACAAAAAATTCAAAAATTCAATTTTTGGTGTTAAATTTGGTCAACTTTTGGTCAAGAGGGCACCAGTCATACCTTTAAGGGGAGGGCGCAGTGGGATACGTCCCAGGATACGACCCCCTCCCCCCGGAACAGCACGGGCCAGTTACCACCCATTACAACGAGTAAAAAGTGTCTAAACATAGCAGGTGGTGGAAAAATATTTTTCATAAGAATATCATTGGAAGGTGGTTGTGCAGCTTTGCTACAACAGAAATGTGGAAAAGCGGGATTTTAGAACAATTAAAGGCACTTCCGCCAGGTAAAAAACGTGTATAAAAGTTTACAGTATGTAAAAAAAAGTATGTAGGGAACAAATAATCACATAATAAACACAAACGTAATAATAATAAACGAAAAGCGTGGGTGTGTTTTTTTTCGTTCGTGCATTGGCAACATTGCCAACAATGCCTGGGTAAATTACACAATAATGACATATCATCTGACTCCAACAATGAGAACAATGGAAACCGTGACAACATTAAAGTAGGTCAATCGAGGTTTGTACTTGCCCTTATAGACCGAGTTAATTAACTTGGCCCATGCCGTCTGTAAGCCCACTGCAGTGTGTCGTTATTAATACAGTCTTATGGACGGATTGTGCCAAGTTATTTGATGCGACCTATTCATTCCTCCTCATCTGATCCAAACAGATACATTCATTACAGCTTATCGTTGAGTATCTTAATGTTTTATAATTTTGATGACTTTTATGAAATGCATTTCAAAGATGTAACATGTAAGCTGATTGCAGTAGAGCCCAAGCTCCATTTCTTCTATGAGTTTCCTACTAAATCATAAAAGATTTTTTAACCCAGGGAAAGGAATACCTATCCTTCAAATTTATTGATGTCAGTATTTTTCTACAAAACCAGCGGTTCTCAGCTTATTTTACCAGGTGTTCCCCTGACTCAATACCTATTTATGAATTGTACCACAGAGAAAGAAGAGCCTCTACCTTCTTTGTGATTGTATCAAGGCCGCACTGGAAAGCAGGCCATGCTGCAGCGATCCCAGCGCTGCGCCTCGCTACACAAGAAGGCAGGGAACTAACAACCGATGTTTACATTATATTACTAAACGTCAATATTCATCGTTTATTCAAGTTTTTTTTTAATTTTTCATTTTACCACTAAATGTCAAATATTCCTTTTCTTGTTTATTAACGTTTTCATGTTTTGTTTTTAAATGATTTGATGAGCAGCACAGCTGTGAGCCCTGATCCAGACTCTCAGCCTGCCTACTTGTTTGACGTCATTAATTCTGCAGCATGGCCTGTATTTCCAGTGTCTCAATGTGGCCTTGATTGTACCCCAACGTCCCCAACCGTACTAAAATACGAAATAAAAGTATGCAGTTTTCAACAAACAAAAGTCAGATCTGGTAAGTTAATAGGTATAACAACGAATTCAGTTTATGGATATACTTTATTTTCCAAATATTGACTAAATTTTGACAATCCAATGCTCTGTACAATAATATAAAATAAATATGACTTTGGTTTCTTAGCAAGAAATCTCTGTGCTACACTTAAATTTATTTAGAAAGCTATAATAACGTTTATAGAAAAGTTCTTTTTCGTCAAACTTTTCAGTTAATTTCATAATCTAAAGCTTACTGAATTTTCTTACGATTTACTCAGTTTTTAAGGTTTGAAATTGGGAACCCTATACCTATCATTATTTGGAAGCCAATTGAAAAATTAAAGTTATAAACGAAATCAGGAAATTGACACATACTTTCTTTCTTATAAAAAAGCCAGTTAAAACAAGGATACCTAAAATTAAAACAAATCTACAATTAAATACATACCAAATTATAACAAAAACTGTTGGTTAGTAAGGAATATGTCTGTTTTTAAATTCCTTCCATAAGAACAACATTAGACAACGTACTGGTTTACACCAAACATTAATATTAATTTTCTCCTCAACCTGTTAATGTAGGCTAAGGATTCGAAATGCATGATTATTTTTTTCAAGCCAAATTTAATGGTTACAATTAAATTTTCTTTGAAGATTGAAATTTTTGTGAAATTCGGTAAAAATCAATTTAAAAAAATAAGTCTATAACTTCTGAACCTGTATTCTTAGAGACTTTTGGGTGGTCTCCTTTTATTTGGCATCTTAATCACTACAAACTATGAAATATTTATCAAAATCGTTGCAGCCGTTTTCCAGAAATTTGGACTTTTGTACTTTTCTTATACAACATACCATTAAAAATCAAAAATTCTAAAATTGACAAAAAACGTTTTGAGCTGTTACGGTTTGAAATCTTCAAACCAAATATCAACCGCCTTTGTCGTATCTAGCTCTGTTTACATGCATACATCTACACATACGGACATACGGATAGACACCGAACCACTCCGAAAAGCAATTTTTATTCGGGAAACGCCAAAACAAATAGTTCTACTTACAACCCAAAGTTCGAACATTTTGACGAAAACAATAGTTTCTTTATATACCGTATACAGGGTGTCCCGTTAGTAAGTACAACAACTTTGGGAATATTTTCTAGGAGTCCAAATTAAAAGGGAACGAAGAATAACTTTTCCCAAAAGTCTCGTTACCAAAATATCCGCCATTTTGTATTTCAGTTAAAAAATTTATATCTCCTAAACCACTAAACATATTACAATGAAACTTGGTAGTTATATTAGTGGTAGAAAGGAACTATAAACAAAATCATCATATCTTTTCCGTTTCTAAATGGCGGCCATTTCAGTTTTTCAGCTTAAGTTTAAAAGAAAACGGCTAAATCTACAAAACATTGTCACTGATAACTTTTTTGCATTTTTCATTTTCTATCAAACTACACTAATTTAGAAAAAAATGGATGATAAACATCGGAGAGAATCAGATCATGAATTTAGTTGTACGGGTCCGCCCACGATTACAGCATAGCTATTATTGCTTGCGGTAATCAGCTGATTTTTTGACACACGTGGCTTCATTGTTGGCAAACATATGTTTAACTGAATTATTGACATCTGTAACTCACCCCAAATAAATCAAGTGTCAGGTTTTATTATTGTCGATGTTGCTCAGAGCAGTCTGGCGGCGATTCAAGCAATTGCTAGGACCTCTGACTGTTTACTACCACTACGTACAACGTTCTGTGGAGTGGTGGAGACTTGTATTCTCACAGTGGACACTGAAGCGCTACCTGACTCGAAGCACAGAGAAGGTAGCTCTCTACCTTCTCTGTGCTACCTTCTATTGTGTACAGATTTTACAATATTGTTTTGTTCTCACTATTTATCCTCCGAACAATACCAAAAGATTAAAGAGAGATGTTCAAGAGCCTAATGAGAAGTGACTAGGCTTTGGAGGTAAACTGTCCTGCTGACAAGTCTAAGACAAAAATGCCAGAAAATGAAGATAAAATGATTTTATTCTAATTGCAACCAAAACTCTTATAAAGACCTGGAACTGTTTTTGTTCCTGAACAAGTACAAAGGTCTATCAATGTGTTTTGATTTACAAAAAAAATTATTCTTTAGCAGAAATTGTCTAAATATAGATTGTAATTTTTCTTTATTATTTTTAAACTATGAAGTTTGAAATTAATTTTTCTGTCCCAGGGTGTATGTGCAATTTCTGATATTCTTGATTTTAGCGAATTTCCCCCTATAGGGAAGTAGCTATTACCGTAGGCGGCACGGTAAGACTTAAGCGCGGGACCACCGTAACTTTTCATTTTGAGGTCCCTAGACCCCAAAAACACCGTTCGTTCAATTTCATATATATATATATATATATATATATATATATATATATATATAGGGATATATATCAGTCCGTAGGCGCGATAACTTTTGAAAAAAATATCCGATCTCGATGAAATTTGGTACATACGTATAAAGCGACATTTATTACTTCGAGTTCGAAAACCAGCAGGGTAGATTTGCTCTAAGAAGGTTTTTTTGACGAAATAAAATTTATTTTCAAGATTTAACACCTTTTTATTAATTTTATTTGAATTTTATTGTTAAAATTGAACTCAGTTTAAAAAAACAAACAATTTAGCATTTTGAATTATTATTCTACGTCAATCCGTTGCTTAGAAATTGGATAGTATTGGATGTGCTAAACACAGTACGTTGTCCAATATTATTTTTAGTTTTCCCTCCAAAAGTATATTTACCCTGATTTAAGATATTAAAAAAATACAACTCTGAACATATGATTAAATTTTCATGTGATGAATATTTTATTTGTGTTTATTTTGAATACTTAGGGTTCATTGATCAAGATTTTGCAGAAAATATATACTGTATAAAAAATACAAATTATTTTTAAAATTAATAAGGAAAGTATCAGCATGAGAATGAGTAATATGAGTAAAGTATGAGCATAACATGAGAAAGTATGAAAGTATGGGGGGGGGGATGTCTTGGTCTAAACTGCCTGAAAATATAGCATAATATATGGTATGTTTACAATGATGAGGATTTGATAATATGTTTTATTGAAATTGGATGGAGATGTAGGTCTGTTGCAACAGGGATTTTTTAATTACTGTAAAACTGACCATATGATTAAATTTAATTTTTTCATGGCATTTCATGTTCATATTTCATCGTTGATACAAATAATTGTTCAACTTAAATGGTGTACTAATGCATTGAACATACTAAGTAATTTTCTAGTACAGATAGTAGTCAATGTCTGTTTTACGGGAGAGGACACTCCGCACGATGACACAGCATAACTAAATTGCAAATAACAAGGTGCCAAGGGGGTGTGGGAAGGTAAAAATAGCTTTAGGGGCTTCCTGAAATGAGGCGTGTGCAGTACAAAGCCGGGCATGACTGCCAACACCAATTATAAATGTTTATTTTAATAAAAAAACCATGTGCGGAGGAAAACTCCGCATGCGAACACTCTAGGGTTAAAATTAGTATTATTGAACGTCAATCTGACAATAAGTAAACGAGGCGAGGCTTATACTTCCAGTGCCCTTGAATAAAAAATTAGGAATCTCAAATACTATTATAGGCCTAAGTTATTTTACTTTATGAAAATCATTTAATGTAAATTTATTTTCTTTAATCCTAAGTAATGATAGGATTATACCTACCTCTGAAAGTTGAAGACACAAAAATTTCCTCTTTACACAAAGTCAAGTTTATAGGCTAAATCAAATTAAATAATATGTAGTTTACGCCATACCTTCAAGTGTCAAAGTTTTCTCAATGAACATCTACATTTTGAAATCAAAGCGAACAAGTTACAATGTTTCGATGAATCATATTAGGTGTAGGCAGGGCCACACTAAAAGCAGGCCATGCAGCAGAATTCATTACATCAAACCAGTAGGTAGGCTGGCTGAGAATCTGGCTCAGGTCTCACAGCTGTGCAGCTGTCAGTTTCTTTCAAAAATAAACATGAAAATGTAAATAAACATAAACATAGGAAACATAAATAAACAAGGAATAATTTATGCTTGGTTCTACGTTGACATTTCAATAGAGGATTTCCATAATCAATGTATTTCAAATTGCAATTTAAGTTGTACTAGCCAGCCTATGATATAATCAGCGGTTAATTTCATAATCATATGAGATGAATATTAGTAAACAAATATACCCAACATAGGTAATAGAATTGCATTGCCCCATAAGGCCTGTACTGAAAGGTGAATGTGGAATTGAGTACCGTATAGTGATGTGGGTGTTAGTTCCCAGTATAATTATGTGACGTGTCACAGCGATTGCTGCAGCATGGCCTGTTTTTTAGAGTGACTTTGGTCTAGGTCACTATTCTTTACCTCTTTAACTCAAAAATTCATATAATTTATTGATATACTATCTGTAAGATCTTAAATTAGCTCGAGTCACCTCTTTTTGGTGAATTTAATTAAGAATGTCCTATATGACTCGAGCTATGTTTTTAATACATTAGATAGGCCTTCATTAGATACATTACTTGGAATAGCGTCCTACCCAGGAAGGTATTTTTTAAGCTAAGTATGAATGATAGATGAGTGAATGATGATCGTGGCGCGATCTTGTAGTCTTGTTACTTGCTAAGGTCGACTTGTTCCTTAGACAGGACTGTTAATTAATAGAACAACAGTCAATGGCAACTAAGGGACCTACATTTTAATGTGGGATACGAACCAAAATTTCCCCGGTTAACAATTTTTCGCAACACTACACTAGTAAGTAGCCGATTTCCGCTTCCGTTTCAGTGTGGGAAGTCGCCGTTTACAAAAGAGTACGGCAAATATCAGCTGTAGTGAGGTAACTACATACAGGGCACACCTCAGGGCACTCGTGACAGTAGCACGAGTGCGGTAAATGCTCAATGTTGCCAACTCAAGAAAAAAAATATTATATCACACAATTTACATACATTATACATAAACACAACATACACATTTTAACTATGACGACCATACTTAAACTAAACTAAACTTAACCAGTTTAGTTAATTGTAACTAAACTGGTTCCCAGGTTGTGACTACGTATCTACGTACAGTTAATAGATAATAAATAGCAGTTAATAAGTTAATAAATAGCAGTGTTATTTAATCAATTGTTGCCGTCTGTGTGACGATAAGACGTATTCCTAGAAAGGCCTACTCGGTCGCTGAACACCAGAGATAACGCTTTTTGTTATCTCCCCCGCACAGACAAATATAGTTTTGTTTGTATTTTCTCTCTACAGTTTAATTAATATTTTTTAAATCTTTTAACTTTCATAGAAGTGTTGTTTTTTACTTACCCTGTATTTTGTTGCTGGTAGTGTTGCGAAAACTATCGTACGCAACTCATCCGGGAAGGTGTTTACGTTGCTCGCATGAAATTCCCGCGCGACGCTTGCAGAGCGTGTGAACTATCATGCTCGCACGTAAACACCTACTTCCTGCACTAGTAGCGTAATATACTATTACGAACTTGTCTAACTATGAGTACGGTCCTATAAACATAGTAGTCATTAGTGCGGATGTTAATCCCCACTAAGGAACACCACGCCCACAATCTATTGCTCATAATAAAATTACATATCAAGGTCTCACTGAAAATACCTGGGTTATTGCCCATTCTATACTAGCTTGAATGACTAGGCTAGCAGATTTTTTAGTAATGACCAGACTAGTTCGAAGACACGAAAAGTTTATGTATAAACTGTTTAGGTAGGCCCTACCAGACTCTACAGTAGTTGCTGATGCAAACATAGCTAGCTCAAGTGACGGGCCGCGCACGTCAAACTTACTTATAATTAATGTAGAAAAACGAAACCTAGGAGTTATCTGGTTTTACAGAAAACACATGACCTTGGTGTAAAGAAAAAGAAAGAAGTGAGCATGGTCAGCTGATATGACGTATTAGTTAGGCTCTCGAAATTAGCGGACCTAGAAGACAGTAGAACAGAGACCGTACAAATAATATTTTGATTCAGTTGTCGTAACTGGTTCATATTAGTCGTAGTAATCGCTAGTTGCGTGAGCCCAACTAAGTCACACCAGCTGACTCTGCACACATCTTTCTTTTTTCTTTCCATTATTAAGAAAATGGTACGACGTAATGGTATTCAAACCTTTAATTGCGATCAAGCCATTTATTAACACTGCCAGGCCTATCGCAAGACATCGGGTTCCCACAACCCAAATCAAGTCTATTTGCAGATAAATGCGGTGAAAGTTTGATAACATTTGATTGTACGTTGTTTATTACGCCTAATAATTTAAAATAAACAGTGTATGAAAGCTCCGGCAATAGAGTAGGCCAATGCTCAAAATATTGTAGCCTACCCGGCATAACACTTGATTTTCTACCAAGGAATGGTAGAGAAAATCCAATCATTAGAAACAAAACAGCTTATTTGTCATTACGAGAACACTTCAATTGTTCAAATATGAAATTATTTAACTTTAAACATTGTAGGCTAGAGACCTAGACCAGCAAATAATTATAACTTATGCCCACAACATGAAACATGATGTTGGCTATGATATATAAAGTTACAAAGATGCAAACCAACCTGCTAACCATTCTAACACACAAGATTATCAAAATATGATATTAAATAGGCTTAGTTTAAAAAATTCCATCTTCTTGCAGATAGTTTTGACTGTTTTAAGTTTCCAGGTTAAGTCGAATGACAACATTGAGAGACAGCCAGGCTGTTAAACAGCATAGTGACAATAGACAAACTGAAATAAACCTCATATAAATTTAAAAAAATAAATTCCCTTCACTCAATGACAGCACAAAGTATTGATATTGAAGTTATTTATATTTCTTTCAAAATATTTTACCAATCGTTATACAATTCAAATGGTTTACTCTCTATTTAAACAATGTTTCACATTGGGTGCGTTCAGCCGCAGTCACCGGTGGCTAACCGGTTACCATAGTCACTAATAGGCAAATCCACCACATCTTGACAGTCAACAATGTCCGGTTACTAACCGAATCCACCGTAAACACAACATCGGTGGATGCACAACAATGGTCGGTAGGTGGTAAGTCCACCGCTACCGTTCACTTAACATAGGTTATATATTACCCATCGGTGATTGCGGCTGATCGCGCCCATTAAGTCACGCTAAGGGATAGGAGCCTTGTGACAACTGGTTAAAATGCATTAGCACAATATGATAAGCCTACATATGTTTGGGAACAATGCTGAAGTTTATAACTTGCTTAATAGTTTCCATGAAGGCATAATAATTAAATTTTGTTCTATGGCGATAGTATATTTGTTTTAATTGGCTGAAGATGCAGTTCTGCTGCAACTAATAGGGATGTTTTATTTACAAAACTAACCATATGATTGGATTTAATTTGTTCATGAGATTATATTATTTGTTTTTCCGGTGTTTTGAATTCATTGATTACTTGTTTTCTTACATTTATATACTATAACAAGACTACATTTATTGAAAATTGGGGCTCAGGTGCTCATACTGCGCTTGTGTAGGGTAGATCTGCTCTGATTTCATTGAGCAATAGAGCCGTCTGCTCTTAATAAAGGATCTAATACTACTCAAGCCATTTGATAAGGACTTGAATTATATAGAATGCCACTTAGTTTCGAGTTCAACCGCATACAGTGGCACTAGGATGTGTTGAACCAGAATATCACCTACTTAAGCAAGTAAACTGAAAGTACAGATTGTAGGGGTGGGAGGGGGTTGTTAATATATACATATATATAAATGGTTAAATTTTAATTTATAAAGTTAAAACAATAGTAATAATTATTTTGTTTTTATTCCCTTTGAATTGTTATTATAAATATATTGAGAGTTTGATATAACACCACATACCCCTAATAGTACGTCATGCATATGTGCGAACCAATAATTAGGATATAAAATTTTGAAAAAATTAAGCTTTTTCTATAAAAAAATTATATTTTTCTATATTACAACTCATCCTTTTTGGTTTATAAATATAAATAAATAAATAAATATCTTTAATTATAAGTACAGGTAGGTGACTCTTATATTTTCTTCTTAATTCTAATTAATTATTATTGTTCAAGATGGCGTCATTATAATTAGTGTGATACTAGCCTATTTAATATTTAAATTTGAAATAAAAGAATGGTAATCTGTTACAAAACTATTATTTATTCAACAATAACAATAAATATGAATATCAAAATTGAACTCTAGGGGGACGTACAAGGATTATTACAGTGGATGGGGTTAGATAAAATTACTTATGCTAATTGGATTAATATGGTACAATTTAAGGGCATTAGCTCAGTTCTTGAGAAGCATGATCTCTTCACATAGGGTTCTGGGAATCGTGCGGGCATGACATTGAAAAATTAATTTGTTTGAATATCACAATCATAAATACTTTTAAATAGAATAAATAATTTTGATAATAATATAAATTGCCAATTCTGATCTCTTTTTATATTTAATTAAAGCAAGTCTTTGTTTGAAAGTCTGTTCCTCTTCAACAATGGTTGGTGAAGTAAATTTTGGATTGGTCTTACCAAGAGTTTATCTCTTCACCCTGATCTTTTCTTCAGATAGATAAATTTGGCCACTTAAAGGGGAATCAACTAAGATCAGGTTTACCGCTGGCTAACCAAAAAAAAAAATCTACTAATTAAGGGGGATGAAATTTAAAATTGGAACGAGGTCCAGGTACAATGAAGTTAACACTTGGCCATCTCTCTCTGGAATAGAAGCTGGAGTCCTTTACAATGGTTCCACTTTTCACTTTAACAATGTAACACATGGTTCACTAACTTGGTCTTTGGTAAACACTTCACTGAATTATTAGAGATCAAATTTTGAAAAACATGCTATATAAAATAGATAATTTGAGATAGCGTTCCCTGACCCATAAATATAAATTATATTAAATTATGAATACAGCTGATCTAACTTAACTTATCTAAAATTTTTATGGTAGATGGTAATAAATTAATGAATGATTTTAGGAAAATGACATTATCAAATAATTTATATTAACTGAGTGATATACTAGGTTGACATATTATATACAAATAATTATTAAGCTGTGTGTTTGTTTATTTATATGGGTGTTCATTTATGAAATTTAAATGTAAATGTTTGTGAACTATTACAATATCCCCTCAGAGTTGAATTAATTTAAAGAATTGAAATTAATGAAAACTCGATAATAATAGGAACAAATATTTACAAAACTATACTAAATGATAAAATATTTATTTATAATTTAAAATGATGATTTCTTAAAACTAAATGGATTATATGACCTAATATTTACAATCATAACTTCAGGTCCTAATACTGTCCACGCGCACTTCACTTATTTCAAATTTTGTTTCACTGTTCAACATTTATTACACTATTGTTTATATTTACTGGAGTCTTTTATCCCCTCAATCCATAAATAAACAAATTAATCTACAACTTTTAATTAGTTGTCCGTGTATTGTCCAAATGTTTATATAACTGTTAATAACACTATTTACACTGTATTTATTGTTGATCTCGGTTTGGCGTTATATATTTTCTAAGAGCAGTTACATGGTAGGGTCCAAACTCTTGTTCTTCATTTAACTTTTGTACAAAATAAGTCGAATGTCCCAGGATACTTGAGATGCGGTACGGTCCTTCGTATATGGCGAATAGTTTGGCTGTTTCTCCAAATGCTGCATTTGATAGTTGATGATTTTTGACCAATACCAAATCGTTTAAATTGAATAATGTTGGTAATACACCGCGGTTAGCTCTTCTTGCTCGTGTTCCCTTCTTTTCTCGGATCCGTTGGGAGGCGAGGAATATCTTCTGTTCTAGTGGGACATCTTCTGAAAATGGGTTTTCCACATATCGTTCCCAGAACCTGAAATCTTTTCTTCCTAACTGTAGTTCATTCGGACTGAATCCTGTAGTTTCGTGAGGAATTTCGTTCAAGTATTCATTAATTTCTGTTATACACTGAGCCCATTTTCTGTGTTGTCTTGAGCAGTATGTTCTTAAGCAGCGCTTCACTTCTTTAATAGGTCTTTCGGCCATATTAAATTGGGGATGGTACACAGGGTTAAATATTGGAATAATATTGTTTTCTTCTAACTTTCTTATCCATTTGTGGCTCTTAAATTGCGTACCGTTATCACTTTGGATCCTCTGGGGTATTCCATGTTCTATAAAGTGTTGGTTAAACAATTTATTTAGTATGGTTTGTGTGGTGGCACGCTGCATTGGGTATAATTTGATAAATTTAGTGAAAATGTCCAGGACAATTAACATGAATTTCACATTTCCTCGGCCAGGCGGCAAAGGACCTATAATGTCGATAGCTAACTGTTCGTTCTTCTGATTACAACTGATACCTTGAGCGAAACCTCTTGGTGGATGAGTATCATTTTTGCACCGTTGGCACGAGTCACAGGATGCCAGGTATTGCCGGATTCTTCGATTCATGTTCTTGAAAATGAAACATTCTCTGAGTAAATCAAAACATTTCTTAGACCCGCAATGGAGGTAGTAGCAATGACACTCCCAAATAAGGCGATTTATGATGGTTTCTGGTACTACTATGAGCCATTTATTAAGGTGTTTTTGGTATAGTATTTCCTGGTGTAATTTATATGATTGTTTGATTTTTGTGTGTTCAGGTGTATCTTGGGGTATTAATAATATTTGACGAATCTCTTGAAGGCGGGGATCTTGTGACTGTAATTTCCCAATGTTTCGGAGATCTTCTTGTAGTCTAGGGTCTGGAATTCTTCTAATATAATTGATAATTAATTCTCTCTGAGATGTTTCCTGGTTCTCTTCAACTGGGTAACTTATTCTGCTCAGGGCGTCGGCTGTCGAATTATCGGCTCCTTTACAGTGATGGATCGTGAAATTGTACTCTTGAATCGCCAATGCCCACCTTGTTAATCTATTATTCAAGAGTTTACAGGTTTTTAGAAATGTTAATGCATGATGGTCAGTTATGATGTTTAATTTTGAGCCCAATATTATATACCGTGTTTTCTGTAAACAATAGATGATGGCGAGTAATTCTTTTTCAGTGGTCGTATATCTTTGCTCTGCTGGCTGCAGTGTCCGTGATAAAAACATAATTGCTGCTTTGTCTCCATTATCTCGGTATTGAAATAAATGTCCGCCTATCGAAAAATCTGATGCATCCGTTTGTAGGTAGAAGGGCTTCGTATGGTCTGGATGGTGAAGAACATTCATTTTTAGAAATAGGTTCTTAACTCTTTGAAAAGTTTTATCATCTTCTTCGGTCCAGATAAATTTTTGTTTCTTTGAGGTGAGGCGTAGTAAGGGTTGGATTGTTTCTGAATACTTGTCAATAAATTTATTATAATAGTTAATGCATCCCAAAAATGATTTTAACTGTGTCCTATTTTTAGGTGTGGGGAAATCGAGGATTGGTTTGACCCGCTCCTGGTCCATTTCCAAACCGGTTTCTGTTAATGTGTACCCCAAGAACGGAACTGAACTTTGACAAAATTTTGATTTTAAAAACTTTATCGTCATATTTGCTTCAGCTAATTTATTGAAAATATACCTCAAATGTTTTAAGTGTGTTTGGAAGTCGGGTGAAACTATACAAATGTCGTCTACATAAATTAAGGTGAATTTTTCTACTTCCTCATCGAAAACTTTGTCCAATGCCCTTACTAATGCTGCCTGAGATGTGTTGATTCCAAATGGTGTAACTTTGTAGTGGTAGGTCTTTCCTCGGAACTGGAATGCTGTGTATTTTCTCGATTCTTCAGATAGTGGAACTTGCCAATATGATGAAGTTAGATCGATACTACTGATAAATTTTGCACCTTGACATTTTGCTAATAATTCATTGACACTTCTATTACATTCGTAATCTGGAATAATAATTTCGTTCGCTTTTCTAGCATCCAAACAAAGTCTTATTTCACCAGTTTTCTTGACGACCGGGATAATTGGGTTTATAAAAGTGCTGTTGCTTCGCTCTATGATCCCTAGGCGTTCCATTTCCCTTATTTCTCGCATGACTGCGTCTTGGTGTGCTAATGGTACTGGGTAAGTATGACATTTAAAATTTTGAGGATTTTCGACTCTTAATACATGCTGGTATTTGTTACATAACCCAGGTTGGTCGGAGAATACATCTTGAAAGTCCAATAACAAATCAGTTAATTGTTGTTTTTGAATACTATTTAGATTTAAATTATTTTTGAGGGATTCTGTAATTATTTCAGGGGATAATTCACATGATGTTCTGGGGTTTGTTTCTTCAATATAATAACACTCTTCGTATGGATCTTCATTGCAGCAGTAATCTTCTAAATTATCCACATTTTTATCATTAGTGATTATATGGCATAAAATTCCAGCTCGATTTGTGTTATTGAATTGAATTACTAAATCTGTATCATTAATATTCATATGCATTTCACCCTTTTCAAAATTTATCTTCATCTTCCAGGCACTAAGTGTATCTATCCCGATAATTACTGATTGTATTAGTTTTGGTACTACGAGCATTTGTGTTAATATAGTTTGTTGACCAATGGTAATAGGAATCATTACGATTTTTGAAATTTTCCGGGATTTTTCATTGGTTGCTGTTCTAATGTGCATATTATTTACTGGTAATTCTTCTATTTTTCCTAATTCACTCCGATTTGATATGTACCAATCTTCTGCTAGACATGTAATGTTAGAACCTGTATCAATGAGAGCTGTAACTTCTTTGCTTTTGATCTTTATTCTTATTTCGGGGCATTTTTGCGATATAGTCGTATGAGTATTTTGTTCTGTTTCTTCTTCAAATAAAAACTCCCGATCACAATAAATATTGCTCAAAGTTAAACTATTGGTATCTGATTCATTATGCATGTTATTTACATTATTTACAATTTCAATTGACCTCTTATGTCCGACTTCTTTCTTATTTTGCACTGAAGATGTGTTCTTCTGATTTGAGCTATTTACATGGAGAATGAGGTCACCACCATCATCAGTGCCTCTCAGTTTAAATCCTGATTATTTTCCTCTGGCACTAGGTTTGCGTTCTCCTCAATAATGGCAGCGCACACCTGGTTTTGTTCTTGTGTCGGGTGGTATCTAGGCAGTGGTCTTCTCTCTTCAGACGGCGGTTGGTTTGATGGTAGATTGGGAAACTGTCTTAGGTCACGGTAATCGTTTCCAAATCGATGGCGTCGGTCGTCTCTTTGGTACCGATTATCGTGGTGGAGGTGATTCTCATGTCTCCGATTGTACGGGTGGTACTTAGGTGTGTACGCTCGATTGTCCGTGTTTCTTTCATTGTAGTGTTGGTTATGACCTTTTCTACCGTGTTGGTGGTGGTTTCTATTTACATGATTTTCCTCAGGTGTATTTTCCTTTTTATGTTTATGGTTTTCGTTCCTTTGATGGTTAGGTGACCTTGCTTGTTCTCGCAGATCTTCTCTCTGGAGTAGAGCTTCAAAATCGCAGACCGTCTGAATATTTTGAACTCTATAGGCATCTTGGATTATGTCTCCAAAGTGGTTTGATAGGCAATCGAGGATTTCTTTTTCGTCCAGGGGAGGGTTTAGCGATTTAAGGGTCAACACCCGCTCTATAAAATACTCTGATCGGTTCAGATAACCATTTGGCCGATATCGTTCATTTTCGATCCGTTGTTTGACGCCTCTTTGGATATCTCGGTTCCAATATTTCGATTCAAACATATGTTGAAAATCATCCCATGTGTGAATATCAGTTTTGATTAAATTGAACCACTTTGAGGCATGTCCTTCTAGGCACATTTCAATGAGATCAACTAGGCTTTCCGCACTATTATTTTCTGGATTTAACTGTAGGTTTTTCTCATAATATTTCTTAAGTTTGTTTAGAAATTCCTGGGAATTATGTGTCTTTCCATTAAATTTTGGGTGGGTCATTTCCGGTGTTAATGTCGATCTGCCGTTACACACAATATTAATAGGGACGGGCGCTTGTGTTGTTTGAATGTTGGGTGTAGTAGGTATTTCTAATATTTTCTTATGACACGCCTCCACGGACTCAGCCAATTTCGCAATTTGGTATTCATTGGATTTGATGTTTGGGTTCAGTTCTAATTTGACTTGGTTGATTTCAGCTGTTACTTGTTCTTTGATTTGTGTATAATTTTCCTTACAAATGTTTTCTACCTCCCTGTGTGTCTCTAATTGAATCTGTTTAATTTGTTCAGTGATTTTTAATTGGGTTTTACAATTTTCTGATACGATGATTTGACTAACCTCCTGTTTATGTTGAATGAGGTCTTGTATTAAATTTTCTCTGATTTTGTATTCCCCTTGTTCTAATTTAGTATCAATTTGATCGACTTCCTTAGCCAAATTTTCCTGAAGAATTTTAAGTTGATTTATGTCAGTTTTAAGATTTGACTGTTCATTGTGAATTTGCTGAATTTGATTTTCGACCCGGGCAGAGTGATTTTGAAATTCAGATCTTAAGTTTGCATGTTGTATTTTAATATCAGATTTGATTGCGTTCATATCGGCTTTAATTTCATTTCTTAACTCGGTTTTAAGCGCATTCATGTCAGTTTTAATCGCAGCATTGCTCGATTTAATTTCATTCATGTCGGTTCTAAGTGCATTGATCGCCGCTGCTATTTGTACGAGTGGGTCGACACTGTCGACAGCTGATTCAGTACGAGTATGGTCTGGAATCAGCACAGGAGGGACGGTACTTGTGTCGCTCGTCAAAGAAACTAGCGTTCTGATTGGTTGTTCCGTTCGGTATATTTCGCTCAATGACGATGTAGCGGGGGAAATCGCCGCGGAAGTAGTGGTAGCACTGATTGAGGTTGGCGTTGGTGTTGAAGTGGGAGACGCCGGCTGGGACAAAATGGCGGAACGTTCTGACATTTCACTCACGGCCGAAATTGTTGTCTCATTATTAGAATCACTCGCGTTGTCGGAATTATTTGAGTCGCCTACCGAAACAATGTTTTCTTTGTTCACTGACGGGTCACTGTCCGATTCGCGGTGTACATTTATTGGTTCCGTGTTATTGCCGAATAAAACAAAACTTGTCTGCTCGGACTGCGTCGTTGAAACTTTAGGTTTGTCGGTTGATCTTAAATGGTATTTATGTTCGTCGCCCATATTGAGGTAGTAAGCACGCAATTAGGATTATTATACAATAAATTGGATATTATACTTATATCTAAATGAGGTGAGATGAGTCTTAATCTAGGCTATCTCCTACAAAATTATCTTCTTGCTATCTCAAATAATGTCTGCGATCATTAACTTTTCATTGTCAATGCCCTTACGTTGCGGCGCCAATTACAACTCATCCTTTTTGGTTTATAAATATAAATAAATAAATAAATATCTTTAATTATAAGTACAGGTAGGTGACTCTTATATTTTCTTCTTAATTCTAATTAATTATTATTGTTCAAGATGGCGTCATTATAATTAGTGTGATACTAGCCTATTTAATATTTAAATTTGAAATAAAAGAATGGTAATCTGTTACAAAACTATTATTTATTCAACAATAACAATAAATATGAATATCAAAATTGAACTCTAGGGGGACGTACAAGGATTATTACAGTGGATGGGGTTAGATAAAATTACTTATGCTAATTGGATTAATATGGTACAATTTAAGGGCATTAGCTCAGTTCTTGAGAAGCATGATCTCTTCACATAGGGTTCTGGGAATCGTGCGGGCATGACATTGAAAAATTAATTTGTTTGAATATCACAATCATAAATACTTTTAAATAGAATAAATAATTTTGATAATAATATAAATTGCCAATTCTGATCTCTTTTTATATTTAATTAAAGCAAGTCTTTGTTTGAAAGTCTGTTCCTCTTCAACAATGGTTGGTGAAGTAAATTTTGGATTGGTCTTACCAAGAGTTTATCTCTTCACCCTGATCTTTTCTTCAGATAGATAAATTTGGCCACTTAAAGGGGAATCAACTAAGATCAGGTTTACCGCTGGCTAACCAAAAAAAAATCTACTAATTAAGGGGGATGAAATTTAAAATTGGAACGAGGTCCAGGTACAATGAAGTTAACACTTGGCCATCTCTCTCTGGAATAGAAGCTGGAGTCCTTTACAATGGTTCCACTTTTCACTTTAACAATGTAACACATGGTTCACTAACTTGGTCTTTGGTAAACACTTCACTGAATTATTAGAGATCAAATTTTGAAAAACATGCTATATAAAATAGATAATTTGAGATAGCGTTCCCTGACCCATAAATATAAATTATATTAAATTATGAATACAGCTGATCTAACTTAACTTATCTAAAATTTTTATGGTAGATGGTAATAAATTAATGAATGATTTTAGGAAAATGACATTATCAAATAATTTATATTAACTGAGTGATATACTAGGTTGACATATTATATACAAATAATTATTAAGCTGTGTGTTTGTTTATTTATATGGGTGTTCATTTATGAAATTTAAATGTAAATGTTTGTGAACTATTACAATATGAATAATTACAAAAGGATATTGATCAAGCGTAAAAAATTTTTAGCAAATATGTTACCCAACAGACCATATTTGAGCAGAAAATGTGTTATTAAAATTAAATAATAATTCGATATTATACTTTATAGATGTCTGCCTACCATATATTAATTGGGTATTTGAATAGAGAAAGTGAAGAATTCATGAACCAAAAAAAAAACTTTTTAACATTAAATTTTATATGACGGAACAAAATATATCAAATAAAAAAATAACAATAATGTACACATTTTTATTATTAAAATATATTTAAATAAATATGTGCCCATATGAAAATGTTTTACAATGCTAAGTAGTATCATTTATTTGACAAATGGAAATTCGCTGAGTACGCAGGTCTGCTGCGACGGTTGTATTTTATGAATATTTTAGCAAATAAGACTGTAAGTGAATTAAAGAAATTTTGTTGTAGGTGTACCCACATTAAATCAAATCGAATCAAAATCACTTTACTAACAAAACATTAAGATTTGTAATGTCGTCAGGATACACAAATGTTCTCGGGGGTACAAAAAATGCTCTCCATTTCAGAAACTCATCCAGGGAGTAGAAAGAGTTTCTTGCCAACCAGTTTGTGAGGGCAGTCTTCAGTTTTGTTCCTGTTTTCTGACATCCTCTAAAAGGACATTGCAGAACTTCCTTACACTGTATAAGGGTGTTCTCTCTTACAGTATGCTGAGGTGATGTGGTAGTGGTATTTGGATGCATCCCTGTTGTCGTTATGGCAGTGGATGTCTGATCCCTTTGGAAGGGGTTTCCCAACCATATAGAGAATCACCTCCCTGATGTATAGAGCAACAATGTTAGTAGGTTTTTTGTGAGTTTTTTACTAATAAAAAACCCCCTGTTGCAGCAGACCTGCATACTCGATGAATTTCAAATTATTAAAAACATATTTCAATCCAACATAGCGAAATATGACATGTTTTTGTAAGCTACTTATGTATAATATGGGGAATGAGTATATGCAGGTTTGCTGCAACAGGTAAAACTGAGTTTAATTCAATATTTAGTAGATCTGAACTAGAAGAAACCATATACACTGAGTTTTTCTTATAAAGATATGTCAAGAAATAAAGAAGATATAGAGTTTTTTGTATTTCCTATAAGGATAATATTGGGTATGAGTATGCAGGATTGCTGCCACAAAAATGGACATATTGGGAGTTTTAGACTAATATACATTAGATTTTATCTATATGAAGCCATAAACCAAGTTTTATCAAGATACATTGATAAGTAGGCGAGATATAGAATTATACTTATTTCCCATAAGATTAATATTAGGACAACATACTGTGTTTACCACTTTCAATGTCTCGGGAACCAATGGACATATAGCAATGATTCATACTAAATTGTTTGGTTTTTTGAGCTGAGTTTAATAGTGTGTAAACTAATATTACTTAATACAGTCGACTCTCGCTAACTCGAAATTCCACGGGACTGCAATTTTAGCGAATTTCCCCCTATAGGGAAGTAGCTATTACCGTAGGCGGCACGGTAAGACTTAAGCGCGGGACCACCGTAACTTTTCATTTTGAGGTCCCTAGACCCCAAAAACACCGTTCGTTCAATTTCATATATATATATATATATATATATAGGGATATATATCAGTCCGTAGGCGCGATAACTTTTGAAAAAAATATCCGATCTCGATGAAATTTGGTACATACGTATAAAGCGACATTTATTACTTCGAGTTCGAAAACCAGCAGGGTAGATTTGCTCTAAGAAGGTTTTTTTGACGAAATAAAATTTATTTTCAAGATTTAACACCTTTTTATTAATTTTATTTGAATTTTATTGTTAAAATTGAACTCAGTTTAAAAAAACAAACAATTTAGCATTTTGAATTATTATTCTACGTCAATCCGTTGCTTAGAAATTGGATAGTATTGGATGTGCTAAACACAGTACGTTGTCCAATATTATTTTTAGTTTTCCCTCCAAAAGTATATTTACCCTGATTTAAGATATTAAAAAAATACAACTCTGAACATATGATTAAATTTTCATGTGATGAATATTTTATTTGTGTTTATTTTGAATACTTAGGGTTCATTGATCAAGATTTTGCAGAAAATATATACTGTATAAAAAATACAAATTATTTTTAAAATTAATAAGGAAAGTATCAGCATGAGAATGAGTAATATGAGTAAAGTATGAGCATAACATGAGAAAGTATGAAAGTATGGGGGGGGGGATGTCTTGGTCTAAACTGCCTGAAAATATAGCATAATATATGGTATGTTTACAATGATGAGGATTTGATAATATGTTTTATTGAAATTGGATGGAGATGTAGGTCTGTTGCAACAGGGATTTTTTAATTACTGTAAAACTGACCATATGATTAAATTTAATTTTTTCATGGCATTTCATGTTCATATTTCATCGTTGATACAAATAATTGTTCAACTTAAATGGTGTACTAATGCATTGAACATACTAAGTAATTTTCTAGTACAGATAGTAGTCAATGTCTGTTTTACGGGAGAGGACACTCCGCACGATGACACAGCATAACTAAATTGCAAATAACAAGGTGCCAAGGGGGTGTGGGAAGGTAAAAATAGCTTTAGGGGCTTCCTGAAATGAGGCGTGTGCAGTACAAAGCCGGGCATGACTGCCAACACCAATTATAAATGTTTATTTTAATAAAAAAAACCATGTGCGGAGGAAAACTCCGCATGCGAACACTCTAGGGTTAAAATTAGTATTATTGAACGTCAATCTGACAATAAGTAAACGAGGCGAGGCTTATACTTCCAGTGCCCTTGAATAAAAAATTAGGAATCTCAAATACTATTATAGGCCTAAGTTATTTTACTTTATGAAAATCATTTAATGTAAATTTATTTTCTTTAATCCTAAGTAATGATAGGATTATACCTACCTCTGAAAGTTGAAGACACAAAAATTTCCTCTTTACACAAAGTCAAGTTTATAGGCTAAATCAAATTAAATAATATGTAGTTTACGCCATACCTTCAAGTGTCAAAGTTTTCTCAATGAACATCTACATTTTGAAATCAAAGCGAACAAGTTACAATGTTTCGATGAATCATATTAGGTGTAGGCAGGGCCACACTAAAAGCAGGCCATGCAGCAGAATTCATTACATCAAACCAGTAGGTAGGCTGGCTGAGAATCTGGCTCAGGTCTCACAGCTGTGCAGCTGTCAGTTTCTTTCAAAAATAAACATGAAAATGTAAATAAACATAAACATAGGAAACATAAATAAACAAGGAATAATTTATGCTTGGTTCTACGTTGACATTTCAATAGAGGATTTCCATAATCAATGTATTTCAAATTGCAATTTAAGTTGTACTAGCCAGCCTATGATATAATCAGCGGTTAATTTCATAATCATATGAGATGAATATTAGTAAACAAATATACCCAACATAGGTAATAGAATTGCATTGCCCCATAAGGCCTGTACTGAAAGGTGAATGTGGAATTGAGTACCGTATAGTGATGTGGGTGTTAGTTCCCAGTATAATTATGTGACGTGTCACAGCGATTGCTGCAGCATGGCCTGTTTTTTAGAGTGACTTTGGTCTAGGTCACTATTCTTTACCTCTTTAACTCAAAAATTCATATAATTTATTGATATACTATCTGTAAGATCTTAAATTAGCTCGAGTCACCTCTTTTTGGTGAATTTAATTAAGAATGTCCTATATGACTCGAGCTATGTTTTTAATACATTAGATAGGCCTTCATTAGATACATTACTTGGAATAGCGTCCTACCCAGGAAGGTATTTTTTAAGCTAAGTATGAATGATAGATGAGTGAATGATGATCGTGGCGCGATCTTGTAGTCTTGTTACTTGCTAAGGTCGACTTGTTCCTTAGACAGGACTGTTAATTAATAGAACAACAGTCAATGGCAACTAAGGGACCTACATTTTAATGTGGGATACGAACCAAAATTTCCCCGGTTAACAATTTTTCGCAACACTACACTAGTAAGTAGCCGATTTCCGCTTCCGTTTCAGTGTGGGAAGTCGCCGTTTACAAAAGAGTACGGCAAATATCAGCTGTAGTGAGGTAACTACATACAGGGCACACCTCAGGGCACTCGTGACAGTAGCACGAGTGCGGTAAATGCTCAATGTTGCCAACTCAAGAAAAAAAATATTATATCACACAATTTACATACATTATACATAAACACAACATACACATTTTAACTATGACGACCATACTTAAACTAAACTAAACTTAACCAGTTTAGTTAATTGTAACTAAACTGGTTCCCAGGTTGTGACTACGTATCTACGTACAGTTAATAGATAATAAATAGCAGTTAATAAGTTAATAAATAGCAGTGTTATTTAATCAATTGTTGCCGTCTGTGTGACGATAAGACGTATTCCTAGAAAGGCCTACTCGGTCGCTGAACACCAGAGATAACGCTTTTTGTTATCTCCCCCGCACAGACAAATATAGTTTTGTTTGTATTTTCTCTCTACAGTTTAATTAATATTTTTTAAATCTTTTAACTTTCATAGAAGTGTTGTTTTTTACTTACCCTGTATTTTGTTGCTGGTAGTGTTGCGAAAACTATCGTACGCAACTCATCCGGGAAGGTGTTTACGTTGCTCGCATGAAATTCCCGCGCGACGCTTGCAGAGCGTGTGAACTATCATGCTCGCACGTAAACACCTACTTCCTGCACTAGTAGCGTAATATACTATTACGAACTTGTCTAACTATGAGTACGGTCCTATAAACATAGTAGTCATTAGTGCGGATGTTAATCCCCACTAAGGAACACCACGCCCACAATCTATTGCTCATAATAAAATTACATATCAAGGTCTCACTGAAAATACCTGGGTTATTGCCCATTCTATACTAGCTTGAATGACTAGGCTAGCAGATTTTTTAGTAATGACCAGACTAGTTCGAAGACACGAAAAGTTTATGTATAAACTGTTTAGGTAGGCCCTACCAGACTCTACAGTAGTTGCTGATGCAAACATAGCTAGCTCAAGTGACGGGCCGCGCACGTCAAACTTACTTATAATTAATGTAGAAAAACGAAACCTAGGAGTTATCTGGTTTTACAGAAAACACATGACCTTGGTGTAAAGAAAAAGAAAGAAGTGAGCATGGTCAGCTGATATGACGTATTAGTTAGGCTCTCGAAATTAGCGGACCTAGAAGACAGTAGAACAGAGACCGTACAAATAATATTTTGATTCAGTTGTCGTAACTGGTTCATATTAGTCGTAGTAATCGCTAGTTGCGTGAGCCCAACTAAGTCACACCAGCTGACTCTGCACACATCTTTCTTTTTTCTTTCCATTATTAAGAAAATGGTACGACGTAATGGTATTCAAACCTTTAATTGCGATCAAGCCATTTATTAACACTGCCAGGCCTATCGCAAGACATCGGGTTCCCACAACCCAAATCAAGTCTATTTGCAGATAAATGCGGTGAAAGTTTGATAACATTTGATTGTACGTTGTTTATTACGCCTAATAATTTAAAATAAACAGTGTATGAAAGCTCCGGCAATAGAGTAGGCCAATGCTCAAAATATTGTAGCCTACCCGGCATAACACTTGATTTTCTACCAAGGAATGGTAGAGAAAATCCAATCATTAGAAACAAAACAGCTTATTTGTCATTACGAGAACACTTCAATTGTTCAAATATGAAATTATTTAACTTTAAACATTGTAGGCTAGAGACCTAGACCAGCAAATAATTATAACTTATGCCCACAACATGAAACATGATGTTGGCTATGATATATAAAGTTACAAAGATGCAAACCAACCTGCTAACCATTCTAACACACAAGATTATCAAAATATGATATTAAATAGGCTTAGTTTAAAAAATTCCATCTTCTTGCAGATAGTTTTGACTGTTTTAAGTTTCCAGGTTAAGTCGAATGACAACATTGAGAGACAGCCAGGCTGTTAAACAGCATAGTGACAATAGACAAACTGAAATAAACCTCATATAAATTTAAAAAAATAAATTCCCTTCACTCAATGACAGCACAAAGTATTGATATTGAAGTTATTTATATTTCTTTCAAAATATTTTACCAATCGTTATACAATTCAAATGGTTTACTCTCTATTTAAACAATGTTTCACATTGGGTGCGTTCAGCCGCAGTCACCGGTGGCTAACCGGTTACCATAGTCACTAATAGGCAAATCCACCACATCTTGACAGTCAACAATGTCCGGTTACTAACCGAATCCACCGTAAACACAACATCGGTGGATGCACAACAATGGTCGGTAGGTGGTAAGTCCACCGCTACCGTTCACTTAACATAGGTTATATATTACCCATCGGTGATTGCGGCTGATCGCGCCCATTAAGTCACGCTAAGGGATAGGAGCCTTGTGACAACTGGTTAAAATGCATTAGCACAATATGATAAGCCTACATATGTTTGGGAACAATGCTGAAGTTTATAACTTGCTTAATAGTTTCCATGAAGGCATAATAATTAAATTTTGTTCTATGGCGATAGTATATTTGTTTTAATTGGCTGAAGATGCAGTTCTGCTGCAACTAATAGGGATGTTTTATTTACAAAACTAACCATATGATTGGATTTAATTTGTTCATGAGATTATATTATTTGTTTTTCCGGTGTTTTGAATTCATTGATTACTTGTTTTCTTACATTTATATACTATAACAAGACTACATTTATTGAAAATTGGGGCTCAGGTGCTCATACTGCGCTTGTGTAGGGTAGATCTGCTCTGATTTCATTGAGCAATAGAGCCGTCTGCTCTTAATAAAGGATCTAATACTACTCAAGCCATTTGATAAGGACTTGAATTATATAGAATGCCACTTAGTTTCGAGTTCAACCGCATACAGTGGCACTAGGATGTGTTGAACCAGAATATCACCTACTTAAGCAAGTAAACTGAAAGTACAGATTGTAGGGGTGGGAGGGGGTTGTTAATATATACATATATATAAATGGTTAAATTTTAATTTATAAAGTTAAAACAATAGTAATAATTATTTTGTTTTTATTCCCTTTGAATTGTTATTATAAATATATTGAGAGTTTGATATAACACCACATACCCCTAATAGTACGTCATGCATATGTGCGAACCAATAATTAGGATATAAAATTTTGAAAAAATTAAGCTTTTTCTATAAAAAAATTATATTTTTCTATATTACAACTCATCCTTTTTGGTTTATAAATATAAATAAATAAATAAATATCTTTAATTATAAGTACAGGTAGGTGACTCTTATATTTTCTTCTTAATTCTAATTAATTATTATTGTTCAAGATGGCGTCATTATAATTAGTGTGATACTAGCCTATTTAATATTTAAATTTGAAATAAAAGAATGGTAATCTGTTACAAAACTATTATTTATTCAACAATAACAATAAATATGAATATCAAAATTGAACTCTAGGGGGACGTACAAGGATTATTACAGTGGATGGGGTTAGATAAAATTACTTATGCTAATTGGATTAATATGGTACAATTTAAGGGCATTAGCTCAGTTCTTGAGAAGCATGATCTCTTCACATAGGGTTCTGGGAATCGTGCGGGCATGACATTGAAAAATTAATTTGTTTGAATATCACAATCATAAATACTTTTAAATAGAATAAATAATTTTGATAATAATATAAATTGCCAATTCTGATCTCTTTTTATATTTAATTAAAGCAAGTCTTTGTTTGAAAGTCTGTTCCTCTTCAACAATGGTTGGTGAAGTAAATTTTGGATTGGTCTTACCAAGAGTTTATCTCTTCACCCTGATCTTTTCTTCAGATAGATAAATTTGGCCACTTAAAGGGGAATCAACTAAGATCAGGTTTACCGCTGGCTAACCAAAAAAAAAATCTACTAATTAAGGGGGATGAAATTTAAAATTGGAACGAGGTCCAGGTACAATGAAGTTAACACTTGGCCATCTCTCTCTGGAATAGAAGCTGGAGTCCTTTACAATGGTTCCACTTTTCACTTTAACAATGTAACACATGGTTCACTAACTTGGTCTTTGGTAAACACTTCACTGAATTATTAGAGATCAAATTTTGAAAAACATGCTATATAAAATAGATAATTTGAGATAGCGTTCCCTGACCCATAAATATAAATTATATTAAATTATGAATACAGCTGATCTAACTTAACTTATCTAAAATTTTTATGGTAGATGGTAATAAATTAATGAATGATTTTAGGAAAATGACATTATCAAATAATTTATATTAACTGAGTGATATACTAGGTTGACATATTATATACAAATAATTATTAAGCTGTGTGTTTGTTTATTTATATGGGTGTTCATTTATGAAATTTAAATGTAAATGTTTGTGAACTATTACAATATCCCCTCAGAGTTGAATTAATTTAAAGAATTGAAATTAATGAAAACTCGATAATAATAGGAACAAATATTTACAAAACTATACTAAATGATAAAATATTTATTTATAATTTAAAATGATGATTTCTTAAAACTAAATGGATTATATGACCTAATATTTACAATCATAACTTCAGGTCCTAATACTGTCCACGCGCACTTCACTTATTTCAAATTTTGTTTCACTGTTCAACATTTATTACACTATTGTTTATATTTACTGGAGTCTTTTATCCCCTCAATCCATAAATAAACAAATTAATCTACAACTTTTAATTAGTTGTCCGTGTATTGTCCAAATGTTTATATAACTGTTAATAACACTATTTACACTGTATTTATTGTTGATCTCGGTTTGGCGTTATATATTTTCTAAGAGCAGTTACATGGTAGGGTCCAAACTCTTGTTCTTCATTTAACTTTTGTACAAAATAAGTCGAATGTCCCAGGATACTTGAGATGCGGTACGGTCCTTCGTATATGGCGAATAGTTTGGCTGTTTCTCCAAATGCTGCATTTGATAGTTGATGATTTTTGACCAATACCAAATCGTTTAAATTGAATAATGTTGGTAATACACCGCGGTTAGCTCTTCTTGCTCGTGTTCCCTTCTTTTCTCGGATCCGTTGGGAGGCGAGGAATATCTTCTGTTCTAGTGGGACATCTTCTGAAAATGGGTTTTCCACATATCGTTCCCAGAACCTGAAATCTTTTCTTCCTAACTGTAGTTCATTCGGACTGAATCCTGTAGTTTCGTGAGGAATTTCGTTCAAGTATTCATTAATTTCTGTTATACACTGAGCCCATTTTCTGTGTTGTCTTGAGCAGTATGTTCTTAAGCAGCGCTTCACTTCTTTAATAGGTCTTTCGGCCATATTAAATTGGGGATGGTACACAGGGTTAAATATTGGAATAATATTGTTTTCTTCTAACTTTCTTATCCATTTGTGGCTCTTAAATTGCGTACCGTTATCACTTTGGATCCTCTGGGGTATTCCATGTTCTATAAAGTGTTGGTTAAACAATTTATTTAGTATGGTTTGTGTGGTGGCACGCTGCATTGGGTATAATTTGATAAATTTAGTGAAAATGTCCAGGACAATTAACATGAATTTCACATTTCCTCGGCCAGGCGGCAAAGGACCTATAATGTCGATAGCTAACTGTTCGTTCTTCTGATTACAACTGATACCTTGAGCGAAACCTCTTGGTGGATGAGTATCATTTTTGCACCGTTGGCACGAGTCACAGGATGCCAGGTATTGCCGGATTCTTCGATTCATGTTCTTGAAAATGAAACATTCTCTGAGTAAATCAAAACATTTCTTAGACCCGCAATGGAGGTAGTAGCAATGACACTCCCAAATAAGGCGATTTATGATGGTTTCTGGTACTACTATGAGCCATTTATTAAGGTGTTTTTGGTATAGTATTTCCTGGTGTAATTTATATGATTGTTTGATTTTTGTGTGTTCAGGTGTATCTTGGGGTATTAATAATATTTGACGAATCTCTTGAAGGCGGGGATCTTGTGACTGTAATTTCCCAATGTTTCGGAGATCTTCTTGTAGTCTAGGGTCTGGAATTCTTCTAATATAATTGATAATTAATTCTCTCTGAGATGTTTCCTGGTTCTCTTCAACTGGGTAACTTATTCTGCTCAGGGCGTCGGCTGTCGAATTATCGGCTCCTTTACAGTGATGGATCGTGAAATTGTACTCTTGAATCGCCAATGCCCACCTTGTTAATCTATTATTCAAGAGTTTACAGGTTTTTAGAAATGTTAATGCATGATGGTCAGTTATGATGTTTAATTTTGAGCCCAATATTATATACCGTGTTTTCTGTAAACAATAGATGATGGCGAGTAATTCTTTTTCAGTGGTCGTATATCTTTGCTCTGCTGGCTGCAGTGTCCGTGATAAAAACATAATTGCTGCTTTGTCTCCATTATCTCGGTATTGAAATAAATGTCCGCCTATCGAAAAATCTGATGCATCCGTTTGTAGGTAGAAGGGCTTCGTATGGTCTGGATGGTGAAGAACATTCATTTTTAGAAATAGGTTCTTAACTCTTTGAAAAGTTTTATCATCTTCTTCGGTCCAGATAAATTTTTGTTTCTTTGAGGTGAGGCGTAGTAAGGGTTGGATTGTTTCTGAATACTTGTCAATAAATTTATTATAATAGTTAATGCATCCCAAAAATGATTTTAACTGTGTCCTATTTTTAGGTGTGGGGAAATCGAGGATTGGTTTGACCCGCTCCTGGTCCATTTCCAAACCGGTTTCTGTTAATGTGTACCCCAAGAACGGAACTGAACTTTGACAAAATTTTGATTTTAAAAACTTTATCGTCATATTTGCTTCAGCTAATTTATTGAAAATATACCTCAAATGTTTTAAGTGTGTTTGGAAGTCGGGTGAAACTATACAAATGTCGTCTACATAAATTAAGGTGAATTTTTCTACTTCCTCATCGAAAACTTTGTCCAATGCCCTTACTAATGCTGCCTGAGATGTGTTGATTCCAAATGGTGTAACTTTGTAGTGGTAGGTCTTTCCTCGGAACTGGAATGCTGTGTATTTTCTCGATTCTTCAGATAGTGGAACTTGCCAATATGATGAAGTTAGATCGATACTACTGATAAATTTTGCACCTTGACATTTTGCTAATAATTCATTGATACTTCTATTACATTCGTAATCTGGAATAATAATTTCGTTCGCTTTTCTAGCATCCAAACAAAGTCTTATTTCACCAGTTTTCTTGACGACCGGGATAATTGGGTTTATAAAAGTGCTGTTGCTTCGCTCTATGATCCCTAGGCGTTCCATTTCCCTTATTTCTCGCATGACTGCGTCTTGGTGTGCTAATGGTACTGGGTAAGTATGACATTTAAAATTTTGAGGATTTTCGACTCTTAATACATGCTGGTATTTGTTACATAACCCAGGTTGGTCGGAGAATACATCTTGAAAGTCCAATAACAAATCAGTTAATTGTTGTTTTTGAATACTATTTAGATTTAAATTATTTTTGAGGGATTCTGTAATTATTTCAGGGGATAATTCACATGATGTTCTGGGGTTTGTTTCTTCAATATAATAACACTCTTCGTATGGATCTTCATTGCAGCAGTAATCTTCTAAATTATCCACATTTTTATCATTAGTGATTATATGGCATAAAATTCCAGCTCGATTTGTGTTATTGAATTGAATTACTAAATCTGTATCATTAATATTCATATGCATTTCACCCTTTTCAAAATTTATCTTCATCTTCCAGGCACTAAGTGTATCTATCCCGATAATTACTGATTGTATTAGTTTTGGTACTACGAGCATTTGTGTTAATATAGTTTGTTGACCAATGGTAATAGGAATCATTACGATTTTTGAAATTTTCCGGGATTTTTCATTGGTTGCTGTTCTAATGTGCATATTATTTACTGGTAATTCTTCTATTTTTCCTAATTCACTCCGATTTGATATGTACCAATCTTCTGCTAGACATGTAATGTTAGAACCTGTATCAATGAGAGCTGTAACTTCTTTGCTTTTGATCTTTATTCTTATTTCGGGGCATTTTTGCGATATAGTCGTATGAGTATTTTGTTCTGTTTCTTCTTCAAATAAAAACTCCCGATCACAATAAATATTGCTCAAAGTTAAACTATTGGTATCTGATTCATTATGCATGTTATTTACATTATTTACAATTTCAATTGACCTCTTATGTCCGACTTCTTTCTTATTTTGCACTGAAGATGTGTTCTTCTGATTTGAGCTATTTACATGGAGAATGAGGTCACCACCATCATCAGTGCCTCTCAGTTTAAATCCTGATTATTTTCCTCTGGCACTAGGTTTGCGTTCTCCTCAATAATGGCAGCGCACACCTGGTTTTGTTCTTGTGTCGGGTGGTATCTAGGCAGTGGTCTTCTCTCTTCAGACGGCGGTTGGTTTGATGGTAGATTGGGAAACTGTCTTAGGTCACGGTAATCGTTTCCAAATCGATGGCGTCGGTCGTCTCTTTGGTACCGATTATCGTGGTGGAGGTGATTCTCATGTCTCCGATTGTACGGGTGGTACTTAGGTGTGTACGCTCGATTGTCCGTGTTTCTTTCATTGTAGTGTTGGTTATGACCTTTTCTACCGTGTTGGTGGTGGTTTCTATTTACATGATTTTCCTCAGGTGTATTTTCCTTTTTATGTTTATGGTTTTCGTTCCTTTGATGGTTAGGTGACCTTGCTTGTTCTCGCAGATCTTCTCTCTGGAGTAGAGCTTCAAAATCGCAGACCGTCTGAATATTTTGAACTCTATAGGCATCTTGGATTATGTCTCCAAAGTGGTTTGATAGGCAATCGAGGATTTCTTTTTCGTCCAGGGGAGGGTTTAGCGATTTAAGGGTCAACACCCGCTCTATAAAATACTCTGATCGGTTCAGATAACCATTTGGCCGATATCGTTCATTTTCGATCCGTTGTTTGACGCCTCTTTGGATATCTCGGTTCCAATATTTCGATTCAAACATATGTTGAAAATCATCCCATGTGTGAATATCAGTTTTGATTAAATTGAACCACTTTGAGGCATGTCCTTCTAGGCACATTTCAATGAGATCAACTAGGCTTTCCGCACTATTATTTTCTGGATTTAACTGTAGGTTTTTCTCATAATATTTCTTAAGTTTGTTTAGAAATTCCTGGGAATTATGTGTCTTTCCATTAAATTTTGGGTGGGTCATTTCCGGTGTTAATGTCGATCTGCCGTTACACACAATATTAATAGGGACGGGCGCTTGTGTTGTTTGAATGTTGGGTGTAGTAGGTATTTCTAATATTTTCTTATGACACGCCTCCACGGACTCAGCCAATTTCGCAATTTGGTATTCATTGGATTTGATGTTTGGGTTCAGTTCTAATTTGACTTGGTTGATTTCAGCTGTTACTTGTTCTTTGATTTGTGTATAATTTTCCTTACAAATGTTTTCTACCTCCCTGTGTGTCTCTAATTGAATCTGTTTAATTTGTTCAGTGATTTTTAATTGGGTTTTACAATTTTCTGATACGATGATTTGACTAACCTCCTGTTTATGTTGAATGAGGTCTTGTATTAAATTTTCTCTGATTTTGTATTCCCCTTGTTCTAATTTAGTATCAATTTGATCGACTTCCTTAGCCAAATTTTCCTGAAGAATTTTAAGTTGATTTATGTCAGTTTTAAGATTTGACTGTTCATTGTGAATTTGCTGAATTTGATTTTCGACCCGGGCAGAGTGATTTTGAAATTCAGATCTTAAGTTTGCATGTTGTATTTTAATATCAGATTTGATTGCGTTCATATCGGCTTTAATTTCATTTCTTAACTCGGTTTTAAGCGCATTCATGTCAGTTTTAATCGCAGCATTGCTCGATTTAATTTCATTCATGTCGGTTCTAAGTGCATTGATCGCCGCTGCTATTTGTACGAGTGGGTCGACACTGTCGACAGCTGATTCAGTACGAGTATGGTCTGGAATCAGCACAGGAGGGACGGTACTTGTGTCGCTCGTCAAAGAAACTAGCGTTCTGATTGGTTGTTCCGTTCGGTATATTTCGCTCAATGACGATGTAGCGGGGGAAATCGCCGCGGAAGTAGTGGTAGCACTGATTGAGGTTGGCGTTGGTGTTGAAGTGGGAGACGCCGGCTGGGACAAAATGGCGGAACGTTCTGACATTTCACTCACGGCCGAAATTGTTGTCTCATTATTAGAATCACTCGCGTTGTCGGAATTATTTGAGTCGCCTACCGAAACAATGTTTTCTTTGTTCACTGACGGGTCACTGTCCGATTCGCGGTGTACATTTATTGGTTCCGTGTTATTGCCGAATAAAACAAAACTTGTCTGCTCGGACTGCGTCGTTGAAACTTTAGGTTTGTCGGTTGATCTTAAATGGTATTTATGTTCGTCGCCCATATTGAGGTAGTAAGCACGCAATTAGGATTATTATACAATAAATTGGATATTATACTTATATCTAAATGAGGTGAGATGAGTCTTAATCTAGGCTATCTCCTACAAAATTATCTTCTTGCTATCTCAAATAATGTCTGCGATCATTAACTTTTCATTGTCAATGCCCTTACGTTGCGGCGCCAATTACAACTCATCCTTTTTGGTTTATAAATATAAATAAATAAATAAATATCTTTAATTATAAGTACAGGTAGGTGACTCTTATATTTTCTTCTTAATTCTAATTAATTATTATTGTTCAAGATGGCGTCATTATAATTAGTGTGATACTAGCCTATTTAATATTTAAATTTGAAATAAAAGAATGGTAATCTGTTACAAAACTATTATTTATTCAACAATAACAATAAATATGAATATCAAAATTGAACTCTAGGGGGACGTACAAGGATTATTACAGTGGATGGGGTTAGATAAAATTACTTATGCTAATTGGATTAATATGGTACAATTTAAGGGCATTAGCTCAGTTCTTGAGAAGCATGATCTCTTCACATAGGGTTCTGGGAATCGTGCGGGCATGACATTGAAAAATTAATTTGTTTGAATATCACAATCATAAATACTTTTAAATAGAATAAATAATTTTGATAATAATATAAATTGCCAATTCTGATCTCTTTTTATATTTAATTAAAGCAAGTCTTTGTTTGAAAGTCTGTTCCTCTTCAACAATGGTTGGTGAAGTAAATTTTGGATTGGTCTTACCAAGAGTTTATCTCTTCACCCTGATCTTTTCTTCAGATAGATAAATTTGGCCACTTAAAGGGGAATCAACTAAGATCAGGTTTACCGCTGGCTAACCAAAAAAAAAATCTACTAATTAAGGGGGATGAAATTTAAAATTGGAACGAGGTCCAGGTACAATGAAGTTAACACTTGGCCATCTCTCTCTGGAATAGAAGCTGGAGTCCTTTACAATGGTTCCACTTTTCACTTTAACAATGTAACACATGGTTCACTAACTTGGTCTTTGGTAAACACTTCACTGAATTATTAGAGATCAAATTTTGAAAAACATGCTATATAAAATAGATAATTTGAGATAGCGTTCCCTGACCCATAAATATAAATTATATTAAATTATGAATACAGCTGATCTAACTTAACTTATCTAAAATTTTTATGGTAGATGGTAATAAATTAATGAATGATTTTAGGAAAATGACATTATCAAATAATTTATATTAACTGAGTGATATACTAGGTTGACATATTATATACAAATAATTATTAAGCTGTGTGTTTGTTTATTTATATGGGTGTTCATTTATGAAATTTAAATGTAAATGTTTGTGAACTATTACAATATGAATAATTACAAAAGGATATTGATCAAGCGTAAAAAATTTTTAGCAAATATGTTACCCAACAGACCATATTTGAGCAGAAAATGTGTTATTAAAATTAAATAATAATTCGATATTATACTTTATAGATGTCTGCCTACCATATATTAATTGGGTATTTGAATAGAGAAAGTGAAGAATTCATGAACCAAAAAAAAAACTTTTTAACATTAAATTTTATATGACGGAACAAAATATATCAAATAAAAAAATAACAATAATGTACACATTTTTATTATTAAAATATATTTAAATAAATATGTGCCCATATGAAAATGTTTTACAATGCTAAGTAGTATCATTTATTTGACAAATGGAAATTCGCTGAGTACGCAGGTCTGCTGCGACGGTTGTATTTAATTAGTGGAATCAATAAAAGTTAAAAGTTTATTTTTGTATCTGTAGCGGATACAGTAAAGTTTCTTTATAGTATTGTTTTAATAAAATTATGATTGATACCGTGGTTGTTTTATCATGTTAAAGCAGAGGAAGACTACGGAATTTTTAATTAGAATTAACATGATCTCATCTGTTTTGTGTTTTGGAGGTTATTAAATTACAAATGCTTTATTTTCCATTGATATATAATATTTTTAAACAAGTTAAAAGCTTGTATTTGTCGAAGATATAGGGAATAAACTACATTTTTCTTTACCTCTGTATCACAAATTTTAATTTTTTTTACCTCTATAACTCGAACTATGCCTACGACGAACTATATGTAACACGAAGAAATACAACCGTCGCAGCAGACCTGCGTACTCAGCGAATTTCCATTTGTCAAATAAATGATACTACTTAGCATTGTAAAACATTTTCATATGGGCACATATTTATTTAAATATATTTTAATAATAAAAATGTGTACATTATTGTTATTTTTTTATTTGATATATTTTGTTCCGTCATATAAAATTTAATGTTAAAAAGTTTTTTTTTTGGTTCATGAATTCTTCACTTTCTCTATTCAAATACCCAATTAATATATGGTAGGCAGACATCTATAAAGTATAATATCGAATTATTATTTAATTTTAATAACACATTTTCTGCTCAAATATGGTCTGTTGGGTAACATATTTGCTAAAAATTTTTTACGCTTGATCAATATCCTTTTGTAATTATTCATATTGTAATAGTTCACAAACATTTACATTTAAATTTCATAAATGAACACCCATATAAATAAACAAACACACAGCTTAATAATTATTTGTATATAATATGTCAACCTAGTATATCACTCAGTTAATATAAATTATTTGATAATGTCATTTTCCTAAAATCATTCATTAATTTATTACCATCTACCATAAAAATTTTAGATAAGTTAAGTTAGATCAGCTGTATTCATAATTTAATATAATTTATATTTATGGGTCAGGGAACGCTATCTCAAATTATCTATTTTATATAGCATGTTTTTCAAAATTTGATCTCTAATAATTCAGTGAAGTGTTTACCAAAGACCAAGTTAGTGAACCATGTGTTACATTGTTAAAGTGAAAAGTGGAACCATTGTAAAGGACTCCAGCTTCTATTCCAGAGAGAGATGGCCAAGTGTTAACTTCATTGTACCTGGACCTCGTTCCAATTTTAAATTTCATCCCCCTTAATTAGTAGATTTTTTTTTTGGTTAGCCAGCGGTAAACCTGATCTTAGTTGATTCCCCTTTAAGTGGCCAAATTTATCTATCTGAAGAAAAGATCAGGGTGAAGAGATAAACTCTTGGTAAGACCAATCCAAAATTTACTTCACCAACCATTGTTGAAGAGGAACAGACTTTCAAACAAAGACTTGCTTTAATTAAATATAAAAAGAGATCAGAATTGGCAATTTATATTATTATCAAAATTATTTATTCTATTTAAAAGTATTTATGATTGTGATATTCAAACAAATTAATTTTTCAATGTCATGCCCGCACGATTCCCAGAACCCTATGTGAAGAGATCATGCTTCTCAAGAACTGAGCTAATGCCCTTAAATTGTACCATATTAATCCAATTAGCATAAGTAATTTTATCTAACCCCATCCACTGTAATAATCCTTGTACGTCCCCCTAGAGTTCAATTTTGATATTCATATTTATTGTTATTGTTGAATAAATAATAGTTTTGTAACAGATTACCATTCTTTTATTTCAAATTTAAATATTAAATAGGCTAGTATCACACTAATTATAATGACGCCATCTTGAACAATAATAATTAATTAGAATTAAGAAGAAAATATAAGAGTCACCTACCTGTACTTATAATTAAAGATATTTATTTATTTATTTATATTTATAAACCAAAAAGGATGAGTTGTAATTCGCGCCGCAACGTAAGGGCATTGACAATGAAAAGTTAATGATCGCAGACATTATTTGAGATAGCAAGAAGATAATTTTGTAGGAGATAGCCTAGATTAAGACTCATCTCACCTCATTTAGATATAAGTATAATATCCAATTTATTGTATAATAATCCTAATTGCGTGCTTACTACCTCAATATGGGCGACGAACATAAATACCATTTAAGATCAACCGACAAACCTAAAGTTTCAACGACGCAGTCCGAGCAGACAAGTTTTGTTTTATTCGGCAATAACACGGAACCAATAAATGTACACCGCGAATCGGACAGTGACCCGTCAGTGAACAAAGAAAACATTGTTTCGGTAGGCGACTCAAATAATTCCGACAACGCGAGTGATTCTAATAATGAGACAACAATTTCGGCCGTGAGTGAAATGTCAGAACGTTCCGCCATTTTGTCCCAGCCGGCGTCTCCCACTTCAACACCAACGCCAACCTCAATCAGTGCTACCACTACTTCCGCGGCGATTTCCCCCGCTACATCGTCATTGAGCGAAATATACCGAACGGAACAACCAATCAGAACGCTAGTTTCTTTGACGAGCGACACAAGTACCGTCCCTCCTGTGCTGATTCCAGACCATACTCGTACTGAATCAGCTGTCGACAGTGTCGACCCACTCGTACAAATAGCAGCGGCGATCAATGCACTTAGAACCGACATGAATGAAATTAAATCGAGCAATGCTGCGATTAAAACTGACATGAATGCGCTTAAAACCGAGTTAAGAAATGAAATTAAAGCCGATATGAACGCAATCAAATCTGATATTAAAATACAACATGCAAACTTAAGATCTGAATTTCAAAATCACTCTGCCCGGGTCGAAAATCAAATTCAGCAAATTCACAATGAACAGTCAAATCTTAAAACTGACATAAATCAACTTAAAATTCTTCAGGAAAATTTGGCTAAGGAAGTCGATCAAATTGATACTAAATTAGAACAAGGGGAATACAAAATCAGAGAAAATTTAATACAAGACCTCATTCAACATAAACAGGAGGTTAGTCAAATCATCGTATCAGAAAATTGTAAAACCCAATTAAAAATCACTGAACAAATTAAACAGATTCAATTAGAGACACACAGGGAGGTAGAAAACATTTGTAAGGAAAATTATACACAAATCAAAGAACAAGTAACAGCTGAAATCAACCAAGTCAAATTAGAACTGAACCCAAACATCAAATCCAATGAATACCAAATTGCGAAATTGGCTGAGTCCGTGGAGGCGTGTCATAAGAAAATATTAGAAATACCTACTACACCCAACATTCAAACAACACAAGCGCCCGTCCCTATTAATATTGTGTGTAACGGCAGATCGACATTAACACCGGAAATGACCCACCCAAAATTTAATGGAAAGACACATAATTCCCAGGAATTTCTAAACAAACTTAAGAAATATTATGAGAAAAACCTACAGTTAAATCCAGAAAATAATAGTGCGGAAAGCCTAGTTGATCTCATTGAAATGTGCCTAGAAGGACATGCCTCAAAGTGGTTCAATTTAATCAAAACTGATATTCACACATGGGATGATTTTCAACATATGTTTGAATCGAAATATTGGAACCGAGATATCCAAAGAGGCGTCAAACAACGGATCGAAAATGAACGATATCGGCCAAATGGTTATCTGAACCGATCAGAGTATTTTATAGAGCGGGTGTTGACCCTTAAATCGCTAAACCCTCCCCTGGACGAAAAAGAAATCCTCGATTGCCTATCAAACCACTTTGGAGACATAATCCAAGATGCCTATAGAGTTCAAAATATTCAGACGGTCTGCGATTTTGAAGCTCTACTCCAGAGAGAAGATCTGCGAGAACAAGCAAGGTCACCTAACCATCAAAGGAACGAAAACCATAAACATAAAAAGGAAAATACACCTGAGGAAAATCATGTAAATAGAAACCACCACCAACACGGTAGAAAAGGTCATAACCAACACTACAATGAAAGAAACACGGACAATCGAGCGTACACACCTAAGTACCACCCGTACAATCGGAGACATGAGAATCACCTCCACCACGATAATCGGTACCAAAGAGACGACCGACGCCATCGATTTGGAAACGATTACCGTGACCTAAGACAGTTTCCCAATCTACCATCAAACCAACCGCCGTCTGAAGAGAGAAGACCACTGCCTAGATACCACCCGACACAAGAACAAAACCAGGTGTGCGCTGCCATTATTGAGGAGAACGCAAACCTAGTGCCAGAGGAAAATAATCAGGATTTAAACTGAGAGGCACTGATGATGGTGGTGACCTCATTCTCCATGTAAATAGCTCAAATCAGAAGAACACATCTTCAGTGCAAAATAAGAAAGAAGTCGGACATAAGAGGTCAATTGAAATTGTAAATAATGTAAATAACATGCATAATGAATCAGATACCAATAGTTTAACTTTGAGCAATATTTATTGTGATCGGGAGTTTTTATTTGAAGAAGAAACAGAACAAAATACTCATACGACTATATCGCAAAAATGCCCCGAAATAAGAATAAAGATCAAAAGCAAAGAAGTTACAGCTCTCATTGATACAGGTTCTAACATTACATGTCTAGCAGAAGATTGGTACATATCAAATCGGAGTGAATTAGGAAAAATAGAAGAATTACCAGTAAATAATATGCACATTAGAACAGCAACCAATGAAAAATCCCGGAAAATTTCAAAAATCGTAATGATTCCTATTACCATTGGTCAACAAACTATATTAACACAAATGCTCGTAGTACCAAAACTAATACAATCAGTAATTATCGGGATAGATACACTTAGTGCCTGGAAGATGAAGATAAATTTTGAAAAGGGTGAAATGCATATGAATATTAATGATACAGATTTAGTAATTCAATTCAATAACACAAATCGAGCTGGAATTTTATGCCATATAATCACTAATGATAAAAATGTGGATAATTTAGAAGATTACTGCTGCAATGAAGATCCATACGAAGAGTGTTATTATATTGAAGAAACAAACCCCAGAACATCATGTGAATTATCCTCTGAAATAATTACAGAATCCCTCAAAAATAATTTAAATCTAAATAGTATTCAAAAACAACAATTAACTGATTTGTTATTGGACTTTCAAGATGTATTCTCCGACCAACCTGGGTTATGTAACAAATACCAGCATGTATTAAGAGTCGAAAATCCTCAAAATTTTAAATGTCATACTTACCCAGTACCATTAGCACACCAAGACGCAGTCATGCGAGAAATAAGGGAAATGGAACGCCTAGGGATCATAGAGCGAAGCAACAGCACTTTTATAAACCCAATTATCCCGGTCGTCAAGAAAACTGGTGAAATAAGACTTTGTTTGGATGCTAGAAAAGCGAACGAAATTATTATTCCAGATTACGAATGTAATAGAAGTGTCAATGAATTATTAGCAAAATGTCAAGGTGCAAAATTTATCAGTAGTATCGATCTAACTTCATCATATTGGCAAGTTCCACTATCTGAAGAATCGAGAAAATACACAGCATTCCAGTTCCGAGGAAAGACCTACCACTACAAAGTTACACCATTTGGAATCAACACATCTCAGGCAGCATTAGTAAGGGCATTGGACAAAGTTTTCGATGAGGAAGTAGAAAAATTCACCTTAATTTATGTAGACGACATTTGTATAGTTTCACCCGACTTCCAAACACACTTAAAACATTTGAGGTATATTTTCAATAAATTAGCTGAAGCAAATATGACGATAAAGTTTTTAAAATCAAAATTTTGTCAAAGTTCAGTTCCGTTCTTGGGGTACACATTAACAGAAACCGGTTTGGAAATGGACCAGGAGCGGGTCAAACCAATCCTCGATTTCCCCACACCTAAAAATAGGACACAGTTAAAATCATTTTTGGGATGCATTAACTATTATAATAAATTTATTGACAAGTATTCAGAAACAATCCAACCCTTACTACGCCTCACCTCAAAGAAACAAAAATTTATCTGGACCGAAGAAGATGATAAAACTTTTCAAAGAGTTAAGAACCTATTTCTAAAAATGAATGTTCTTCACCATCCAGACCATACGAAGCCCTTCTACCTACAAACGGATGCATCAGATTTTTCGATAGGCGGACATTTATTTCAATACCGAGATAATGGAGACAAAGCAGCAATTATGTTTTTATCACGGACACTGCAGCCAGCAGAGCAAAGATATACGACCACTGAAAAAGAATTACTCGCCATCATCTATTGTTTACAGAAAACACGGTATATAATATTGGGCTCAAAATTAAACATCATAACTGACCATCATGCATTAACATTTCTAAAAACCTGTAAACTCTTGAATAATAGATTAACAAGGTGGGCATTGGCGATTCAAGAGTACAATTTCACGATCCATCACTGTAAAGGAGCCGATAATTCGACAGCCGACGCCCTGAGCAGAATAAGTTACCCAGTTGAAGAGAACCAGGAAACATCTCAGAGAGAATTAATTATCAATTATATTAGAAGAATTCCAGACCCTAGACTACAAGAAGATCTCCGAAACATTGGGAAATTACAGTCACAAGATCCCCGCCTTCAAGAGATTCGTCAAATATTATTAATACCCCAAGATACACCTGAACACACAAAAATCAAACAATCATATAAATTACACCAGGAAATACTATACCAAAAACACCTTAATAAATGGCTCATAGTAGTACCAGAAACCATCATAAATCGCCTTATTTGGGAGTGTCATTGCTACTACCTCCATTGCGGGTCTAAGAAATGTTTTGATTTACTCAGAGAATGTTTCATTTTCAAGAACATGAATCGAAGAATCCGGCAATACCTGGCATCCTGTGACTCGTGCCAACGGTGCAAAAATGATACTCATCCACCAAGAGGTTTCGCTCAAGGTATCAGTTGTAATCAGAAGAACGAACAGTTAGCTATCGACATTATAGGTCCTTTGCCGCCTGGCCGAGGAAATGTGAAATTCATGTTAATTGTCCTGGACATTTTCACTAAATTTATCAAATTATACCCAATGCAGCGTGCCACCACACAAACCATACTAAATAAATTGTTTAACCAACACTTTATAGAACATGGAATACCCCAGAGGATCCAAAGTGATAACGGTACGCAATTTAAGAGCCACAAATGGATAAGAAAGTTAGAAGAAAACAATATTATTCCAATATTTAACCCTGTGTACCATCCCCAATTTAATATGGCCGAAAGACCTATTAAAGAAGTGAAGCGCTGCTTAAGAACATACTGCTCAAGACAACACAGAAAATGGGCTCAGTGTATAACAGAAATTAATGAATACTTGAACGAAATTCCTCACGAAACTACAGGATTCAGTCCGAATGAACTACAGTTAGGAAGAAAAGATTTCAGGTTCTGGGAACGATATGTGGAAAACCCATTTTCAGAAGATGTCCCACTAGAACAGAAGATATTCCTCGCCTCCCAACGGATCCGAGAAAAGAAGGGAACACGAGCAAGAAGAGCTAACCGCGGTGTATTACCAACATTATTCAATTTAAACGATTTGGTATTGGTCAAAAATCATCAACTATCAAATGCAGCATTTGGAGAAACAGCCAAACTATTCGCCATATACGAAGGACCGTACCGCATCTCAAGTATCCTGGGACATTCGACTTATTTTGTACAAAAGTTAAATGAAGAACAAGAGTTTGGACCCTACCATGTAACTGCTCTTAGAAAATATATAACGCCAAACCGAGATCAACAATAAATACAGTGTAAATAGTGTTATTAACAGTTATATAAACATTTGGACAATACACGGACAACTAATTAAAAGTTGTAGATTAATTTGTTTATTTATGGATTGAGGGGATAAAAGACTCCAGTAAATATAAACAATAGTGTAATAAATGTTGAACAGTGAAACAAAATTTGAAATAAGTGAAGTGCGCGTGGACAGTATTAGGACCTGAAGTTATGATTGTAAATATTAGGTCATATAATCCATTTAGTTTTAAGAAATCATCATTTTAAATTATAAATAAATATTTTATCATTTAGTATAGTTTTGTAAATATTTGTTCCTATTATTATCGAGTTTTCATTAATTTCAATTCTTTAAATTAATTCAACTCTGAGGGGATATTGTAATAGTTCACAAACATTTACATTTAAATTTCATAAATGAACACCCATATAAATAAACAAACACACAGCTTAATAATTATTTGTATATAATATGTCAACCTAGTATATCACTCAGTTAATATAAATTATTTGATAATGTCATTTTCCTAAAATCATTCATTAATTTATTACCATCTACCATAAAAATTTTAGATAAGTTAAGTTAGATCAGCTGTATTCATAATTTAATATAATTTATATTTATGGGTCAGGGAACGCTATCTCAAATTATCTATTTTATATAGCATGTTTTTCAAAATTTGATCTCTAATAATTCAGTGAAGTGTTTACCAAAGACCAAGTTAGTGAACCATGTGTTACATTGTTAAAGTGAAAAGTGGAACCATTGTAAAGGACTCCAGCTTCTATTCCAGAGAGAGATGGCCAAGTGTTAACTTCATTGTACCTGGACCTCGTTCCAATTTTAAATTTCATCCCCCTTAATTAGTAGATTTTTTTTTTGGTTAGCCAGCGGTAAACCTGATCTTAGTTGATTCCCCTTTAAGTGGCCAAATTTATCTATCTGAAGAAAAGATCAGGGTGAAGAGATAAACTCTTGGTAAGACCAATCCAAAATTTACTTCACCAACCATTGTTGAAGAGGAACAGACTTTCAAACAAAGACTTGCTTTAATTAAATATAAAAAGAGATCAGAATTGGCAATTTATATTATTATCAAAATTATTTATTCTATTTAAAAGTATTTATGATTGTGATATTCAAACAAATTAATTTTTCAATGTCATGCCCGCACGATTCCCAGAACCCTATGTGAAGAGATCATGCTTCTCAAGAACTGAGCTAATGCCCTTAAATTGTACCATATTAATCCAATTAGCATAAGTAATTTTATCTAACCCCATCCACTGTAATAATCCTTGTACGTCCCCCTAGAGTTCAATTTTGATATTCATATTTATTGTTATTGTTGAATAAATAATAGTTTTGTAACAGATTACCATTCTTTTATTTCAAATTTAAATATTAAATAGGCTAGTATCACACTAATTATAATGACGCCATCTTGAACAATAATAATTAATTAGAATTAAGAAGAAAATATAAGAGTCACCTACCTGTACTTATAATTAAAGATATTTATTTATTTATTTATATTTATAAACCAAAAAGGATGAGTTGTAATATAGAAAAATATAATTTTTTTATAGAAAAAGCTTAATTTTTTCAAAATTTTATATCCTAATTATTGGTTCGCACATATGCATGACGTACTATTAGGGGTATGTGGTGTTATATCAAACTCTCAATATATTTATAATAACAATTCAAAGGGAATAAAAACAAAATAATTATTACTATTGTTTTAACTTTATAAATTAAAATTTAACCATTTATATATATGTATATATTAACAACCCCCTCCCACCCCTACAATCTGTACTTTCAGTTTACTTGCTTAAGTAGGTGATATTCTGGTTCAACACATCCTAGTGCCACTGTATGCGGTTGAACTCGAAACTAAGTGGCATTCTATATAATTCAAGTCCTTATCAAATGGCTTGAGTAGTATTAGATCCTTTATTAAGAGCAGACGGCTCTATTGCTCAATGAAATCAGAGCAGATCTACCCTACACAAGCGCAGTATGAGCACCTGAGCCCCAATTTTCAATAAATGTAGTCTTGTTATAGTATATAAATGTAAGAAAACAAGTAATCAATGAATTCAAAACACCGGAAAAACAAATAATATAATCTCATGAACAAATTAAATCCAATCATATGGTTAGTTTTGTAAATAAAACATCCCTATTAGTTGCAGCAGAACTGCATCTTCAGCCAATTAAAACAAATATACTATCGCCATAGAACAAAATTTAATTATTATGCCTTCATGGAAACTATTAAGCAAGTTATAAACTTCAGCATTGTTCCCAAACATATGTAGGCTTATCATATTGTGCTAATGCATTTTAACCAGTTGTCACAAGGCTCCTATCCCTTAGCGTGACTTAATGGGCGCGATCAGCCGCAATCACCGATGGGTAATATATAACCTATGTTAAGTGAACGGTAGCGGTGGACTTACCACCTACCGACCATTGTTGTGCATCCACCGATGTTGTGTTTACGGTGGATTCGGTTAGTAACCGGACATTGTTGACTGTCAAGATGTGGTGGATTTGCCTATTAGTGACTATGGTAACCGGTTAGCCACCGGTGACTGCGGCTGAACGCACCCAATGTGAAACATTGTTTAAATAGAGAGTAAACCATTTGAATTGTATAACGATTGGTAAAATATTTTGAAAGAAATATAAATAACTTCAATATCAATACTTTGTGCTGTCATTGAGTGAAGGGAATTTATTTTTTTAAATTTATATGAGGTTTATTTCAGTTTGTCTATTGTCACTATGCTGTTTAACAGCCTGGCTGTCTCTCAATGTTGTCATTCGACTTAACCTGGAAACTTAAAACAGTCAAAACTATCTGCAAGAAGATGGAATTTTTTAAACTAAGCCTATTTAATATCATATTTTGATAATCTTGTGTGTTAGAATGGTTAGCAGGTTGGTTTGCATCTTTGTAACTTTATATATCATAGCCAACATCATGTTTCATGTTGTGGGCATAAGTTATAATTATTTGCTGGTCTAGGTCTCTAGCCTACAATGTTTAAAGTTAAATAATTTCATATTTGAACAATTGAAGTGTTCTCGTAATGACAAATAAGCTGTTTTGTTTCTAATGATTGGATTTTCTCTACCATTCCTTGGTAGAAAATCAAGTGTTATGCCGGGTAGGCTACAATATTTTGAGCATTGGCCTACTCTATTGCCGGAGCTTTCATACACTGTTTATTTTAAATTATTAGGCGTAATAAACAACGTACAATCAAATGTTATCAAACTTTCACCGCATTTATCTGCAAATAGACTTGATTTGGGTTGTGGGAACCCGATGTCTTGCGATAGGCCTGGCAGTGTTAATAAATGGCTTGATCGCAATTAAAGGTTTGAATACCATTACGTCGTACCATTTTCTTAATAATGGAAAGAAAAAAGAAAGATGTGTGCAGAGTCAGCTGGTGTGACTTAGTTGGGCTCACGCAACTAGCGATTACTACGACTAATATGAACCAGTTACGACAACTGAATCAAAATATTATTTGTACGGTCTCTGTTCTACTGTCTTCTAGGTCCGCTAATTTCGAGAGCCTAACTAATACGTCATATCAGCTGACCATGCTCACTTCTTTCTTTTTCTTTACACCAAGGTCATGTGTTTTCTGTAAAACCAGATAACTCCTAGGTTTCGTTTTTCTACATTAATTATAAGTAAGTTTGACGTGCGCGGCCCGTCACTTGAGCTAGCTATGTTTGCATCAGCAACTACTGTAGAGTCTGGTAGGGCCTACCTAAACAGTTTATACATAAACTTTTCGTGTCTTCGAACTAGTCTGGTCATTACTAAAAAATCTGCTAGCCTAGTCATTCAAGCTAGTATAGAATGGGCAATAACCCAGGTATTTTCAGTGAGACCTTGATATGTAATTTTATTATGAGCAATAGATTGTGGGCGTGGTGTTCCTTAGTGGGGATTAACATCCGCACTAATGACTACTATGTTTATAGGACCGTACTCATAGTTAGACAAGTTCGTAATAGTATATTACGCTACTAGTGCAGGAAGTAGGTGTTTACGTGCGAGCATGATAGTTCACACGCTCTGCAAGCGTCGCGCGGGAATTTCATGCGAGCAACGTAAACACCTTCCCGGATGAGTTGCGTACGATAGTTTTCGCAACACTACCAGCAACAAAATACAGGGTAAGTAAAAAACAACACTTCTATGAAAGTTAAAAGATTTAAAAAATATTAATTAAACTGTAGAGAGAAAATACAAACAAAACTATATTTGTCTGTGCGGGGGAGATAACAAAAAGCGTTATCTCTGGTGTTCAGCGACCGAGTAGGCCTTTCTAGGAATACGTCTTATCGTCACACAGACGGCAACAATTGATTAAATAACACTGCTATTTATTAACTTATTAACTGCTATTTATTATCTATTAACTGTACGTAGATACGTAGTCACAACCTGGGAACCAGTTTAGTTACAATTAACTAAACTGGTTAAGTTTAGTTTAGTTTAAGTATGGTCGTCATAGTTAAAATGTGTATGTTGTGTTTATGTATAATGTATGTAAATTGTGTGATATAATATTTTTTTTCTTGAGTTGGCAACATTGAGCATTTACCGCACTCGTGCTACTGTCACGAGTGCCCTGAGGTGTGCCCTGTATGTAGTTACCTCACTACAGCTGATATTTGCCGTACTCTTTTGTAAACGGCGACTTCCCACACTGAAACGGAAGCGGAAATCGGCTACTTACTAGTGTAGTGTTGCGAAAAATTGTTAACCGGGGAAATTTTGGTTCGTATCCCACATTAAAATGTAGGTCCCTTAGTTGCCATTGACTGTTGTTCTATTAATTAACAGTCCTGTCTAAGGAACAAGTCGACCTTAGCAAGTAACAAGACTACAAGATCGCGCCACGATCATCATTCACTCATCTATCATTCATACTTAGCTTAAAAAATACCTTCCTGGGTAGGACGCTATTCCAAGTAATGTATCTAATGAAGGCCTATCTAATGTATTAAAAACATAGCTCGAGTCATATAGGACATTCTTAATTAAATTCACCAAAAAGAGGTGACTCGAGCTAATTTAAGATCTTACAGATAGTATATCAATAAATTATATGAATTTTTGAGTTAAAGAGGTAAAGAATAGTGACCTAGACCAAAGTCACTCTAAAAAACAGGCCATGCTGCAGCAATCGCTGTGACACGTCACATAATTATACTGGGAACTAACACCCACATCACTATACGGTACTCAATTCCACATTCACCTTTCAGTACAGGCCTTATGGGGCAATGCAATTCTATTACCTATGTTGGGTATATTTGTTTACTAATATTCATCTCATATGATTATGAAATTAACCGCTGATTATATCATAGGCTGGCTAGTACAACTTAAATTGCAATTTGAAATACATTGATTATGGAAATCCTCTATTGAAATGTCAACGTAGAACCAAGCATAAATTATTCCTTGTTTATTTATGTTTCCTATGTTTATGTTTATTTACATTTTCATGTTTATTTTTGAAAGAAACTGACAGCTGCACAGCTGTGAGACCTGAGCCAGATTCTCAGCCAGCCTACCTACTGGTTTGATGTAATGAATTCTGCTGCATGGCCTGCTTTTAGTGTGGCCCTGCCTACACCTAATATGATTCATCGAAACATTGTAACTTGTTCGCTTTGATTTCAAAATGTAGATGTTCATTGAGAAAACTTTGACACTTGAAGGTATGGCGTAAACTACATATTATTTAATTTGATTTAGCCTATAAACTTGACTTTGTGTAAAGAGGAAATTTTTGTGTCTTCAACTTTCAGAGGTAGGTATAATCCTATCATTACTTAGGATTAAAGAAAATAAATTTACATTAAATGATTTTCATAAAGTAAAATAACTTAGGCCTATAATAGTATTTGAGATTCCTAATTTTTTATTCAAGGGCACTGGAAGTATAAGCCTCGCCTCGTTTACTTATTGTCAGATTGACGTTCAATAATACTAATTTTAACCCTAGAGTGTTCGCATGCGGAGTTTTCCTCCGCACATGGTTTTTTTATTAAAATAAACATTTATAATTGGTGTTGGCAGTCATGCCCGGCTTTGTACTGCACACGCCTCATTTCAGGAAGCCCCTAAAGCTATTTTTACCTTCCCACACCCCCTTGGCACCTTGTTATTTGCAATTTAGTTATGCTGTGTCATCGTGCGGAGTGTCCTCTCCCGTAAAACAGACATTGACTACTATCTGTACTAGAAAATTACTTAGTATGTTCAATGCATTAGTACACCATTTAAGTTGAACAATTATTTGTATCAACGATGAAATATGAACATGAAATGCCATGAAAAAATTAAATTTAATCATATGGTCAGTTTTACAGTAATTAAAAAATCCCTGTTGCAACAGACCTACATCTCCATCCAATTTCAATAAAACATATTATCAAATCCTCATCATTGTAAACATACCATATATTATGCTATATTTTCAGGCAGTTTAGACCAAGACATCCCCCCCCCCATACTTTCATACTTTCTCATGTTATGCTCATACTTTACTCATATTACTCATTCTCATGCTGATACTTTCCTTATTAATTTTAAAAATAATTTGTATTTTTTATACAGTATATATTTTCTGCAAAATCTTGATCAATGAACCCTAAGTATTCAAAATAAACACAAATAAAATATTCATCACATGAAAATTTAATCATATGTTCAGAGTTGTATTTTTTTAATATCTTAAATCAGGGTAAATATACTTTTGGAGGGAAAACTAAAAATAATATTGGACAACGTACTGTGTTTAGCACATCCAATACTATCCAATTTCTAAGCAACGGATTGACGTAGAATAATAATTCAAAATGCTAAATTGTTTGTTTTTTTAAACTGAGTTCAATTTTAACAATAAAATTCAAATAAAATTAATAAAAAGGTGTTAAATCTTGAAAATAAATTTTATTTCGTCAAAAAAACCTTCTTAGAGCAAATCTACCCTGCTGGTTTTCGAACTCGAAGTAATAAATGTCGCTTTATACGTATGTACCAAATTTCATCGAGATCGGATATTTTTTTCAAAAGTTATCGCGCCTACGGACTGATATATATCCCTATATATATATATATATATATATATATATGAAATTGAACGAACGGTGTTTTTGGGGTCTAGGGACCTCAAAATGAAAAGTTACGGTGGTCCCGCGCTTAAGTCTTACCGTGCCGCCTACGGTAATAGCTACTTCCCTATAGGGGGAAATTCGCTAAAAGTCTGTAATCTTCCTATTTGTAAAAACAATTACAGTATCGATCATAATTTATTAAAACTATTTAGACTGCAGACAGACCAGGACTGCTTAACCCCAGATATGATCCACTGACAGGTTGTATCCTGGACGCCGGGATTTCGAACTACAGAGGTCCATTCTGAAATCTTCCTAGTGTGGAGGTAAACTTCGAGTTATGGAGGTAAAGCGCTAATCGAATTCGTCTTATCTACTGAACTTTGTGTTATAGAGGTAATTATTATGTCCCTTCGAGTTATAGAAGTAAAATATAACCGGAAAATTAGTTTGTGTTATGTGTGTTACTTTATTCGTGTTAGACAGGTTTTTCCAAGGGGATTAAAAATAACTCGTGATATCGAGGATTTTCTGATATCAAGGTTCTTGTTAGCGAGAGTCGACTGTAACTAAATAACTAAAACTAAGTTACTTTTTTATAATTTGGATGCAATTAGGTTTTTCATTGCCTATTTCCATCAAAATTTCCAGACCTCCATTCTCCTAGGGGGTATCGGTATTCCGTACCCCCAGGCCCCCCAATTTAGGGTAGTGGCTAAAATCTCCTCTTTTTCCTTATTACCTCATGGGAACCCTACTACCAAGTTCATTAAATTGTTAGTAAAAATTGTCAAATTTTGTGATCAAATATTTCGCCTAGGAACTTGTATTGAGTCACATGTTCAATCACACCACAGCCACAAGTGATAGACACGGATCACCACAAGAGTGGATTCAAAGGTCAGAGATCATCCAGGTCATAGATTCATCCTAAGGAACAGTTTAAAAAAATTACCTTAAGATTACACACCCTACAGTGCTTCAAAGATGGAAAAAGATGCTGAGATTTCAGGGCAACAGCCCAGAATAGATTAAATTTAATAGGTTTGGAAAATAAGGAAATGAAGAATAGTCACAAATGAGTAAGTAAAACAGTCTGTCTTGACTCCAGTTACACTTCTCATATCTGTGATGCAAATAACACAAAAATTATTCCTATTGTAGGTCAAATATAAAGGTAAATAACAAAAATGTAATAGTTCCAAAATAAATCTTTATTGTTAAAATCAACATTAGTTCAAAATCAAACAACTGCATAAGCAAAAATTTATGCGTGAGACACTTTTGTTAAAATTTGTACCAAGCTTAAACAAAATTAACTTTTAAAAAGTATGTAAGAGGCACACACGATTTAAAAGCAATTAAAGGCACATACAATGCAAATTGAAATCACTTCCTATCACTAAGTACATGGCACAATAATGTTTGATTGTGCATTGAAATCCGAACAAACAATTGTTGGAATTATGGGTGTTTAAAAAGAATCATCTGATTTTAAGCAACTGTATTTGGTCAAAACAAGTAAAATATTAGAAAAGTCTTAGATATACTAGGACATAAAATTAATCATTTGCATTTCATCAGCTAAGCAGAATATTTTTAAGCAATAAATGAATTCACCTCATTATGCAAGGAATTACTCCCACCAAGTCCCTATTCCTCTTAATGAGTTGATTTTACTATTCCTGTAAAACCCTATGTAAGTTTTTTAGCAATGAAAAAATATTTGTTCAGATTTTGTAGAAGACAATTTAATTATTAACTAAAAGTAATTTGCAGAGCTAATGGACAATACAAATACATTACATTTTTCATGTTAGAAAAACTTGGGGATTTTATAAATATTTTGGAGCAAAAGTTTTTTGTGGGCACCTTTTGTTTAGATTTTGTAAGTATTTTGGTGTACAATTAATTTATTAGAGTACCCCATTTGTTTTGATTGGATAGAGCTGTATTTAAAATCGGATGATTCTTTTTAAAACACCGAGTATTTATTGGTAATATCTAGTCTGTCTATTGAAAACAGAGAAAATATGAATATGTAAATATTATTGTATAAATATATATAAATACCCATTTATTAAACAAAAATCATATACAGCAAAAGTACTTGCTTATAAAATTATTGTTATACAACAGTGTTAAAAATTATCATTACTACTGACCAATTATGTTAAAAAGATACAAAAATATTACTATTATAAATATATAATATATAAACACTAAAATTAATTCAATATTTCCTATCTACACATCAATGACAATCCGAATCTTAAATGCAAAAGCCAAAAGTACAAACTGACATTTAAAAAAACAACAGTTAACAATTAACAATTAGACAAATACATTTTGGAACAAAGTAAATGGCAAGCATTTTGAGGGAGTTGTTTTATAATTGACTATAAAACAAAGTTTGATAGCTGGCAAGACTTAACACTGAATGTAATTAATAAATGGAAGGGAGTATAAAACATATACTCGTTAGCTTTACTGGGAGACGATTACTTTTACTAATTATCTAACATAGAGACTCGCTAAGCTGACTTTAGTTTCAATCACTACCATCTTCACCAGTCTAACATTGATACAACTTACACTAACAGATAGACAGATGGTTATTTTTTAGCTGGAATAGAATAAACTTAATGTATATATTAAAATCATAAAGGTCAAATGGTGTTAAAACAAATTAATTATATCATAAAATGATAGGTTTGTGCTTATCATGATCCTCATTTAAAAAAAAACAATATAATACATTGTAAAGTACATATATTTTCACAAATGGCAGCGAACATTTTAAAAGATATGCTTTAAAGCTATCTAGAGATCTCATGTGGTACGATTTATTGAATATGTCCTTGGTTACCTCATACCAACTTATTATGTATTAAGTCAAAATACATCCAAAAATATAAATTTTTCCTAGCAAATAACATTTATCATTAAAAAAATACTCTATGTAAGAAGAGTGCCAGGAGGGTTGACCTCAAATCGTCCAAAAACTAAGGGGAGTTTTCGTAAGGGAGTTGTTTCTTTAACTAATTTCTGTAAGGAATCATTTATGCCTATTGATCCATCGCAGTCCTGCAATCAGTGGGCAATGATTATTAGTCTGCTTGTCTGCTACAAACTTATCCCAAAATTCATCTGCCATGATATGACCGATACATTTGCTGACCACTGGACCAATAGCAGGCTAATGACAAACTAATTATTTTAACTACATAAGCTTAGACAGAAGCCAAATATGTTGTGGATTTTGTTTTTAAAATGCTTGATTTTAAATTCTATGCATGACACATGTTTAGATATCAAATATCATTCAAGTACTTCTTAAATTATCTGTGTGTAACACCGTAAATGTTTAAGTACAATTCAAAATATTTCTTAAGTATTTTTTTACTAGTTTTTTGATTAACGCTACACCATCTTGAATCTTCTCCTGGCACCCATGTAATATAATGATGTATATGAACAAATAATATAATAACGACTTGTAAACAGATGAAAATGTACAGGTAATAATATGAAGGCACTAAGTCTGCTGTAGTCTCTAGAAAAAGAAAAGAATTTCCAGATCTTTATATATTTAAAGTTTAGTAAAAATATGTTATTACATTTTCACAATAAAAGTAATAGAGGGTATTTTATAGTTGGAGTGTTTAGGTTAGTATTTAGCATATTAAATGTGGAAAATAAGTACCATAGTAAGCTTATCACAAAGCATTTGTGAAAACTATAACTAAAGACTACGGTTATGGTGTGATTTTGTATTTTATCGTTTCGGTCCCAAATGTAAGCTCATTACAGAAGATTTCCAAAACCAACACAACTGTTAGTTGTGTTAAAATGTAAATAAATTATAATTAGGTGAATTAAAAGTAACCTTTGATCCGTTATTAGGAAGTTTCATGCTGCCTAGATCAGAAAAACAATAGAAAGCAGGAAATAAGCTGTATAGAAAAATGAAAACACATTATGTTTCAAAAATATTAGTTGTCATTACTTATTCAAGTATTTAAAGGCATCATGATCTTTTATTAACCTTCATTCCATGCATACTCTAGATGATGAATTATAAAATAGATAGTAATATAGATGTTAGGCACATTGATACAATCTTGATACAGTAGAACCTCATTAATCAAATTCATTGGTTCCCAAATTATTTTGGATTACCTAAATCTTATCTCACATACCAGATATTTTATTTCATTTAATATTCTACTTCAGAACCTCTAGTTCAGGCTTACCTGAAATTATGATTACCGGTATTGACGTTCAGATCAGTGTGGTTCTACTATAATTATTAAAACAGTGAGAGATAAGAAAAATTGCTACTTTAAACACAAATATCGCATCTGCTCATCTTAAAAGTTTCAAATTTGAAATTCCAAGCAAAAACAGCTTACAATGTGAAGTTTCCACTTTATTTGACAAAATCTTCCCAAATTAATTTCATAACCACATGGATATTACAAACTGTTAGAAAATCATCAATCCGGTAACTGATAACTCGCGAAATTAATACTTACTCCAAATTCTACAACCATTTGTAAATTGAAGTATCGTTAGGGATACTCAGATCTGTCAGGCATTACATTCAAGCTGCCGGCGTTAATGTTTGTGTAGTGTCATTAACGGCGGTACCGTCCGAGATACGCGTTACAGTGGGGGCAAGTGTGATGGACGTCCATGCAAGAGTCGATGCAACAGGGGATCAGACAGCAGCCGCAGATGAATCTGTAACGATATGAATCACATGTAAAGAATAGGTTGTAGCAGTATTTAGAGCAAACAATATCTCATTTTCTTGTTTTTTAAAATTTATTTTAACAATCTAAATAAGGTTTAGGTAAGGTACTTCTTATTCTACATTTCTTTTTTCTACCAACAACTGTTTTCATTCTTCCAGACAGTGCTTTTATTTTCCTCTTTTGAAACCTTCCATGCATCTGATTATTTGATTTTAATGGATATTTTTCATAGATTAGACCTATAAGCGGTAAGAAATATTTTTGATATCCTTCATATCTGATTGCTTATACAATTTTAAGATTTTTTGTAACTAAACTACAAGTTGGTATGTTTTTCTCAAATATTTGTAACCAATTTGCCCATTTATTGCCATGAAAAAAATAAATGTTAAAATACTAAGAAGAGTTTAGCAACATTATATTAGGTTTAATGCAAAATTATTAAATATTAAACCACCACTAAAGCTGAAGCCTACCAGTTCAATTCATCAAAATTCATGGTTTAGAAATGTAATATATAAAATAATTTTTAAGGGTGTTTTGCAACAATATAGTTCAATAAAAATTAAAGAAAAGAGGAAGAAATAAAGCCTGTTTTACACGATGACCAGACAGTATGACGGTTGGAAAAAAATTCTTTTGTTCTCTTTTGTTTGAAGGCTTGTTGTCCTTTGTACTGGACAGTGTTACAGCCATCTCAAGTAACAAGGCCACGGCCGGTCCTAGTAAGCATTACTCTCAAGATACTCTAGTAGCCTAATATGCAAAACTCTTTCAAACATATTAGATACTAGCAGTTGCAGCTAGATGCAGCTGAAGGAGCTGCAGTTACAGCTGATCTTACTTCTGCTCTTTGAACTGTCAAATGTTAGTATTCACAGCTGTTTACAATTCAGTATTTGATTGTTTACATCCTTATAAAATGTAAACATTGAAGCTTAAGACGTTCACGGGGCGTAGCCCGAGGGGATTTTAAGGAAGTGAATAGGCCTATGTCCTTTTCTGATATAGTGGCTCTATTCCTGCAAAATTTCAGCTCAGTTGGTCCAGTACTTTTCACATGGTTGAAAGACAGATATTTAAACAAACATCCATACTTTCACATTTATAATATTAAAGTAGGACACCAGGCAGCAGTGCTTAGCTATGCCTAAGACAAGTTTTATAATGTGGTTTTTCTTTTTTGATTACCTATCCAATTAATAAATAATAAACAAAAAATTTAAAAATTTCAAAGGCTAATATTTTTATTAACAAACTACATGAGAAATCTACTTTCCTCTTTTACGTAGACTAAGTTAATTGGACGAGTGATCACAAGGCCCATTCAACCCGTAAGACTAATGTTCATTTTACCATGGTCTTTGGGACAACCAGGACCACGTCACTTAATTCGACCTACACAGTCCAAAAATGGATTATTGTTCCACATACCCGAAGAGAGCGATGAGCGTGCCGGATATGTAGGCGATGAGGCCGGGCTCTGTCTTGGTCCGAGTGGTGATCTCGCTGTAGCAGTGCGGACAGATCATGTGTGTCGGTTGACTGCCCACCGGTACCACAGTAGTTACGATCACCGGCCCGTGAGCCGTCGGGCCATGCTGCTTGGCTGCAACACACATTGAAATTCAAATTCACTTTATTGGCACATTACATTTGAAATATATCACAAAGATATGCAGTGCTTTGTCAACGTTAAAATAACCCTAGTCCACATTATATACTACCTAAAACAAAACAAAATTTCTATGGTGTAAAAAAAATTTTCAATTAATTCAAAAAAAAAAGTAAAAAAACTTAATAAAAGTCAAAAAATTAGCCTAAAACCTTTGAGTTCAGAGGCCATTGCAGGGCCACAACCTAGTTCCTCTGACCCACTGGATTTCCATCAAAGTAATCTGAAACTTTGTAATAGGCCTTTCCTAGCAGAAATTGTTTAAATTTTATTATAATTGTATTTGAAGATTGGCTCCTTACTGTTGAAAACTAGTAGTGCCATGTACAATGGACTTTTTCAAAAAGAGATAGTTTATGAATAGAATAATCAAATATATATTTTAAACTAATGTTATGTGCTGTAATTTCATGATTTTTTGACACTAAACATGCTAATTGTAATAAATAAATAAATAAATAAATAAATACAAGGAAGGGTTAAAATTTGTAATTTTTTGAATATATAGGTTTACAAATTTGATGTTTTTTTGGCTTTCATCATGGATCGGATCGGACAATACTTTTTTGGGCTTTAAAAACATTTGAAGAACCAGATGGATTCCCAAAGAATTATGCTATATTTTATTATTGAATTGATATAGGCAAAATAACCGCACACCACACAGATCGGCTCTATGAGGGGTGTTTAGGATCAGCTGGTACTTTTTAATACTCATCAAATTATAAGTTGTAGCAGTGTTTTCAGACAAACAGTATATGTTTTTCGTTATACCGCTGCGAAAACAGAAGTTTTCATTACATGTGTTGTGGGCCTAAAGAAGCTCTCTTTCGCCCTAGGGAGAAAAAGAATAAGCAGATGTCGAGGACATCAGCTGTCGAGGAAAAAACTGAAAATTTGTGTATGTCAGCGTAGATGGTGACAAAAACTATCAATTTGTATTTAGACAACATCAACACCTAATTGCAGCAAGGTAGCGGCTAGGCTCACCGGGCTGGGACGGAGTGAAGGGGCTGGACGGGGGGACGCCCCCGACGGCCTGGGAGTAGCTGGGCGGGGCGGCCGGCGGGGGCCCGTGGTAGGCGGGGATCGAACCTGCGCTCTTTCCGGCCATCAGGCTGTCCGTCTCTGTGACACAAAATTTCACAAAAAATCAGACAAAAATTTAAAAAAAGTTTTGATACTCCAGAAAAAGCATTAAGAACTATGTTACACATGAAAAATGATGAATCTGACAAAAACAACTTTATTAATCTTAGAATCTTGATGGTTCATAGCATGTACGTACTTGAATGTGTTATGTACGTTAGGGAATAAAAAACCTTTAGGGAATAAAAACCTTTCAGTAAATGAGCATTAATTTACTGAAAATGAGCGAAAACATCAATGCAATACCAGAAACAAAAAAGAAAAAAGATTACCTCAGCACAATTTGGCCTGATTTATCAATAAAACGTCTTATGCTGGTTTGCAATTCTTAAGATTAGTGGAAAACATGGTTAAATTTCAATCACTGTTAAAGGAATTCTTGCCTGATAATAATAATTTTAATTAGAATTAGAATTTATACTTAGGCCTATTTTAAGTTTGATATTTGTGACGCTATTTGTTGTTCATTTTTGTACATTTTATGAGTAAAGATTTGACTTGACTTGACTTGACAAGTGACGGCGACATATTGAAAATTCACTCTCACTCGTTAAATGTTATTTTCTATACTCTGAGCATGTATACCATGAGTCCCAAATGTCACCGACTGGTTTAATTAATAACTTTTAACCTTATAAATCAGGTTAAAGATATTTTGCTGATGACTTCCACCCAAAAACACAATATGAGGACTTTTAAATAAAAACCTTTAGGGAATTTTGAATTTTCAGTGATAAAACTTTGGTTAGGGGCTTGATATTGGCCTTAAATTTTTGGCATCAAGTTTTTTTTTATAATGGCATATAAAGTGAGAGGTCTCTCAATGGAGATTTGTATATGAAAATTTCGGGCAACATCCCCCAAATTGGGATCCACGGGCAGGGGCAGTTATGGCATGCACAGCAAAAAATGGTGTTTTTGGTCAGAAATCATGGGCAAAATTTCTTAAACCCATATTATTTGGATTAGAAGTTTATAAATCGGTCTGGTACATTTGGGACTTGGGAAACACTGAAAAGTTTTCAATAAACAAAATAAAATACAATTTTTTGAGTTTTTATCTTCTTTAACATAGGCGGTATGATGATTGGCTACGTTAAAAAGGTAATGTGCTCAAAAATGATCATAGTTACAAATTTGTCATGTTAGTGATCTTATCTATATACACAAGCGGTTCTCTTTTCACAGACACAGCTCAACAATGGCTGGGCAGGTTTTAATGTTTGAGGTGTCAAATTAAAGGTATTTTTCTGTAGATTTGTCAACACGTTTCAGAATTTTTAAAAACAGCAAGGACTGATTTTTTGGAACAGTGGCGCTATCCATTGATATTTGACCAAGCTCAGTTCACTTTGTTTACAACTGAACATATGGTTGAGCTTGGTAACAATACCAGGATTTGGACCATTCCCCATCATAAAAAACTTGCTACTGGCATTGCAAAAAATCAATGAAAAATTATTTACAAACCAAACTTAATAGGAGAAAATATTTAAAACACCTAACTCTCAAATGGCATTGCAAAAAATCGATGAAAAATTATTTACAAACCAAACTTAATAGGAGAAAGTATTTAAAACACCTAACTCTCAATAGCCAACTCAAGTTAAAAATCACACGATTTAATTAAAAAAATCATATTTAAAGATATTAGCACAAGAGTAAAAAAGAGCTATGCTTTGAAAACCATATCATCAACAAAAAATGCAAAACTGACCTGACATCTCTTTAAATAAGGGGTTTTCCAAGTTTTAAAGAAAACTTATGATTCCTCAGTGCTTACGCCAACTGCATCGACTGAGTCTCCAGTTCTGGATCAAGACACTTGTTAGACTGCATTTGTTTTTCTGAGGATTCCAGAGCAGGTTTTCAAGGTCAATTCGCTTATAAAATGTGATCAAATGTCACTGAGATGAAGACCAAAAATAACACGAGTCCCATCTTGTTAATATAATTTACTTTTTTTTAGTGCCTACTATTTAGTGCTATAAGATGAAATAATTTTGGAAATAATTCTTAGATTCGAGTTGCTACCTAGTACAACCATCTGAATATATGTCTCAACAATTATCAAAAGCAGAGCACAATTTTTTTTTAAGAGTCAATGTCATTTTTTATGATCATCCATAAAATAACATAAGATATATAGTTTTTTTTTTAATTGGATATAATATGATTTTATTTCAACTTAACAGTAGAATGTTAATGATCCTGCAGATATTGCAACTTCCCTGGCAATTTGACTCTTCTCAGTGGAGTCTAAATTTTTAAATTAGGCCCTACCTCTCCTGTGGAATACCACAAATATTTAACACATATTTTATTTTTTAATTAGGAACCAATATTAACAATGTTGTATGAAAATAGGTTTATTTCAAATTTCTGAGCCAAGTGATTTCAGCCTAGGCTAGTTTTTTTATGATTCCAATACACTACCGTTGTTAGGTAGCAACCTTCAGGCCTAGTCCATGGACCTATAAGTTATTATTGACCATCCAATAACTGCCTGGTCCGCAACAAATTGGATTATTAAGTCTGCTGTTTATTTATATGTAAATAATTAAAAGGAGGATTTACATAGAAAAGTGTTTTGTATGCCTACAACAACTGTCTGTTTGGTAATACCTCAGAGCATAAGTTACTAAATTTTTATTTTAACAACACTGGGTGCTTTCACTTATGTATTATCTCACAAAAGCATTAAAACCCTTTGAAATTATCTTTAATTACATTGGTTTATGATATTAAACCAAAATACTTTCAAACAATACTTTTTAAGATTTGTAAATGGAAAGGTCTAGGAAAATCTTGACCCCTTAACTGAAACAGACTACTAAAATTACACATTACTTGTTTAGCTGACTTTATATTCAAGGTGTTTGATATATAAGTACACAATTTAAAATTTAAAGCGCAGTAAGTTTGTTTGTCTATTAAGCCATAAACAGTTTTAAAAGAAAGCAAATCTAGTGGGGTTTTTAATGGTATAAGGGAACTTAACTTAACTCAATGTGTACTTGAGTTTTTTGGGCAAGTTTCATATGCTGTTGAAATTCAATCAGTCTCTTCCACAGATTGTTCACAATTAATGTCAATGGTCATTAATCTTTCAATGACAGGTTTAGCACATGGGGGATTAAAAGAGCTATTTTCGATTCTATTATTTGAATAACATGAGTTTATGTGCAAAAACTGTTATTGAACGACTATGACCATTAAAAATGATTGTGGACAATCTGTGGGAGAGACTGGTTGAATTATAACAGCCTATGAAACTTGTCCAAAAAACCCCAAGTGCACATTGAGTTAAGATGTATTCGCTACAATTAAAAACTCCATAAAATTTACTTTCTTTTAACACTGTTTTCGGCTTGATAGACAAACAACTTAAACTGCAGTTTAAAATTGAAATTGTGTACTTATATATCAAAAACCTTGTAAATTCCATCACCAGATGAGCTAACTATCCCAAGTTTCATCAAACAAGAATTACTGGAAAACAATTGATTTACATTGCTAAAGTGGGGCGTAGTACGTTCTCTATCAAATTTTAGTCAAACGACTAGTGCAGCTACTGGACACCACAGTGAAAATTATACAATTACGTGACATTCAAGTCCTGAAGCGAGTCTTGGGCTAAAAATGTAGAAGCAAACCTTTCTTATTATTATCAAACTGTGTTTAAAAATCACATTACTTATTTAGTGTTACTGTAATTACGTTTTAATATTCTCTTTCCATTTATAATTGGCAATAATTCTGAATTTTAATTAGAATGACTTTCTAGAATTATTTCTGCCAGCCGTGTCACCCCTTGAGTCTTGCCCCTGAACAGTAGTCACAGCTTTACAAAAGGCTACCACTGACAATGAAATAAAATTTTTATTTATTTTTTTCAAATAACTTGACCTAAATGAATCATTGAATATTTCTTAATATTAAGTTTGAACACATAATGGTTTAAAATAATGATATATAACCATGCAAAAATGTAAAATAGACTGATGCTGAAGAAGTAATAGGGCAAATTATGTAGGGTAGGCCTACCCTCCAAACACCGGCAGCCATAAATTTAACTCAATATAAGTCTTTGGTATATAACTTAATGGAAAGGACTTAATGGAATCTAGCAGCCAGTAAGTGTTACAAAACAAGTTGTGTACCAAAGTCTTAATATATGAGTTAAATTTATGGCTCCATTGTTTGGGAGGATGTCAACGATTGGGTTGTTTACTTTATGGTATGGATTTCTTTCCAATGTTCATGTACAATTTTTTTAGTTTTTCTTAATGATCATTGTATGTTTTATTTCTTTTCTTAATTCTTTTGCAGCCCCCAAAAATCTGCCGCCTGTCTAGCACTAATCAGCTCTTATATCCGCTGAGCTGCAACCTATATGAATGTCTGAGGGAATTTAAAAGCGCTTGATACATGAATTATTGATTAAAATGTTATTTTCATGGGTTTACTATGTCTCTCTTTGCCACTCTTTCCGGGAGACAAATTTTTACTTTTAAGGCCTAACTTACTCCCTCTTAACAAGGAGTAAAAAACAACTAAACATGGCTGAGGAGGGTCGCTATTGATCTGTTCAGAAACTCTTCAACAGCAAATGTCCTGCAATCAATAGCTTCCAAGAAGCTATAACAACCATCCACTCACAAATGAGAGGGGAGTCTAAGGCACGGATATCTTACAACATAACATAATATGACACAACTCTAATTTTAAGAACCTCGATATTAGACAATAATTTACGTATTTTAACAAGAGACAAAGGCTGGCCTATTTAAGAATTTTAATCTCTGATGATATACAAAGAAATGTGGAAGTTAATATTAAGGATTGTTGGCAGGAAGTCATAAATTGAGCCTCTAAACAAACGCTTGAACATTTAACTAAACAGCTTCAACTAGCTTGGAATTAATTAACTAATGAGGAACTTGCCCCTCAAATACCCTTTTTAGCTCATTATTGATCGTCACTAGTCACTGAGAAAAGGTAAACAGAGACTATGAAAGCCTTGAGGTAGCCCAATTGAGGGCAAAGTTCTTGAAATGGAACAGAAAGATATCCACTTATCTCAACAATTAGTTCGTATTTGATGACTTTGGAATAACGGCGTTTAAAACTTATTTGGAACCAAAAACGAAAATAATATTAATATAACTGATTTATTTATAATTACCAAGAACAAACGAGGAAAACTCGAACACCAAAAGAATCAAAGCCTAAAATTAACCTTAAACAAATGACATTTGATTTGACACATATTACGCCAATGTTGCCAACGGTTGGCCTTACGCAATAAAGTAAAAATACCCAAAAAATTACATATATTTACCAGCAAAATCCTGGGTCTGAAAATTCTAAATATTTATAAAATAACTGTTTAAAAAAATTGGATTAGTTATTTTATTCCTGAACCAGCTGATCAAACCATTTTCAACCGTAGGAAACAGAAAACTTCCTTGGATTTAGAATTTGGTTTTTTGACCTTCCTAAGGTTGCCATGCCGACTTCATAAGCTTCCCTATAGTTTAAAACATTGAAATTAATTTTGAAGTACCGCATGGCTTTAACCCTAGATAGTTTTGTAATAGTGTTTTTTTTCTTAGTTTCTTAGTATGCATCTGGGACCCAAGGAGAGCACATATACGCCAAATTTCGGCTCTATAGGTCGTATGGTTTTGGAGATTAACTGTCCAATAGAAAACCCCTTCTCCTTTATATATAGTATAGATATATATATATATATATATATATATATATATATATATATATATATATAGACAGAAGATTGCAATACATTTGGGTCTAAATTATTTAAAAACTTGTTTAAAAGTATATTTTTCCCATGCCTCGTCAAAAATCCATAAAAAAACAAGGTGTGGCCCCTGAAATCTGCCCGTATACTTACACTCTGGTAACTGAAGCAAAACTTTTTTCACTGCTTTTTTTCTTGGTATCTTGAAAAAAAATCAAAAAAAAGGTACCTATTCCTATCTGTCTATTTTTTTGGTTTTATAACTAAAAGGATTCATGTGTAAGTCTTCTAATAATATAATCTACTAGAAGAACCCATGGCTTCGCTCACGATAAAAATTAAACATACACTATCACCTATCAATTATATCGTTTTGCTTTCCCATTTATTTTTCTTGTTGTAAAATCTACTTCTTTAAACATATCAAATGTACTCCCATAAAACAAAAAAAGTTTTTAGAAATTTGCTCTTGGTACTCATATGCTACGACGGGGGTATTCTATTCCTGCTTAAAGTGCCTGTCTATATAAAAAATATGACCATATCCAGCGCCCCACCGACAAAGCCCCAAATGGTGTTGCTGCCCTGGGTAGGCTCATGACCAATATCGGCGGTCCTTCCTCTTGCAAGTGCTGTTTGCTTGTATCGGCTGTCCAGTCGATCTTGCTATCAGGTGAAGAGGATTGCGCTCACACACTCAAGAAGCGAATTTACAGAGACTGGCTCACCCTAGACAAACGCCGAGAAGAATTTATGGTCGTTTCTGCTTAACGCACGGTATCTGAGCTTGCCCTGATGATGATCATGGGGCACGATATAAGGAATGGCACCCTTGGCTTCTTCGACGGCTTTGAATCTGCTCGCATATGTAGTTTAGCAGGGCCACACTGTGGGGCCTTGAGCATAGTTACCCTTAATTTGAAATTTATTGCACCCCCGTCGCAGCAGACCTGCGTATTAGAAATCCTATTTCTTTCCTTCATGAAGGCATACGTGTTAGAGGAACCATAGAACATGACTTGAAATTTTATTCACTGTAAAAGATCATTTTCTTAAGGTTTTAGGGTCTACCTTGAACAAAAAATTACAATTCCACTCCAGCAATTATTAAAAAGTGGTGTCTTAACGTTTTTAGACTCTATATTGAACAAAAAGATTGAATGAGCCGTCCCGGCAATTTTTTTAAAGTGCTGTAGATAAAATTAATACTTCACAGTAGCACACTCTTCCTCTTTAAACAGCAGTTTGTTGTAATAAAAAAGAAGTCCTTCAATTATAAGTGATCAGTGATCACAGAAGTCCTTCATTAATATCAATTATTTATTTTATTTTATACTACATACAGTACCAGCATTTTATATAGTGTATTGCACTTAAAATATATTCAAAAGTCTTAATTCATTAACCATCTGGCACCAAGTAACAAATCTTCATGTAAACAAATACAATTAAATAGCAGAAAGAAATACCATTAATTTACCATCACCTGTTTTAAATTTTACTTTCACATGTTTTGTTAGTAAACAAATCTAACACGAATTCTTTCAATATCCCAGACATGGGTACCTTTAAGACGGTCCCAGGGCTAAGCTTTGAAAGTAATCACGAAATTGAAGGTGTTTAAACCTACCCCATGAAATTCGACATGTATCTACCAAGTTCGTGGCCATCGGTCCAGCAGTGTCTGAGTTTATCAATGCTATATATATATATACCAACATCCTCTTTTATACTTATAGAAAAATACATAAAAAAGAAATATCAACTTCACGTATGTCATACTCATTTGAAAATTTGATTTTCTAGCTCTGTTTGTTTCTTAGTGAGACATTTGAACAGTAAAGGATTGTAATTATAAATTAAGTCATTTATTTTAAACAGACAATTTTTGTTGAAAGTTATTAAACATTCTGTTAAGTTTTATCTGCTTTCACTACATAAAGATGTCCTCTCAGACAAACTAACTTTACCTTAGACCTTTTATAATATTATGTAAAAGTATTTTCGCAACACTACACTAGTAAGTAGCCGATTTCCGCTTCCGTTTCAGTGTGGGAAGTCGCCGTTTACAAAAGAGTACGGCAAATATCAGCTGTAGTGAGGTAACAAATCAGCTGGAGTGCGGTAAAGAGTTTGCATTGAGTATTTACCGCACGAGTGCGGTAAATGCTCAATGTTGCCAACTGAAGAAAAAAAATCGTATATCACACAATTTACATTCATTATACATAAACACAACATACACATTTTAACTATGACAACCACATCTCAATTGTAAATAAACTGTTTTCCCAGGTTGCGACTACGTACAGTTAATAGCGATAAGTTAATAAAGAGCATTATTATTTAATCAATTGTTGCCGTCTGTTTGACGATAAGACGTATTCCTAGAAAGGCTTACTCGGTCGCTGAACAGCAGAGATAACGCTTTTTTTCATCTCCCCCGTACAGATAAATATAGTTTTGTTCGTATTTTCTCTCTACAGTTTCATTAATATTTTTTAAATCGTTTTACTTTCATCTTAGTCTAAGCTTTCATAAGCTTTCATAGACGTGTTATTTTTCAGTAACCCTGTATATTTGATGCTGGTAGTGTTGCGAAAAATATCGTACGCAACTCATCCGGGAAGGTGTTTACGTTGCTCGCATGAAATTCCCGCGCTCCGCAAGCGTCGCGCGTGAACTATCATGCTCGCACGTAAACACCTACTTCCCGCACTAGTTGCGTAATATACTATAAATTTTAATTAGAATTGTAATGGTTTCTTTATACAACAAATAAATGAATTATTAAACAAGAGTCAAATAGGTACTAACCTCTTATTAAGGGCTTGTTTACCTAATTTTGCAATACAGTATATCTTTTGCAATAAGTTAGTGTTTTTTATTATTTTTACTTTTTTTTGCTAATTTTCATATTTTTTAATGGTATACATCTATTGCAATATTGCTTAATTCATTAATTGTTGTTTGTGGCAATGTTAATTAGATTTTTATACTGACTATACTGTATATATCTATATCTATATCTATAAAAGAGGAAGTATGTGTGTGTGTGTGTGTGTGTGTGTGGGTATGGTCCCTATAGACGCCCAAACAGCCCAACGGATTTTTATGAAATTTGCAGGGATTGTTTACCATGTTCCCAGGATGGTTTTTGTCAAGTTTGGTGTAAATCCATCCACAGGGATCTGCCCCACGGGCTCCTAAAGATACCATGTTATTCAAATGAGCTTTTGGTTTGTTTACAAAAAAAACATATGATTATACTTAAAACTCCAATACACTGTTCTATATAAGACTGTGACTTGATGTAGTTCCTCATTTTTCCTGCAGACTGCATCACACACAGATACAAATTGTGTGTTTACAATGAACAGCTGACTTGATGATCCTTTTTCACACAGTCTGCAGCACACTTAATTTTCTATAATTCTTTGTCAAACTAACAGCTGTAGTTAAATATTGAGTTTGTTATTATGGTTAAATGTCAACAAACCAAATAAATTATGTTTACCTTTTTGTGCTTAAAAACGTGATTTGTTACGTTGTCTCCAAATTTAATTGAAGCAAAAATCATTAGTGGCAAGTTCAAGGGAGAAGAAGCCTTAATTCCAAGAATACCTTTGATATCCTCTGAGTTACCATTTGATTTTAAGCGATTGCAATTTCCATTACGCCTTGCTTTTGCAATTACTATTAATAAGGCATAAGGACAATCCCTAAAAATTGCCGGATTGAATTTGGAAAATTCATGTTTTTCCCACGGGCAATTATATGTTGCATGCTCATGTGTTGGCACGCCCACAAATTTGTATATCTATACACCAAGTGGGAAAACAAAAAACGTTGTATATCCTTTGGCTTTAAAGTAAATTAAGTATTCTTCATTTTGATGTTTCATTTTTGTGTTATTTTTAATACAGTAATTTAATAAAAAAAACAATTTTCATACCTACCATTAATCAATATGATATTTTTTATTTAAATATATAATTATCATGGGCGCAGCAACGCGCGCCAGGTAACGCTAGTATATATATATATTAAATATGGATAGATTGTTAAGTTTTGTTGTTTGTTTTGATATTAATTTTCAATCTGGCTCTAAGTCTAACTTCAGACTAATATGTTACCGAAATACACAAAACATTAACAACTTAAAGTCTTGGCAAGATCAATCCAACAATCAGGTCAACTACCGCCAGTAGTTAATTCTTTTGAAGAAGGTAATTGAAAAGACACAACCCCCCCAAATAAAAGAAACGGCATTTTCATACATTTACTTAAAAAATGGTATTTACATCAGAGTTTAATACTTAGTATATAGTTACTATTTACAGTTTTAAAATTAAATTTCACAATAATAAACTTTTAAAGAACAATTATTGTCTTAAAATGTTGGCTCTTCAGAGGGTAGCACCAGTCCTAGTACATGCTGTAGCTTTGTCTGCAGTTTTGCTGGAACAGAAAGCATAAAATATTCTAGCAAGTGAAACTAAACGTTATAAGATACAGATACACAAGAAGTCCTCTTAACAGCCTGTGCTTTAACTGGCTTTCGGATAATCTGCCCGCTTTCTCTTTAAGTTCACAAAAATGCTGCTAAGTCTCAAAGTACTAGAAATTGTTTGGATTAAAAATTAAAATCAATTTCCCGCCAAAAGGGAAAAGAGATCTTATTTTCCCAGACTAAATTTACAGGACAGCAAGTTTTAGAGGATAGGGTCAAAAAAACATATTAAAACATATAACTGTAGCCTGTAGCCAAAATAAAATAACTTTTGGTGTCTACAGGCTATTTTACGTAAGTAATAATTCTGAATAATTAAAAAATTAACTGTTTTATACATTTTTTTAAAATTACTATTTTGAAGTACATATATATATTCATAATTTTGTAAAGGCATAAGTATTTTTGTCTTAATTATGACCAAATCATATTATTTGTTTTAACTGACCTTTTGGTTATCAAATTCAAATTCTGTTTATCCTGCAATGGGTCCCACAGTCCCTTAGAGGATGATTAAGAGGGCACATAATGCATAAGAATATTTTGTATAACCACTTCTGAATTTTTTTTGTTACATGGTTTTGCATAAATCTTGGTCATGAGAAGTACATACGGTAACAATTGTTTTCGTCCTTTATCTTAACCAATCAATTTGCTAAGTTGATTAAGAGTATTCATGAGTGATACATGACTTTCATCCCAAAATTTATCACTTTTGTCGTGCTCTTCTTAGGGTCTTGATATTCAGACTTTTTTGTTGTCTTTTTGACTGCTCAGCTTTGTCTTCTGAAAAATGACCTATTCCTTGTATTCAGTCAGAAGACAAAAGCTGAGCAATTGCTGTACGACAAAGACATTTGTATGTCGATACTCTTTTACCCAAATATGATTCCCCCATGTCTCTTAATATGTGACATTTTATAGAACTATTTCTTTTATATCACCAATAATCACTCTATTGCTATCTGTCCACATTTTCTACCAAACTTAATAGCTGCAAAGTAGTGGTGTCCCAAATAGAAGCAATTGGCCCAAGACAGCAAAAATTATGATTGACATGTTTATGTAAATTTTAATTTTTATACCAACTAAAGGAAATGTGGTGAGGGGTATTCACTGAATCTCCCATTATTTAGAAAGTCAATGGCCTCATGAAGTTAAGGGATTGGTCAAAACACAGAATAATATACTACCTATAACTTTGAAGGAGCTAAAACTTACCTAAACTTGAAAATCTTAATTTTCTGTAGATAAATACGTAATAAACAAGACTTGACAAAAAAACGCAAACGATAAAGATGATAATGATTCTCAGTGGGCCGGAAACCAGCGAAGTTACAAAGAGGTGGATCGAGAGAAGAGCTATCAACACTGGTATCACCGTTGGAACCTAGACATGAAAAAATAATTCATTATATTCTCCTCAAAAATAGATATAAAGAAATGTAGGTCACTTAATAAATACAATTTTAATTTAAAGCAAGGAAACAAATGACTAGGTATCTAAAGCAAGTTTGATACAAGACTCTTTCATCTTTACAGTTTTCAGTATATCAAAATTAAAAAAAAAAATTAATTCAACTTCTCTTCCAGTAATTAACATTTGAAAAACACTTAAAAAGACCTCAGTCATTAGCTAAACTCGAAAACAATATTATTTACACAAAAAGTGAAAAGTCAGATTTTTGTAAAACTTCTCTTTTTGAATCAGTAACTTAAAGTTCGGGCAACATCTGTGCGGCTATGGCAGAGTCAGCTGGACAAGGCACAGGTGGGAGGGGGGGTACTTTTCTGAAAAGATTCTTCAACAACCCTGCTGCTTGACAAACTTTGTGTATTCCATCAACATATGTTGAAAATAATTATATTTTAGTAGGGTAGTAGCCAAAGCCTGCGTGAACTGTTAATTGTTTACCCGAAAAGGACGAGGGGCGTTGGGCAGCTGCCTTCTCAACACCAGAACGCAAGCCATTGCCATTCCGTACGACAACCAGACGAAAAAAGCATAAGTGTCGATGAGGGAGTTAGCATTACCCCCGACGACAAAGTAAAACATCAGAGCCAGGAGAACCTTTGAACAAGTCACCGAGTGAAGAATTAGCACATGTAACATCCAGTAGAACCTTGATAAGTCAAGTCTCAAGGGGATTTTGAAAATATTCTCGTTATTGAGTGACTCATCTTATTGAGGTTTGTGTTATCAAGAAAGCGAATTTCAAGGGGATTTGAAAGGTGCACTTATCATCAAGTTTTTTGTTACCTTTTGCCCTCTTATCGAGGTTCTGTTGTATTATATTCAAGATTGGTTTATTTTCATGTAAGTACATTTTTAAGGCATTGATAACACGGAAAATTGAAAAAAAACTTTCAAAAATTCTTTGTGTTATAAAAAATATAAAAAAACTTTCAAAAACGATTTTTTATTTCGTATAATTATTATTGTGTTCACCAGATTCTCACATGACGTAATTGTTTTTATTTTGAATACGATAGCTCAAAATCGTTATATGATAGCTCAAAATTGTTGTTACTATTAAGTGATGTACTCAACCAAGGAATATTTGGTATAAAAGGAAAGGGATAGACAGCTAGCTTACCTGGGAAAGATGAAAAGCAGCAGATAAATGGTAAAAATCAATTCTTTTACATTTCCCCTTCTGATGAAGACCCCATGAGGGTCGAAATATCAAGAATTTTCTTTGTGTGAATATTTTGTGTGTGTTCTATGCTTTATCTGCTGCTTTTCATCTTTCCCAGGTAAGCTAGCTGTCTATCCCTTTCCTTTTATACCAAATATTACAGCCCAGAGCTTTTCAAAATGAACTCAACCAAGGAATAGAATTTTTTATTTATCAGCTCGCTATCTTTCGTGTGGCACATAACAATCACTTTGTACCTTGTTATGAAAACTGTTTGAGTAGCTCTTTTAAATGATAAATTATTGATGGGTTTGGATTAGGTACTTCAAGGCTTTGAAACTCAGTCATTCTTTATGAATCAGTAATCAACAATCCAACATCCAAAGACAAAATTTTACCTGAGATATAACTGCGGGCGCGGGAGTCTGTCGTGACTTGTGAATGCAGCAGAGGAAGTCCATCATATGACCCTCTCTCGCTGCCACGTAGCCTATTCTGAAACAATTTTTCTACTCAAAACCACTTAGATTACAAAGGGAATTATAATTGTAAAAGACCCTTGGCTTAAGAGTAATTTTGATTCTGAAGGAGCTAAGTTAGAAGTCACAGTTGGCTAATTTAACATTTTCCTTAAGGCTTGGTTGCATTTATGCGTACTCCAGTGCATGGGCGGATTTAGGTTATAATCTTTGGGGGTGCCAGCTAAGATTAGCATGGGCTTAGGGGGTATGAGTTATTTATGCTCATATTCTGAATCACAGATTTTAAGGTACATTTCAAGAACCTATTTCTTTTATTTAACAACAACCCCCTTTCATTTTTTGTTATAGGTAATTTTAATCGTTAAAAGTACTGATCATTTGTAATTACTATTATGAAAACTGCTAGAATAATATTATTGATCATCGCAAGAAAAACATGTTGAGTCTCTAAAAACACATTTTTGTTTCAAAACAGATTGTTCGGAAACCAACTTAAGCCTAAAAATAGTTTTGATTAGTCTTGTTTGTCGGGGAAAAATATGGAGTTTAAAATGAACAGACGAATTTAACCAAGTGACATTATTTTTACACAAACTTTCAACGATTAACATTTTGAAACAAAAGGAGGGGATCAAAAGTAAATAAATCAAGCAAAACCAAATAAAATTGGATCAAAATCATATCTCTGTATTCAAATTATAAAAATTTATGTTGGAAAGCTTTTTTCCATCCAAAAAGTTCACACAAATCAGGGGGTGCCGGGCACCCCCTGGCACCCCCAGAAATCCGCCCATGCTCCAGTGATGGCCTATACATTTCCAAACTAGAAATAATACAGCTCAATTTAAAATGTCCCTTTTGAGTTGATATTGATATAACTGACGCCAATTCTTGGGGCCCAGTGCGGTGGATGCGCGGTAGCAAAAACGGCTACTGCATATGCGCGACAACGCCTCGCTAGAGCGCAGCACTGTCATTCTGCTCTCAGCCGTCAACAATAGCGTGTCACTACATGTCGTCCTAAAAACATTGACCGACGGAACATTGACTCTTACTGGCGATTAATGATCTGTTTTAATTCTATTCAGTAATATAAAATGTTTCATTAGTATTTATTGAAGCGTCTTGTTACTTTGAACAATGATTGACAGAGAAACGGTAACTATGTGCGAGCTGCCGAATGTACGCAGCCAAGCTAGTACAATGTCGGCCGCCGCTGCCGCTACTGCTCCCCTCTCCTCCCAGCCTACCCACTCCCCGCCCCATGCGCGGACTGGGCCCCAAGAATTGGCGTCAGCTATAATGTGTTAGTTTCTTAGCTTTAAAAAAAAATCTCCATAAGTAAGTTATGTGTCTAAAATTATTTGTTGGGATATTATGGTCAAGATTTGAGAATTCTTGTAAGCCAAGCAGAACACTCAACACAAACTTTCTGCTCCTTTCCTGATGGATTAGCATGTATCAAATATCTGTCATCAGATAACGGTACCAAAAGTAAATTATTTTTTTTAATTATTCAGGAAATAAAAGGAGTTAGTTGTTTATGAAAAGTTTCCTTAATGACAAACAAAAATCAAAATTTTTTATGACCTTTTTTACCTTTTTTTACTAATTTAAATAAACGACTCAAAAATTTGGGGGTCCCGTGCATCCCTTAGCACCTCCATAAGACTTCCCATGATATCAAAACTATATAGTTGCAAAATGGAAACATCTAATCAATGCCATCACATATTTTATTTGTCTGAATTATTATTTTTCTTCATTCAGAATCTTTAGATCTGAACGTTCATTGGTGACCATTTTTAAATATTTTTAGATCCTAAAAAATCTGAAAAATTCTAACCGGGAAGCGTAGAAAATTCCTGACATGATGCTGGTGAGGAGAGCCAAGCAGATTATAACGGCTGATATCGCTCCACCTGCCACTCCGAACAGTTTTATGGCAAATTGCTGAAATTGAAAAGAAATATTTCTAATTCATATGTCAAATAATTGCCAAGAGGAAAAATTATTTGTCATACACTTACTGTATTAATTGACAATTTTGCTTGTCCTGTAAAAAAAAAAATATGAAGTATAAATTTTAACATAAATGGTATGAATAAATATTTTTTTAATCCCTGTCCCAACAGCCTTTGAGCCTTTTTTTTAACTATCTGTCAGCCTTTGAGCATGTTGCATTGAGATAAATTCACTAACATCACCAAAAACATAACATACTGATAAGGGCTCAACTTGGAATCATAGAGTATAAAAAAGGAAAAAATAGAGAACAGCGGATGTTGTCCTAGCTGAAAATACATTTTGTGAGCAAGTCCACACCTCCAACAGAGTGCAGGCAATGCCTTAGTTTTGGAATTCTCCTCTAGGAGGCTTGTAGCTATATATGTATACTAGGGGTGTGCCAGTAGTGACTTTTGAAGTCAAGTCACATTTTTAAATACTCACTCAAGTTTCAAACTATTTTGAGTCAGGATTTTTAGTAACATGATTATAGTTTACCTACTACTACAATATAATCAACATATAAAAAAAATTTATGAATTCAAATAAAATATAAAATTGTAATGAAAATATTGATATTCAACTTAGAGGTGTTCCTGAGTTAAGAGCGAGTATGTCAAACAATATAAACTGAATTAAGACAACTTTTTCTTAAAATATCTTAAACTCAATTTCACTTTCCTGAGTTTTCAAATAAAATAACTAAAACTCAGGTCATCTGTTTAAATATATGCCTTCATAAAGCCCATAACCCAATAATTGCTTAAAATTGCTTATTAATTGCTTACATGTGTTTACATGTTCTCTTATACTGACAAAGAGAAGGAACAAGATATAACTTCAAACTCTAGAAAGGAATAAAGTTTTTTTGTGACAATAACTTTTTAAAAACTCTTTGATTAAATTAAAATAAACTTTGAGCCCAGTCGAGTAGTGTAAACTCTGCTAGAAAAAAACTTGATACTCAAGTATACTCGCGTACCCCTAATATATACAAATTTATAATTTTCACAGTAAATTAGTAAATGCTGCCAGGATCTCCTCCTAGGAAGCATGTCTGCTGCTAAGCCAAGTTTTGAATCTCGATAAAAACTATTTCCACCTCGATACTCGTCTACTTATTTATGATCGATGGTATCTCATTGATTTCCATTGAGTGTTATTTCAAGGATGAAATACTGTTAGGAAATGTAAATGTATGGTACTTACAGCGATGACTGTTGAGCCGTTGGCCACTTCATCAGGAGTCAACACTGTCAGAAACGTGACGTTGAGCAAGACGTAAGTCAGAGTTGTGATTGTCAGCCCAATCAGGATACTACGCAAGATGTTCCTATGGAGAAGTGAATGAGATTTTAATGCCTGAATAAATTTATTTAAAGAAAACATATTTAGTTGTAAATAATACTTAAAATATATATATTTAAATAATTTTCATGTATTTATTATAGATTTTTTATTAATTAATTAACACATAGAGAGCATAGAGACAAATTGGGCTGTGAATGACATTTAAGATATTAACCTTCCATTAGAACTCTAACAAATATTTCAATTATTTCTTTTTCTACTGATACAAGGGAAAATAACAAGACCAACAACCAGCACGATTACAAAAGTTGTGATACAGCTTCTGTCAAACTGTCATGTCTAGTTCCCCTAATAATAGTGAGGGTTTTTTATCAGGGTAACAATTATGAATAAAATATAAACTTGGATAATCCCTTGAAAGGTCCCAGGAGGTTTTATTTGTGGACTTAAACTTCTAATCCCTCTCTAGTATCTTTACAAACTTACTTCTCTGGATTTTTCATTTCTTCGGTGATATTTGTGATGAAACATCTGAAACACAGAAGTCAGAAAAGCATTCAACCTTTTGAAGTCAGAAAAGCATTAAATTCTTTAAATACATGCAGTAAAATATATTTCAAATTTACATCCTTTCACCAATTTACAACAAATTGGCAACTTGTTTGTTGCCTTTTACAATAATTGTGATTACTCGTCATTTAGTTATTATAAAACAAGTTCTTTATACTGTTCACTAAGAATTTCACTGTATAGTGGGGTGCAAAAGTAGGTATACTGTAATCGAATATCTTATGGAAAAAATAGGATTATTTGTACGAAAACTAAACTTTTACAATCTATTCAAGAGTGCTAAGAAAATAAAAATGAACTCTTAAAAGTGTTGTACTTAACTGATACTCTTACTTCCTTTTGTGTTCAAGCTATCCAAGTACCATCCAACTACACCTAATTTTGCACCCCTCTCTATTAAAACAAAATTGCAATAATTTCCTCTAACATTAACATTTACGGGGACTCTTGTAAGAAATGCTTAATAGTCCCCAAGCACCACGAGCCCCCAATAAATTGCCAATGACCTCAAAGTACTGTGACCATAGTGACTAATAGGACAATGGTTGTCACATTCAAAAAGTAATGACAAGTTTTGTTGTACCGTATAGATTTTGCTTCATATGGGAGTTTTATAACTCTGAAATGTAATCAAAATACCAGAGGCTGGTTTAGTGGCCCTAGTTTTAAATCATTGCTTGCTCCTACGTTTAAAACTGTTATACTGCATACAACTTTACAAACACAATCAATTTTCTTGATGTGGAGCTTTGGCAAATAAGATGAAAACTCCTTGTTACTGAAATTAGAGGCTCATTTTGGCTTTTCAACAAATGCTAAATACAAGAGTAGGTACATTTATTGTTAATGTTTACAGTTCTACTTTTCAAAATTATTATTGTTTCCGGTTTAGTTCTGTTAATTCTGATAATGTTTACAGTTCTACTTTTCAAAAATTATTATTGTTTCCGGTTTAGTTCTGTTAATTCCAATTCTAATTTCCTTCGACCCCCGTAATTTCCTTATTCCATATCCTTCCAGGCAGGGAGACTCTCTTTTAGATCATCCGCCTCCGCCCTAAACCTGGTGTCTGGATCTGCCCGTGCACAGCTGAGACTACCGAGTATGACCTGTGTATATTCTATTGAAAAAAAGTCTCTCTGGAATTTGGTTCTTTACTCAATAGAACAAATTGGCATTTTTACTAATCAATTTAACTTTATTTTTTTTAACCAAATATCTTTTATTACCCTCCATCATAAGTGTAGAGACCAAAATAAACAGCTTGAGTAATTGCTTTTATGGAATAGTTTGTTCCCTCAAATCCTGGATTGAATTTTAGAGCTTGTCCTGAAAAAAAATAAAAGTCAAATTTTGATTCCTCAATAAAATTTACAACCTTTATTATATACTGACACCTATGGTGGTTTAACCAAAATCTCCCACTTGATTTTTATCCAGTATTACAATCTAGCTTAAGACAAAACCCTTAAATTTGGTTTTGAGTTCAATTTCGGTTGTGATTGCAACATATTACCCCATAAACATTGATTAAGATTTAGGATGATTTCTTATTATGGCTTCATGTGTCCTGTAGACATATGAGGAGACAAATTACATTGGACAATTGATAAAAAAAAACTGTATGGGTTTCCTCTTTTTTTGGAGTTTTCTCTCCAAAACATTCTATGATTAACTCTTAAAACGTTTGTGGCGGCATGGGACCAATCGCTCCCATGAAGAACCCTATTGCTATCCTGGTGGAAGCAATTGCTACCAATCTGCAAAGTGTTACAATAAGATTTATTTTTAAACCAGGATCTGAGCTTGAAATCTGAAACGTTAACAGCACTCTGCTCAATTGTATATTGTATTCTTTGCAGTGGACAGTGCTGCTGCCACGATAGGCGTGGCAGTTACAGTAACTATAAGTCAGAGCACCAGGATGGCGGCAAGGAACACAGAAAACAGTGCCGCAGCTAACGTGTTAAAGCATCTTGACAGTGCTTGTCCAGTACTATGCAATAAAAATAAGTTTAAATGAAAAAAATCTTAACAGAGTTAAAATTGTTAACTATTAAATTGTTAGTTGTTATAGTTGTTAAATTTTTGTTATTGTTAAATAGATATTCCCCTGATATACCAGCGATTAAACCATATAAAACTGATTATTTGATATACACAATATTAAGATGAAATAAGAGGGTCACCTGTAGCGAGTAAGTACACGCCACATCCGATGAAGAAAGCAATAGCTGCCATCTTGATGTAGGCTAACACATCCTGAGATTTAACATATATCTTGACGCTGTAGCAATTTAATGCTCCAATGATAACTAGGACAGAAAAACTTTATAATAGTTCTTATATACTTATTGTTAGAAATGCTAATTTTAGGCTACTGAAGAAAATATATAAAGCAGTAGAGAGCTCCTTGAAGACAAATTATTCACATTCAGTTGAAATATATTTTGTGCCTTTCATAGACCTTTCAACTCTGTTGAGTTGATGAATACTTTTGGGCAGAATCAGTCAAAATTCCTGCCACTGGGATGAGCAAGTCTGCGTCATTGTATGTCTCAAGGAACATATGATTCCGAGGTCAGTTACATCCCAGCACCTATCTAGTTTATATATATACTAGTAGATATATCCGCGGCTTCGCTCGCTGAAAGGATAACAAATGTTTGGTTCTATTATCCGTTTTTTGTAACGTGCATTTTTTACAAATTTCCTAATAGACTAATGATTTCAATGATTGATCCAAACTATATGTTTTTAAGCGCTTCATTAGGTCGAAATAGTATATTTGTTTGAACTTTTCCTTTAAATCGCTCTCGACCAGCATGCAAACCCTCCTAAAAATTGAAATTCAAAAAATTCCCGATTCTATAAAAATAACTGTATGATATGTCCCAGCAGAGTTTCTAGATTCTAGAGATTCTAGTTAAATTACTTCGGGTGATCCGTAAATCGCGAGTATGTGGAAACTGATAATACATAATATAAGAAAACCGTAATAATTTTGTACAGTTTGTTCTTTTAGTAAATGGAATTTATATTTTTTGTCTCTTTAAAATATTCTGGAGACCTTCTATTGATATTTTGAATTCATAGGTCTTAAAAACTGATTAAGCCGCCATTTTGAATTTTTTTAATTTACCTTATTTTAGCTTTTCCAGGGAAAACATTTTAAAATCCTTCATTAGTATGCATCTAGAGCCTATAAAGAATATTTGAGCCAAGATTCATCGCCCAAAGCCCTGCATTGTTTTGAAAAATAAGCTTTGAAAACTAAAAATGGCCGCCATCTTGAATTTTATAATATACCTATTTTAGCCTTTTGACAGAATATATTTTAAAATCCGTTCTTAGTACGCATCTAGAGCCTATAATGATTCATTGTGTCAAGATTCATTGCCCAAAGCCTTATAGTTTTTGAGAAACTGTGATCAGGGAGTCAGTCAGTCAGTCAGTCAGTCAGCATAGCCGCCTCTAACGAAGGCCGTGGCGAGGGAGAACTGGCAACGCCGCGCTGGGTGCCTAGCATTTCCCGCCACTCCACTGTATTTGCATGGGGATTAGCGAGCTTGTTCTTGTTTATGCGCTTTTTTGTGCGAACAATTAGTTTGTTATTTAGTGTATGACCACTACAGTGACAGACGGCGATGCCGAAAACTTGTGTTGTTCCAAATTTTAAATGTCAAGCTCAATTATTAATGATAAACGGCCTCTAGGCCTAACTTATGTTTTTAAACGTATTCACCTTCAAACCCTTTCACAAGTTTAGTGGATAAAAAGTTAGTATTTTTGCAAGTTTTCCTTATGTGGCTATCAATTTGGAAAACAAAAGATAAACCAAATCCAGAAAGAAAATTCTTAACAGATAAGCCATACGGTGCACTCTATCACTCTATGAAACTACAGTACTTGGACTTACGTTTTACGGGGGATTACAATTAATTAAAATTGTAGGCATTAATCAAGTTTAGGTTTGGAAACTACACCAAAACTTCATATATATTAACTACTGTTAACTGTTAAATTTCAGACGGATCAGTTAGAATCCAGATTTGGTCAATACCGACAGTAAACTGGGGGGAATTATAATATTTCAGCTAGACAAGTGAAGGAAGCCGAGAAGAAAATACGCTTAGAAAGTGAGCTTGGTCCATTCCACTAGGTACGGGGAAATTAGGTTTTATAAAGAAGTGATGGTATCCATTGATTATGGCAAAGATAGCCTTTCTTCAGGGGAAATTTTAAATCAAAATTTAGTTATTCTTGAGGATACATTAATTTTATGATATCCTAGAAAAGAGTATGTTGAGAAATCCAGTTTGATGAATCAGGTTTAATCTATGCTCGTTGATATATTGCATTTAAGCATTGCCGAAAAACAAAATTCGACGTAAGCTTAAACTTACTAAGAAAAATGAAAATCCCAATGATTTATGAAATTAACAGGGGCAGTCTTGCAGTACCTTCTGATTTTTTTCAATGTGTAAACATGTTGTTGGGATTGTCCAGATTTTAGATTCGCATGACTATGAAATTTTTTTTATGGTACAGACAAAAACCTTTTGTCCGGAAATTGAGCTTGTTGAGGATTTCTTCTGATTGTAAAAAAAAGTTAAGTAAAAGTTAAGGACTTGGTTTCGAATATTGTCCTTACAATGGCATACATTTTAATAAACAATTGGCACAAAAGTGAGAAACGAGAAAATGAGCTTTCATAATAATTGTGGAAATATTGTCATTCCTGCTTAGATTTAATATAGTTAGTTTAACTGATTTTACTAACGAAAATGGTTTATTATGAAATGTTATTTGGTCACCGTACTAAATGGCTTAAAGGAATCATAAAATGCGTTAATATTGATTCCCTCGCTTCCATCTTTAGAAAATCAAATGAAATGTGCACAATAAAATAACTAATTAAGTATTTAATCACTTTAACAAATTGAAAACCTCGAGGTTGTCAGCATTACAGCGCCCGGGGCAAGCGTAGAGTAGTCAACCGCTCCAGCGGCAGCGCGGCGTTGCCACTTCGAATGCCGCGGCCTTCGTTAGAGGCGGCTATGCAGTCAGTCAGTCAGTCAGTCAGTCAACCGTTTTGGCTTTTATATATATATATATTTATTTATTTATTTATTTATTATTGATTTATATTTATATATATTAAAACAAAGTAAAATATTTGTGTCTATCTAATGCTGATGTGTCTATCAACACTAGTAAATATGGGTTACTTAATTGTAGAGAGATTAGTTTGATTTTACATTAAACCACTAAACATAATCACCATTAATATTTTAATCGTATTTTAAACTGCATATCTTTAGTCATGAACTATACTTACTTAGGACGGAAGCTCCAAGGATGACTTTAATAACACCTCCGTTTTCAACATAAACCATGCTTTCGACTATCACCCAAGTATATTCCGCAAAGAGTAGAGCGCCTAAAGCGACGGAGCAAGGAAGGATGATGACGTACATCATCCAGAAAAATGTGAATGCCGGGAGACCGCCGAAAAGCGGGTGTCTTTTGTTAAAAGTTGTGTACAGGTAGATGTAGATACTGCCCGACTTTGGCACAACTGTACTGAGTTCTCCAAAGGGCAAACAGGCTGAAAAGACAACAATGAGAATCGTGAGAGAAAATGAGTAATAATAAAGTAAACAACTTCATAACCAAACAACTTTTAAACATCTAAATATCTTCTATACAATTTATTTATTGATATAATAATAATTATTAAAGCTTGGTTGATATCAATGAAAAAGTCTTTGCAGTATTTTGTACCTTGCAAAACTTTATGCAAGGCCATTTTCAACCGTATTCCTTACTGTACACCATGATTTCCAGTAAGGAAAAAATTAAATTATGTTCAGAGCTGTAGTAGGAAAACTACACAATGAAAACCTTAGCATATTTATTAATTCATAATAAATATAATAATGATAGATCTAATGAATTTATAATTGATGGGAAATAAACACAAAGGTTGAGAAGTTTTTCAGGAAATTTTAATTTTGGGAAAATTAAAAACAAATGTTGAGAAGGTCACTTTCAAAAGGTCACATTCACATTAATTAATTAAGATCAGACCTAAGAAAAATAAAACCCACCTAGAAATGAGATGAATCCACATAAAGCCCAAATGAAAAGGGACATCCCAACAGAGCCAGATTGGGCCAGCACGGTTCCTGGAGTCACAAAAATGCCGGTACCTGAGGAATTAAACTTGGATGGAGTTAACTTGTCAAGTGATATCAGAGCAACTTTATTTCTAAATGGAGCAGGGCTTTTTAAGAAGTACTAAAGATTGTTGTAAAACCTTTAATTTTTATAGTAGATAACAATTATAAGTCATAAGAATTTTTTTACTACCATAACTGACCCATTTAAAAGTTTTATAATCTGAGAAAGAATCTCTAATTTTTTCAACTCACGATTTTTGAAATCAAAAATGAATTTCATCAGTAGAAAAATAAATGTTAAATTATTCTCTCAGTATATTTTTAAGAGATTTTAATTCTTCCAAACGAACATCAAGGCAAGGATCCAGTCGAGAGAAACATACTTCTACTTGCAAGGTAAAAAAGCTCACTATTAAAAACTGTACATATGTAGGTTTAAATAGAAGCACCGTAGTACCCATTGGATGAACCAAATTTTATAGTTAATGTTTTTTTTATATGTACACACCTTTAGGATCTCATAAAGTGCAGACGGGGCCAAAGTAAACTAATGAGCCGGCAGTCTCTGGCCAACGGAGCCTGAACATCGATCCAAGCAGATCACTTGAATATGTAGTGTTTATGTTTTTTGAGGTTGAAATGCCAAGTGAATAAAGACAAGATCAAGCGATCAGCTGGATTGGTCAACCTCAGACTCCATCTGTAATGTCGCAGCCAGAGCCTGTTGGCCCGTTTTAAATTATATAAGGAAGGTTAAATTAGTAAAATTGTGGGTTATAATCAGACAAATAAAATGACAGTGAATGATCAAAAATATTCCTCCATCCTTGTTCGCTTTATTCTAAAAACCATTTTTGCCCCAAAACCAAAACGCCATAATTCACTTAATTATTTTTTAAGATACAAGTGAATAGGTGGGGTCATATTTATATGACCCTATATTTGGATTCCAAATATTTTAATATAAATGTGATAAAATTTTGGGTTTTTGGTGGAAAATGAGTAATTTGACAATTTTAAATATTAACATTTAGGATTTTAAATGTTTAAAAAATTTTCATAAAAAATTATTTTTCCTCAATAGAGAAGGTGTTTTATGAGGAAAATCTCACATGTGTTGTATGTATTAGTGTAATCAGAAGGAAAATATCCTTTCAATAAAAATGAATTTGTGAATGTTATTATTAAAAATTGTAACTTAAGAGTTTCTTACCATGAACATTATATTTTATTGCACTTCTACTCAAATCTTTAGAATCTATGTAAACTTTCATATAAATTAGACCTTTGTACTTTTCTAAAAAATAAGCAAGCTATGGGCAATTTTAGTTTTTGAACAAAAATGGTTTTGTGTGTGTTGCAGTGAATCTGGTGGAATATTTGTTTTTTTCTTACCACCATTTCATCTGCTGATTATTACTCACAACTTTGCTAATTTAACCTTCCTTGCATTTAACAAGGATCCAGGACAAGATCCCAATAGTGTGCATACAAAATGTGAACACATTGTATAATTGCAGAAATATATTTTGTTCCTGCAGCTCAAAAGTATAGATAACATTATTACATAAATATTGACCAATTATTTACCAGCAATTACTTATTCTTACCTATGACAAAACTGAGCATAAAATTCACGGCACTTGCAAGTCCAACTTCTCGTTTCAGTCCGATGTTCTCTAAGTCACTTTCACTTCTTCCTTTTTCAGCTTTCTCCATTTTAACTTTGTATGTAACGCAGTTAGTAATTTTTTAATTTTATAACAATCTGTCTTTAAGGAAATTCTTCGATATTATGGTGAGTAGGAAAATATGGAACTCAACATCTAATGAGAAGTTAAACGTTAACTATAAAAACTTTCACTCAAAATAAACTTTTGATAAATGTCATGATTAGATGCTGTTGAAAAATATTTGTGATTTGAATCGCTGAGCACTCTTAATGAAGTATAAAACAATAAAATAAGATTCTACTATATTTTATTAAAATTCCACTTTTATTTACAGATATAATTTTTGCTCACATGCCTGGAACCTTTTTTCATCTACTTGAGCACAAAAACACGAACCACTAGCCTGCAGCTGAAAGTTAACAATGAATTACTGATTGATCATTTTATTATCTCCAGACAAGAGCTATGATATGAATGATTTATACGGAACAGATTGAGATCACTCCATGTTTTGAAGATTGAAGAGTTTAATACTCTCAGGGTTCTATTATCTCCCCGGGTATTAAAACAATATATCTTATCACTCTGATATTGTTGTGCCTTTTAGGTACTTATAAAAGTTATTAAAGATATAAATAATCCTCTGAAATCTGTTTAGTTAAAGAAATGAGCTGTGTCTACTTCCTCTCTGTACTGGTAAAATTATTTAGCTTTAGTAAAAGACAATTTGTTTGTGGAAGTAAAATGATCAGCTATCTAACTGGAAAAAGTAAAAACTATGCTGTATTTAAGTTTTGCAATAAAATTGAAGTCATTTTTCTGCTACAACATGTTTTTATCAACAATGTGTCATGAATTAACCTGATAGACAACCTGATTTATACCGACCTGATTTTATTGTCTATCAACCTGATAGTCAATTGTTCAATTTCTTTAATCGGAAGCTTAAACTGAAAATGAGACTGTAAAAGCATGTAAATGGGGAATTAAATTAAAATTTGGTAATCAATGCAATTTACGATTGAAAAAACATAAAAATTTGTAGAATGTTTTCATAACTATTTGTTTATAGCTATAGGATTTAGTTATTACTAAGAGTAAGAGTATAATATGTGATTGTTCTGTAGTTAATAACCATGCAGTAAAGTAAACTATGTCACAGGAGTCTTAACTTCTTACCTTAAGAGAAAATCCTACTTAATACCTGCATACTCAGGCTTTTGCCATGGTAAATACCAACACAATTACATTGTTGATCAATTATCAGTCAGACACTTATTCTTGTGGTTGTCTCACTACTAAACCTCTTGGACTAACACTCTTTAAAAAAGACAACAGTTTCCTCAATCAAGGTGATAGTCTCAGATAAAGAACAATGCATATTTACATGTGACATTCTCTCGTGTATGAATGATTTCATTGAGTGGCTAAGAACCAATAAGAATTCTTGTAGGATAAAGAAATGCAAACTAAATGCTGTCATAGTGAATATTGCTTTCTGGTATTTGTGATATGTAGGTACAGGGTGAGTCAGACACCCATGAACGTAATTGAACAGGAAAGCTACTTAGTGTAGAGATGTCAAATAAATAAAATTCTTCCTCACCAAGATTGCATATATGTATTGAAGAATCCATTTAAAACATATTTTCATCCCAGTTATTAAACAGTGTTCAAGAAACTAAGGTAATTTAAGATTTGAATACAAAGATTTACTAACAGTAAATTATTGTACATTACTTTTGAGGTTTTGCAAAAACAAATAATTTGGGGAAAGTGGCTCCATGATCCAAATGTATTCAAAACTGGTCATAAATTTAAAAAATATATATATTTTCTGATTCTTTGCATTTTCTAAACTGCTCAACCTATTTTTCAATTCTGATCCAACAGAAATATTTAATGTTTTAGTTTTTAGCCTTCTTTTTAAAAAAATTGGTTAATTTTTAAATAATTTTTTTTTTATTTAAAAAGGAAGTTTGTAATGTATTCATAGAGAATCACATTCAGAGATAAACCAAATGAAAATGAGTCAAGGTACAGATATAAAAAATAGTGGCTGGACTGGATACGACTCATTGACATATCACAACTGTGCACGGGGATTTTGACTTACAGAGAGGTCCGTTTGCAATCTTCAAGATATTGAGATAAACTTTTACTCATAGAGGTAAAGTGAAAATTATTTCAACTCCTCTTCTGAACTTAGAGTTATAGAGATAATTTTTGCATTTCTTTAATTTACAGAATAAAATATAATCGTAAAATTATTTCAAGTCACGCATGATTTTATTTTGACAGGGTTTTTCTTGGGGATCAAAAACAATTCGAGCTATCGAGGGTTTAAAATTATCTAGGTGCAAGTTATTGAGAGTCAATTTGTATTTGTCAAAATAGTTCATGAAAGCCATTTTCCAAAAGACAATTTTTAACTATAAAAAGGAAATTTCTGAAAACTGTGTGGTAAATGGATTTAATATTTTAAAGGAATAATATATCTTTATATGTCTCAATGACCATATTGGTTTTTGAGCAAATGCATTGCCTTTAACTATATTTTAACTCTTCCCCTAATTTTGTTTGTAGATAACAAGTTTTTGAATGACAATAAATTATCCATCCATCCAAGAGAAAATTAAAACACTTATAGGCTCTGTAAGGTTTTATACAGCTCAATAAGCGTCCATATAAATAATGTTTGTTATTTATGGTAGTCATAATTACATTGAGTCTATCAGCCAGAAATTTGGGAAAATGTCGTGGTTTTGTAAGGAGTAGAGAAAAGAAGTAAATTGTTGGTAGGAAAATTAGAATTTGGTTATAGAACAAATTAGCCGCTTTCGTCGTTAATAGGGAGTTTTTGCCTTCCGACAAAGGTAAATAGTTATTTGTGTGTTGAGTGAGTAAAGTATAGCTGACGCCAATTCTTGGGGCCCAGTGCAGTGGATGCGCGGTAGAAAAAACAGCTAGTGCGCATGCGCGACAATGCCTCGCTAGAGCGCAACACTGTCATTCTGCTCTCAGCCGTCAACAATAGCGTGTCACTACATGTCGTCCTAAAAACATTGACCGACGGAACATTGACTCTTACTGGCGATTAATGATCTGTTTTAATTCTATTCAATAATATAAACTATTTCATTAGTATTTATTGAAGCGTCTTGTTACTCTGAACAACGATTGACAGAGAAGCAGTAACTATGTGTGAGCTGCCGAATGTACGCAGCCAGGCTAGTACAATGTCGGCCGCCGCTGCCGCTACTACTCCCCTCTCCTCCCAGCCTACCCACTCCCCGCCCCATGCGCGGACTGGGCCCCAAGAATTGGCGCCAGCTATACAATGTTGTCCAATGAGTGAAAATGTTGGCATTTAAGGGCGTGACGATTTTCACGAGGGAGACAATATGCTTTACTCTCGAAATACACACAAAAATTTTCCTCCACCTGCAATAATAAATATGCAATCTTTAAATATCTATTTCATTAACTTAGTAACTACGTTAAAAAGCAATATTCATTTTGTTTCAATCTGCAAATAATGCCTGCATACGAGTAGCTGCAACCATTCATGCACCAGCGATCAACTGATTGTTGCAACATTCTCGGATATGCTTATTTTGTTGACGTTCTCACAGTGTCTCGGGTCTCGGGGGCCCGACGCGGCGGCCTGAGTTAAAATCCCTCCAAACACCATGCTTTTTGCTTTTTGCCATGTGATAATGCCGTGATCCACTAGTACTTAGCCTGAAGTAGGCTAATGTATGGCCATCTCTCGTAATAAGGCCACAGCCTTCGACCACGCAACGCCGCTTTACAAGGGTTTTTTGCATAGTGAAAACCCTTTCAGAGCCTACTGGTTTCACAAACAAAAAATATAGTGCCGCAAGAGAATATAGTAGATCAGCTGGGCCCTTAGGTGCGATGTTGCCATTTACTAGCACCGCGGCCTTGTGACTAGAGATGGCTATGGCAAAACAGTTCACCACTTCCAGGCTAGGTCTAGCGTTAGGGCCGGCGCGGCGGCAGGGGATGGCAGGGGGAGTCAGGGGGGGCAAATGCATAGGGGCCCGGGCTCGCAGGGAGCAAGTAAAAAAAGGTAGTCAGTCTCAGGGCCCGGGGCAGTAGATTGCACAGGGGCCCAAAAATCCTATCGCCGGGCCTGTCTAGCGTCCTGAGATTTGAAGGGGGGGCAGTACAAAAAAATAAACGATAAAATGACTCTGTAAGGTTGGCATTTTAAGTAATGTATCTAATGTATGAAGGTATAATTAAAATTTATATGTGTGGTGAATTCAGAGTACAAGGAGTGGCAAGCAAAATATAATTTACAGTAATAAATTATATCATACAATTCTGTATTTCAGATGGATAAATTGTCTTTACATACAGACATTGGCTAACCTGACATTAGCGGTTATGTTTTGAACTTCCCGCCCCTGTCCTCTTCTGCAACACCTGCCAACTACCTCTTCCTGGCTTACGACTGTTCATAATTTGGAACGTGTTTTTACCTTTAATAATTAATTAATTTATAGTTACAATGTCTTCAGATCCACTAGATGATCTTACCAACCAGCTCTCCAATACCAAAGTTACGGGAGAGGGCGTAAGCTTTGTGGGAAAGTCGTTGAAGCTGAACAACGCCGAAGATGGTAAGCACAAAGTCCATTCATATTATAGGTTCAGTATTTGCTCTTAAGTTTGAGATTTGATGAAGTTATTAATTGTCTTCTTTGTCTTAACGGAATCAGGAATAAAATGATTTGGTATCACACTTATCATGATACTGAAGAGTCAGGATTCATGTGCTTGCACAATAAATGACAGCATGATGTAGGACTTGAATCCATGGGTTGATATGTACAATCTACAGAACTATTGATATATCGTTTGTTAGAGATGTTTTGACTGTTGATAATCCCCCACCCAATAACCCTGATTTCCACCGAATCCCCTAGATAGTTGGGTGAAGCGTGCACCTTCTGCGGAACTTGTATGTTACATGAAGCACTAGGCCTAATCTAACATGTAGCATAGCCCGTTTAGACTTTGGCAAGTTGGAGAAATCACTACCGGGGGAGCCTTGGGGGTACTGTAAGCCCCCCATTAGAATCGGAGGGGGTATCTGGGGGTACCATCTAAAGAAAATTTATCAAAATTCAAACTGTTAATTAGGCAATTTTGAGCTTAGAAACATAAGGCAATTGAATTCTGTATACATTTGAACTAGGGTCCAGGGTGTGAGATTTACAAATTTTTTAACTATCAGTTTATTTTGTTGTGTTTCAACTATTTACGGTTAGGCCTACTTAAATACCATTGACAAAAAGCTAAATTATTAGAGTATATAATGGTCTCAAGGAATATATCTAACCTCAATATGCACTTGGTTTGAAGATAGTCCTAACTTTCTGAAGCTGTCAATATTCAATTCATATGGTCACGATAGTGTCCATCGTACACGCCAATCAGCCATTCACAGGCCCCAATGAATCTGAACCTATCTGTTAAACATAACTCGTACAGGTAAAGATCAGATAGGCCTATGCTACTCATACCCTATGATGATTTGATAATTGTTGTCTTTTGATGGTGGTAAACAAACGTAGGCCTATAGGTAGGTACTTCAACCTAGACCTACTGCATCAGTCCCTTCAGATTAGGCATTAGGCAGAACTAATCACTCATTACTTCACAGTACAGACTTTAAGCTACTCAGAGCAGTGGTTAGGGTGTAAATGAGATCTTGGTATGCTTAACGTGTGTGAGTGTGAATGGGTATGTTACACATCTTGAACATATAACCGGGAAATCAAATTTATTTGAGGCCTACAATGAAGTCCCGATAATCTGAAACTATTGGGACAGGCAATTGTATCCAATTCTAGGTAAGGAATGGGCGAAACTTTGCTAAAGACGTGCGTGGTTTTAAATTTGATTGTTCGTAGGCAGCGGGAGTAATTTTGACCTCGTGTCAGTAACTTTGTCATAATAACCTACCGGTAAGAATAACTTGCTGTTTGCAAATAATGGAATTAATAACTTTGCCAAAAAAGTAAACAATTGTGAAATTTGATTACTACGCATATATACCAATTACAGGGACCCAATTATAAAATAGGCAAAAGTAGCTGTGTAATTTGATTGCGCATCATGCATAATCAGCACATGCCACCATGTGGTGGTTGCAGGGTGTCTACCAGTCGGGAATTCGGGAAAATGTCGGGGATTTTGTAAGGTCGGGAATAGTCGGGAAAAAGTAATGAATTTCAACTTTTGGTCGGGAAATTTGAATTTGGCTATAAAACAAAACGAAATAGCCGTTTTCTTCGTTATTGTCATCGTCTCGGCCGGCAAATCTCTCGAACGAATCGCGGCAGACAAATTTTTAGCTAAAGCACGACCAGAAAGCTGTCGCTTACTCCGCTGCCGCTCGCTGTAAAAACGCTCGCTCGTTTCGCGGCCGACAAGTCTCGCTCTTTACACGGCCGACAAGTATCTCACTCTTTAGGCGGCCGATAAGTATCTCGCTCTTTACGCGGCCGACAAGTATCTCGCTCTTTACGCGGCCAACAAGTCTCTCGCTCTTTGCGCGGCCGACAAGTCTCTCGCTCTTTACGTGGCCGACAAGTCTCTCGCTCTTTACGTGGCCGACACATCTCTCGTTAGTAATGCTACCTTAAAATCGTGTGCTCTTTTCGTGGCTATCACATCTATTGGCCACATGAAGGCCAGAATATCTATAACCCGTCCGGCAAATTCCTCGGTCGTTTTGGGGTCAGCAAACCTCTTGGTCACATTGGGGCCGTCAGATATCTCGTTCTCTTTGCGGCCATAAAATCTGCCGCTCTTTTCGCGGCCATCACACCTTTCGCTTTTATTGCGGCCGGAAATCGCATTACCGGCATTGGTCGCATTTCGGCCGATGACTTCATCCCTCTTTTTGCTAGCGTTAGACCTCTCGGTTGTATTGCAGCCAGAAAATTGCTCACTCATTTTGGGACCAAAAAATGTTTCAGTCGTCTCGTGGTAGACAAATTTTTTGCTCTTTTTGTGGCCCTCGCATCTCTCGGTCGTATTGCGATAAGAAAATCACTCAATCTTTCGCGGACGGAATATCTATCATTTATACCGTAGCCGGCAAGATTTTCGGTCTCGTTGTGATCGGAAATCTTTCGCTTGTTTTGCGGCAGGTAAATCTCTTGGTCGCATCGCGGCTGATGACCTTACTCATTACGCGGACATTAGACCTCGGTCATATTGCGGCCGGAAAGTCGCTCACTCTTTTTAGGAATGAAACATTTCTCGGTTGATTCGCGGCAGACAAGTTCCTTACTCTTTTAGTGGCCGTTATATCTCTCGGTCGTATTGCGACAAGAAAATCGCTATTTTTTTCGAGGCCAGAGATATTGTAATTTACAACATGGCTGGCAAATCTTTTGGACTTATTGCGGCCGGAAATCTTTCGGTAGTTTTTCGGTTGTCGGGTGGCCGATTGGTTCTTGATCGTGTTGTGTCGCTAACTCTTTTCATAGCCGTTACATGATTCGGTCATATTGCGGCCGGCAAATCTCTCTGTCACATCGTGGCTGTCAAATCTCAGTCGTTTATACCACGGCCGGAAAATCTCTTGGTCACAACGCGGCCGGAAGATCGCTCGTTCTTTCCGCAGCCGGAAATCTCGGTCGCATTATGGCTGGCAAATATATTGGGCTTATCGCAGTCATCTTGCTCATCTTTTGGTGATCTTTCGCTTGCATTGTAGCCGTCTAAATGTATTTATTTACAAATATCGTTCTCGATATTCGTTATATGAGGTAATGGTCATGTTTCCTAGGGTCGGGAGTTTTTTTAATTTGTTGGGAAAAGTCGGGAAAAAGTCGGGAATTTCATGTATGAAATTTGGTAGACTCCCTGGGTTGGCGAGAGAAGGTTTGCAAAGACAAAATCAATTTAAACTTTAATTTGTCATTAAATAATGACATGGCTTGTGAACGATAAAGGACATCAAGTAAATGTTTATCAAAGAATTATTTATCTCACCAACTGTACAAAAATTTAGGTTACATACCGGTACCTTTGTTTCTTTCAGCCAAAGTTGTCACTGATGCAATCGCAGCCTGCAAAAATTTGGAATACCTAAATTTGGAAGGAAATACTCTTGGAGTGGAAGCAGCAAAAGCTATAGGGCTGGCACTCGGATCTCATCCAGAGTTAAAACGGGCATTATGGAAGGACATGTTTACTGGAAGAATGAAGGATGAAATTCCTCAAGCTTTGGTAAGATATATCTATATTATTTATTATCCTAAAAGCATAAATGCAGTTAATTATTTGTCTTTCATATGAAGCATGCGGTAATTACAACTTAGAACAACAAAGTCCAGTTTTATTTTATTAATTTCAGTAATTTTATATTTAGGCCTATTATAAAGTGACTGTTTAAGTTTCAGCCCCCGTGCACTGGCTATATATCTCTGCGGGGACCTTTTCATAATTTGGGTTATATCTTAAAATTTATTTTTTTAGAATAAATTTATTTTGACTTTGACTTTAAGAAATAGAATAGAATACACCTCAAATATAGTTGGAAGACTTTACTTCTTATTATACTTTTGTCCTCTTATTATTCAATTCTCTAAATTGGGATTAGTCAAATCCTAAACCAAGTAAGCTAAATTTGGATCTTACTTTGCTTTTGAGCTGAAAATGTTTGTTTCAGATAATTATCACACTTGACTCTTCCCCTTTCCAATTATTTGTCTGAATAGTTAAAATTGTACGGAAGTACATTTGATAATTTTTATTGGTAAAGTTACCTTTCTCAGCCATCAGAAGCTTGTCTCAAGATTCATAAGTATTTTTATGTCACTATTAGAGCGACATTAACAGCCTTCCATTCGATCATTAAACGCTTTTCCTTCAGAATGAATGTCATATGATAAATGCTTTTAGAGAAATGCCCTAGATAAGAGAAGAAAAGTACATTTTTGATTCAAAATTCTAAAGTAAATAGAACATTAAGTCCTTTTAGCGAATTTCCCCTATAGGGAAGAAGCTATTACCGTAGGTCTCATGGTAAGACCTAAGCTCGGGACCACTATAACTTTTCGTTTTGGGGCACCCAGAAGCAAAAAACACTATTCGTTCGAAGTTTTATATATATATATATGTGTCTGTTAGCACGATAGCGGCCGCAAAAATGGTCCGATCTTCATGAAATTTGGTACGGACATGTAAAGTGGTAATCAATTGGACGAGTTCGTGAACCAGCCCGATCGGACCACCGGAAGGGGGGGTAAAGGGGGATAAACCCCCCCAAAAATGGGTTTTTTGAGTTTTTTACATAGGAAAATTAAATTTATCTAATTTTTGTGGGCACCATTGAATTCAGCTCAAAAAAACAAACAATTTAGTATTTTGAAACACTGCTCTATGTCCATTGGTTACCGAGATATTGAAAGTCGTAAACACAGTACGTTGTCCCAATGTTAACCTTATGGGAAATAACTAAAATTCTATATCTCGCTTATTTCTCAACATATCTCAATAAAACTTGGTAAATAACTTCTTCTAGTTCAGATCTACTAAATATTGAATTAAAACCACCCAGTTTTAATATACCTGTAGCAGCACACCTGCATACTCATTCCCCATGTTATTCTTATGGAGCTTACAAAAACATGTCAAATCTCGCTATGTAGGATTGAAATATGTTGTTTTGCATTTGAAATTCGCTGAGTATGCAGGTCTGCTGCAACGGGGGTATTTTAATATTATGTTTGAGTAGCGGTAGTTTAACAGAAAAGCTCTACCGAAGCTTTAAATATAACATAGTGGTACTTTAGAGTTTCTTCAATCCCTTCCACACCCTCTGAAACCTAACATCAACACCTCTTATGATAACCTATTCTTTTTGCATTGCCCCTGAACTGATTTGACAAAATTATAACGGTTGTAAGATACCTTTCGTCTTCAGTTTTTCTTGGTTATGTTTTTCCCATTACTAGGTTTTGGCATTATAGCACCATTTTTAAGTAGGTGTAACCTGATTTACTGACTACACCTACTTTAAATTGGCGCAATAGCGCCGGAACCAAAGCGTGGGAAAAACACAACCGAGAAGAACTGAAGACAAAAGTTACCGGTATCTTAAAACCAGGACATTTTCTGTTAATTCACTACCACTGCTTTTTATTATAATTCCATTTATTCATTACCGGAACTTAATTAGCCTACATACTTATTACAGTTTTGAATGGTTGGATCAGAATATATGGTCAGTACCTGTTACTAAGTGGAAAATATTTTTATAAGTAAAATAAAAACAATGAACATTTCACATATTTTTTGTGTGAACTTTTTGATATCTCTGCCAATGAACTAACATTTTCTATATTATACAGTTTAACTTGAATGGGTACACAATTGTAGGTTCACTTTAAAAATAAAATTGATAGTTATGATAGGTTGGGTTATGTTTAGATAAGGAAAGAGGTTTCGTGTCGGCGGCGTCACGGTTTTGCAGCGATCCCTGACAATGGTTATTGTGATTTAACCTAACCAAACCTAACCTAATAACTGCTATTTATTTTGAAAAAATGCTTTCCTACAATATACCCAGTCAAAATAAAACTGATCGCTATAGAAAATTTTAGATGGGGGGGGGGATAAAAAACCATTACAAGTTTAGATAAGGTCAGCGATAACAGATTCCAAGTGGAAAAGTAATACCAAAGAGGATGTATAAATGACCGAATTAGAGTTTTTAGAGCAATAGAATATTTACTAGGTAGTGGAAAAACGGAAACCAAACCAATTAGTGGTAGTGAATTAACGGAAAAGGTCCTAAAACCATTGTAATTTAAATCTCTCGTAAGTCAACCACTCATGGACTTGGTGCCGATTGTGTTTGCAGCGCTACCTGGGCAGTGGCCTGGACATGGCGAACGTGCGGCTGGTCGAGCTGGACCTCAGCGACAACGCGTTCGGCCCCATCGGCATGGAGGGGTTGGCGTCCCTGCTGCGCAGCTCCAGCTGCTACTCGCTACAGGAACTGCGCCTCAACAACAACGGACTGGGGATCACGGGAGCCAAGGTGGGCGAATGTTGGAGACGCAGGATATTTGTTTACATCAAACAACACCAAAACATCTGTTTGGAAGGTTACTCTGTGCCAATCACTGCTCGGAAAATTTACCGTGCACTAGGAAACAAAAATAACGGAAGTCAATGATCAAAACAATCAGCTGATTGCAGGAAACCGACGTTTAGTGCATGTTTATCTGTTACTTCAGAGGGATATAGTGGCAGCACTGGTGTTTATTATAGGCTACGTGTGAAGTATTGAGAAACGTAACAGTTCATAATATTTTCACGCGGGAACTGTCATGCTCGCACAGTAACACAATACTTACCGGGCTAGTAACATAATATACTATAACAGCTGATCAGTATTTTATGAAAAGCTCTATAGGATTACCATGGTATGTTTAGATTAAGAAGGGATTATTAACTTTTAATATCAAAATCAAGAAAATGTCAACCTGGAAATTTTGGGAATTGTTTTCATAATTTAGGCCTAATGTAAGGGTATCTCTTTTGTAAAAAAAAAAAAAAAAAAAAAAAAAAACTGTTGTAATAATTATTAGTTTTGGTTTGTGACAGTACTAGATATTTTTAATAGGCTAGTAGATATTTTTAAAAAAAGTCTTGAGTTAAGAGAACATTTAATCTATTATTTCATCTTGAATCTCAAACTTCTGCATTTTTAATGGACCAAGTAGGAATGATTGTTTGTTTTCATTAAGTTATGATATTGGTTGTTGGGGAAGGAATCTAAAAGACATTCCAAAACATAACCTAGTACATTGTTTACTTGATTGGGGGATTTTATATGCCTATTGTAGTGAAATGATGTCCATCAGCCATATTATGTTTTATATTTACCGATAGTTGAGCAGTCATGCTTGTTTAAATAACATGTGTAGGCCAACACTGTCGTTTTTTTCTTATAAAATTTACACTCAAGATGTGTCTGAAAATTTACATACCATAAGTAAATTTGCTTGTAACTGCTTTCAGCAGTCCTCTGTCTGTCTTTCTATCAAGACAGTCTGTATAAGTTTAAAAGATTTTACAATATCTTCCTGCCTTGAACTTTCTTAGGACTCGTGAAGTAATTTGGATGTGACTTTTTACTTTCAGTTGCTCTCCAAGGCTCTGATGGATTGTTACGTGAAAAGCACTGCTGATGGGAAGCCTCTACCACTCAGAGTTTTTATTGCTGGTAGGAATCGACTGGAGAATGAAGGAGTGACTGCACTCGCAAAGGTTTTTAAGGTATAAAACAAAATAACTAGCCAATTTCCTTCTTTATAACTTCAAACTTTCTGTTGATGATCGCTACATGTCGTTTGTTTGAAAATAGGCCCATACAAATTTTTTAAAGCTTATGTATTAGAAAAGAACTCCCTGTCTCCCTCTCTTTATCTGGCTCTTTATCCCTGTATCTGGCTGGCTTTAGAGGTAATTTGTCAAGATTAGCCATTTGTTTACATTGCAAAATGTAACATCTAACAGGTGCTTACAACTCGTAATAAATCTAAATAAATGAGTAAATTGAACAAAACTATCAAAATAATTTGAATTGGCCTTATTAGTTAAAGATTTATCATTAAGTTAACCTTTTAAACTCTATTAAACTTTTAAGCAAAGTAAAATCTTAATGTTGCCGGCATTTTTTATAAAAACAAATTCCTTGGAAATATTTATAATTTTTTATTTTCTTTTTTGCCATTGATAATTTTTGATTAATATCCATCTTTTTAGCCTCTGAGCTGTGTGATTAAAATAGTAAGACTCAATTACTTAGGTATATAAACTCTCAGAATAGCTCAAAATAGTATCATCGTGTTGAGGACATGTTTCAACATATAAAAGGTCGTCTTCAGCTGATGAAAAATGTGAGTTGAGGTTGAGATGATCTGCATCCACGCAGTCGGTAGATGGCTTATTCAATAAATAATAAATCATGATTAATCACTGACATATAACAAAGACACGAAAACGAGACAAAACGAAAAAATAGAACAATAACCTAAAACTACAAACGCGTGTTAGAACAAAATGCCTAGATACATCGCGCCGGCGGTAGGGGACATACTCCTAGGAGTAAGTAATTTACTAGGAGTCTGTAAGTAATTTAGTCTTACTATGATACTTTTTGGTAGAAGTTACTTGTAGCTGTCAACAATGTTTAGTAAAAAACTTAAAAACTGTAAATACAACAAGAATTTCAAACGTTACTAGTCTTATCGGTGTACTTTCCTTATCACCGACAGACGATCGGGACCCTGGAGGAGATACAGATACCGCAAAACGGGATCTACCATGTCGGCATCCGGGAACTGAGCGAGGCATTGAAGAACAACAAGGGCCTGCGAGTGCTGAACCTCAACGACAACACTCTGGGACCCAAGGTAATGTTTTGTGTGCATGTCCCAGTGTATGTTGTTGAAATATATTAACTTTCATACACCTTGCCTCCTAGTCTCTCTGGAAGTCACATATGTTATTATTTGATATGTCAAACAGTTTGTTTATATTATGATGGTTTTTGTTATGGTTCCCATTATTGTATTGATTGAAGTTAGTTACCTAATTTAAGAATATAATTTGAGTATAACTGAAACATGTTGTGTTTATTATATCTCATCTCTACCAACGTAACTCTGCTATTTCTCCCATTAGGTTATGGGCCCAGGTGCCCTTAAAAAATTAATTTTTAGGTAAATCTTTAAAATTGTCCAAGTTCAATATCGACTAATATCATGTTTCAACAACCTTCAATAGAGAAGTTGAAGGGCCGTGAAAACTATGATGTCTGGAAAGTCGCTGTTTAGGCCTATCTGGAAGACTGTGAACTCTGGGACTGCGTTTTGGGGACCGAAGTAGACAAAAAGAAGATAACTAAATGCAAATCCAAAATAATTTTACTTGTTGATGCTGTAAATTATGTCCATGTACAATCTGCAGAGACAGCAAAAGAAGCATGGGATAACTTGGAACGAGCTTTTTCAGACAGAGGTTTAACACGACGAGTTGGTTTGCTACGTTCGCTGATATCCACGAAATTGGAGAACTGTAATTCAATTGAAGACTATGTTAACAGAATAATTACAACTGCATTCAAGCTCACGAATATTGGTTTGAAGGTTGATGATGAGTGGATAGGAACGATTCTCCTAGCTGGACTCCCGGATCAATTTCAACCAATGATTATGGGTATTGAAAGTTCTGGCGTCAAGATTACAGCCGATTCTATAAAAACCAAACTACTGCAAGATGTATCCGTGGAAAATGAAACCTCAAAATGTGTGGCAATGTATGGTCACAATCGTGGGCAGTATCAACGACCACCGTACAGCAACAAACGTCACGAGGCCGATACAAGTAATAAGAAGGTCTCCGGAGGTAAAAAACATCAAGACATAAGCTCCAAGGGACCTCGATGTTTTCAATGTAATGAATACGGTCACATATCACGCAATTGTGACAAGATCTGCAAGAAGAATACCGAAAATGACAGAAACTTTAGCAAGTCTAAACCGAACAGTTCACTGTTTGCTGCTTTCTCTATGCAAGCAAATTTAAGTAAAGACTGGTATTTAGACTCTGGCGCTAGTGCTCATTTATGTATGGACAGTAACATTCTGGAAAATAAAAGGAAGTCTCCAGAATTGTGTATTACCACAGCAAACAACACAAATATGGTAACCGACACAATTGGAGATATTGAGCTTCCTCTAAAGGTTTGTGGAACTACATCGGATATTCATGTAAGTAATGTATACCACGTTCATCACTTAAGTGTTAATTTATTGTCTGTAAGTCAAATTGTAAATAAAGGACACACGGTAATATTTGATAACAATGGAGCTAAAGTTTTTAATAGCGACAATGAAGTTATTGCTACAGCTTCTCTGGTTAATAATCTGTTTAAACTAGACATTTCTTCCTCTTTTGGCAGAAGTTTGATAGCCAAGCACGATGAACATATTCTCTGGCACAAACGTATGGCTCATCTTAACTTTGACAGTCTGAAGAAGTTAGCCACTGGTTTGGTGCATGGTGTCAATCTTTCCGACAAAGTACCTGACATTCCATGTGAAATATGCATGCTTGGTAAAAGCTACCGTTTACCTTTTCAGTTAAGTAACAGTACAACTAGTGAACTATTAGAGCTAGTGCATTCCGACTTAGCTGGACCGATGGAGGTAAACTCTCTAGCTGGATCAATGTACATTTTAACTTTCTTAGATGATTTTAGTCACAAAACTTTTGTATATTTCTTAAAATCAAAGGATCAAGTGTATGAAACCTTTAAAACATTCAAAAATATGGTGCAAAATCAAACTGGAAAGACAATCAAGATTCTCAGGACAGATGGAGGAGGAGAATACTGCAATAACAAGTTTTCTGAGGAATGCACAAAAACAGGTATTGTGCATCAAACAACTTGCAGCTATACACCTCAGCAAAACGGTAAGGCTGAACGACTTAATCGCTCACTTTTAGATCGGGCGCGATGTTTATTGTTGGAATCGGAATTGCCAAAAACCTTCTGGGCTGAAGCAGTTAACACAGTAGCTTATCTGCTAAATCGCTCACCGAGTAAGTGTGTTTCTCTGACACTTGAAGAATTATGGTCAGGCCGAAAGCCTTGTGTCTCTCATATAAAAATCTTTGGATGTAAGGCTTACGCACATGTTCCAGCTCAAAAGCGTAAAAAGCTGGATGCCAGGGCAACTCCATGTATCTTAGTAGGATATGGCTCGAGTACAAAAGGCTACCGTCTCTATGACCCAAAAACTAAAGTAGTATTTCTGTCTAGGGATGTAATTTTTTCTGAAAACGAAAAAGGAAGTTCTTTGCTAACAAAGGATCAGGATCAAAAGGACCGTTTGTTTTATATTCCTCCGAATGATCAACACCTTGCCGTAGCAGAAACAGAACTTGAAACAGAACCTAGCCTTGAAACCTCCTATGACGAAGAACCTGAGTACAATTTAGTCGACTCTGAGTCAGATCTTATGAAGCCAAATCCCCCAGTCTATACTAGACCGCAGAGAGAACGCAAACCTCCCGACGCACTAAAGGACTTTGTGACTTATTACGTGGATGGTGATGAACCCACTGATCCCGTAACTGTAAAGGAAGCGATGGAAAGTCCTGACAAGGATCTGTGGCTTCAAGCGATGAAAGAAGAGCTTTCTTCTCAAATAGAAAACAAGAGTTGGGAACTTGTAGACCTTCCGCCTGGTAAAAAGCCGTTGAATTCTAAATGGGTATTCAAAACCAAAAGGGACGCAGGAGGAAACATCGTTCGTCACAAAGCAAGGCTTGTGGTGAAAGGATGTGCACAGCGAAAAGGAGTAGACTTTGATGAAGTTTATTCGCCTGTGGTAAGATACAGCTCTATACGTTACCTATTAGCTTTAGCTGCCGAGAAAGACCTTGACATTGATCAAATGGATGCGGTATCTGCATTTCTTCAAGGAGATCTTACTGAAGAGATATATATGAATCAACCAGAAGGATCGCAACAAGAACCGAACAAAGTGTGCAGACTACGAAAAAGCATTTACGGTCTCAAACAAGCCAGCCGTGTATGGAATAAGAAATTACACGACAGTTTCATGAGGATTGGTCTAAAACAGTCTAAGTATGACCAATGTGTTTATCACATGATGAAAAATGGGAGGATCTTGATCGTAGCAGTCTGGGTTGACGATCTATTGATTTTTCATCAAGATAAACAGCTGAAAGAAACTTTGAAGAAACAGCTTACGAACGAGTTCAAGATGAAAGATATGGGAGAAGCTAAACTTGCATTAGGATTCCAAATAATAAGAGACAGGAAAAACAAGAAGCTCTACATCAGTCAGCGATCCTACGTGGAGCAGGTGCTGAAGCGATTTAATATGGACCAATGCAAACCGGTGTCAACTCCCATGTCTCCAAATGACAAATTGTCAAAAGAACAGTCACCAAAAGACAAGAAAGAATTAGAAGAAATGGAGAATGTCCCATACCAGGAAGCAGTTGGTAGCTTGTTATTTGCTGCTCAAGTATCACGTCCAGACATTTCTTATGCCGTCAGCTGCGTGAGCCGATTTAACAAAAATCCAGGAAAAGCTCACTGGGCAGCAGTCAAACATATACTTCGGTATATGAAGGGGACGTTGGACAAGGGTTTAAGCTTTGATGGGAACAAGCCTGCAGATATAATTGGATACAGCGACTCAGATTGGGCAAGTGATGGAGATGATAGAAGATCTACGACAGGTTACATTTTTATCAAGTGTAACGGTGCCATATCGTGGAATACAAAGAAGCAGCCCACAGTAGCTCTCTCAACCACTGAGGCTGAGTACATGGCAATGTCTGCAGCGACCCAGGAAGCTATGTGGTTAAGAGGATTGGCAAACGAAATCACTCCATGCTCAAATCCTGTTTCAATTTTCGTGGACAACCAGGGAGCCAAGAATCTTGTGCTGAATGGTGTATATCAGCCTCGGACAAAACACATTGATGTGCGCCACCATTTCATCAGGGAAAAGGTGCAAAGCAATGAAGTTAAATTCATCTACACTTCCACAACAAGTATGGTTGCAGACTCCTTAACCAAGGCACTGGACCGAGAAAAACTAATCAAGTGCATTCAAGAGCAAGGAGTATGCAAGTTGGGAGGATGTTGAAATATATTAACTTTCATACACCTTGCCTCCTAGTCTCTCTGGAAGTCACATATGTTATTATTTGATATGTCAAACAGTTTGTTTATATTATGATGGTTTTTGTTATGGCTCCCATTATTGTATTGATTGAAGTTAGTTACCTAATTTAAGAATATAATTTGAGTATAACTGAAACATGTTGTGTTTATTATATCTCATCTCTACCAACGTAACTCTGCTATTTCTCCCATTATGTGTGGAATTTTAAGAACTTGACAATGATAGGTGTGAATTGATTTTGTCTGACAAGTATTTTAAAATGGGACAACAGTCTCAAAACTAGCGGGTAATCTACAGGAATGTTTGGATTGACGACATAAGGTAGTTGGGAGTAACTTATTTTGTTTAGGTCGTGAAAGGTCGGTTAAAACAGGTACATCGCACATTGCTACACGATATACGACGTATATCGTGTATGTTCCAATATTGATACCTACGTAATCGGAAATTAAAAGGGCTATTGACTTTAGATACATTTTTCAAAGCTGATTATCCGTCCATCCTAGTAATAACTGTAGTAATGACTAAAAGTAATTTTTTAAATATTGTAGTGTGTTCTTATAAATGGTAGTTTGTTGGTTGTTATTTTAATTTAATCATGTTGCATTGCTGTCTTCTTTATCTTCTAAGAAAGTATTATCAGCTGCATGTGAATCGCATATTGTAGGTACCTATCAAAACTGTGGAATATGAGTTATGGGTAACATAAATAAAACTTAGCAATGAATCCCAACCAAGCGCTTGTCTTAGCTATTGCTCAAAATTATGTGAATAAAGCCTTCTTAGCAAGTACTAGGCATATTTTCAAAATCTTCAGCAATTACAAGGCTAAGCAAGAGCAAAGTCTAGTAAATACATAATAAGCAAAAACTAGCTTCTAGTTTCAATTAATCGGTCCACCCAGTGATTCTGTTGCCTTTAGTTGATTATTATGGAAACACGATAAAAAGTGTGGTAAGTTCAGTCAAATTTTGTTTTAGTCTCAAGAATACCCTATAACGATACAAATGCAGGAGATCTACCACAGTGTGATACAAAAACTACGAATAACTTAAACCTAGTATCTGCCAGACTAGACTAGACATTTTTTAGCAATAGCTTGGACTAGCAGTCAGTCGCAACATATTCACTCAAATTACTGAGCAATTAATTTCTAAGCATTTATAAAATCATAGCAACTGTCAGCCGTAGTTGCTCTAAGTGGTATTGTTCATCTGAAATGTAGCAATTATTGTTAAGAAACCCTTGGTATTATTGAATGCTAGTTTTTATTCACCCCTCCCAATACTTAAATTTAATTGAAATACTTAAATTACAATTCAAGGTTATGAATTTAAGGAGAGAAGCACAAGGCTTGGATATTTCTGCGCCATATTTCTGCTCAAAACAAATTAAATTACAATTTGAAATTGTAAATGATTTGACAATCGATTGTCGTAGGGGTCGACGGCTCTGGCCTCGGCGCTGCCCAGTCTACAGATGCTGCGACACATCAACCTCGGTGACTGTCTGCTGAAGACCGCCGGCGCCATGAGCATCGCAGACGGCCTGCGCACCAAACACGCCAACCTCGAGGTGAGCAGAAATATATATTCACGAGGACTCAAAATTCTTGGGAGGCGGTCGGTGGAAAGTGAAAACACCCCTAAACAGTCTATTAAAACTAGGGGTGTGTGAATGCTCGAGTATCAAGTTTTTTCAAACCGAGTTAACTCTGCTTGACTCAAATCGAAGTTTCTAAAAAACTCAAAGTTCGAGCTAAGTAGTTACTCTAGTCATTAACCCGAAATTGGCACATGAGGTTGAGTTTTATGCTTGTTTCCCACACCCATCTTTAACAGCCACTGATGAGTTTTTACTGAGTTATTGTTATATATAAATTTACACCACTTTGTTCCTGTCTAGAATTCAGGGTTACTCAAAAACCTTTAAGTTTACCTATTACTGGGTCTTCATATCGCATGCGATTTTATAATTATATTACCGGGTCTTCAATCGCGAGAACTGGCAGCTGCCGATGTGATCACCATCGCCGTTCGTCGTGAGAACTGCCTGCAGCTGTTGAGATAAACGAATTGATTTCACGACCGTTTCCGTTTTTTCCATTATAAAACCTGAAAGATAATCAATCAATCTTTCGATTCAATACATCGATTGCTGCAATATTCGATTCATTTTTTTAACAGAACTTTATTGCAAAATCAGCTGATTCATTTTGGCAGTTTTCAGACTGACGTAGCATTTTTAGACTTAAACTTAAATAAAGCTTAAACTAAACTTAAACTTTTAGACTTAGACTTAAACTTAAACTTATAAACTTAAATCATGAGTTTTTCATGGCAATAAGAAAGCAAAACCTAAAATTTTTCTTGCCAGCCAAAAAGAGGTAACGAGTTTGTTGTGTTGTAGGAACTAATAATGGACCACAACGAGATCAAGAAGGGCGGAGGCCTGGCGGTGGCGAAGGCTATGGAGAATAAGGGGAAGCTGCGGGTGTTGTCGCTGGACGGAAACCAGTTCGGGGAGGAAGGCATCGACGCCATCAAGGCGGAGGTCCGGCGGAACAAGCAGACCGACGCGCTCGGCAGCTTCAGGTGCGTGTTGATTACAATTTGCGCTTTGTATATCCCGACCAGCACGAGAATTTTGACGCATCGGGGTGTGGGGGGGGGGAGTCACTCCCTTACTCAAGCTCCGCCCCTTTACTACTGCTACGAGTTGTAAAAAAGGGAACTAATATTCATAACAAAAGTAAAATTCTTAGTTGTCAAAATATATTAAAGGTTACGGATCGAGGTTTTGTTTACGTAAATTTTATCTTGTTATTTCAGCTATAAAATTGGAAAAATGCATTGTATTTTACGAATTTATTATTACTTGTTATTTAATAAGAATTTAAACGAACAATCGTTATGTTTCCATAAGTTTTGATAAAAAATCATTTTCCCAGAACTAAATAAATATTGTATATTTTCTCCTAATAATGACAGCTGTCAACCCGGTCTAGGATTAGTCGCTATCTAACGGATAGTAAAAGCACTTTAAGAACTATAAAAAAACCAAAATGATTGTCCTATAGGAAACCAAATAGACACAAAAAACACTTTGCTGCAGCCAATGACATACGCATATTTGGAATCGTCTATCTCTCTCTAAACATTCATTATCCATCTCTCTGGCACATGTTCTTTAAAATGGTCGGGATATTCATTCGCGAACTATAGTGCTTGGCAGTTTGGTTCTTCTCAGTGAATCAGTTCATATGAATCACTCATTTTCAAAGAATCACAATTTGAATCGATTCTTTTATTCATCTAGAATACTCTGCAGGAAGACGTAAAAAATGCAATCGGTCGTTCTTGAATAAAAAGTGTGTGTTCGACACACTTCGACACATCAGGCTGAAAAAAATTATCGACTGCACCACCTTATTTTTATCTAGGAATTGAGTAACCAGATACATTGAGCAACTTATTCTTTTCTTTCACAGTAAGTAGTGAAATTTTAAGAAATTGGTGCCATCAAGATTTAACTAATAGTTTAATAGTTATTTGATTTTTAATTAGGACGATTGCCAGGAATTGATTAGGAAATGTATAGGAAAGTAGGCTTACCTTGGAAATAAATCCACAGAACACATATGTTTTCACACCAAATTTGGAATTTTTTTGGCCACTGATTACTTTAACAACCACTAGAGAATTAGCAGTTGAACATTTGAAATTCACTAGTTGAAATTGTTGCTATTAAAATTAATGTGTAACAATTTAATAGTTTGGTAATATTTGTAAGAAATCCCATGTTTACTGTTCTTCCTGTTGTATACTCCCCTCACCTAAAAGACAGAACCGCTATATCGCCTTGTGGTGTCAAAACATTTACAAAATTAATTTTGTCTGATATTTTGTTTGGCTGTAAGTAGTAAAAAAGTATTTTTCATTAGGCTGTATGCTTTTAAAAATTAGCAAACCTTATACTCAAACAATTTTTTAGTAAATCCTTAAAAAAGTAATAAATATCGGAGTAGAAAAGAACAAAGAACTTAATTACTGTTCATTTGCTCGTCTATTGAATAAAATAGGGTTCCTCCAATGTTGATTTATATTTTTTAGAAGGATTTACTAGAAATTTTTGAACTAATAGGATTTTCTTCTTTTTATGCATATGAATCATTATGTCCTCTAATCCAAATTAGTTTCCTTTTTGTTATGTATTTATTTATGATTTTAATCATGTAATAAAACAAATTACAGTGAGGATGAAGATGATGAGGATGAGGATGAAGATGAAGGTGACGAAAATTCCGAAGAAGAAGAAGAGGAGGAAGAAGAAGGAGAAACCGACACGATAGAAGGTGATAGTTACACAGAGGAAAACCAAAAGGAACAGAATATGAAGACGGAAAAGGAATTCACAAACGGTATCAAGAAAGAGCAGACAAGCCAAAGCAGTATAACATCCGTTGAGAGTGAAATGTTGAATCTGTTAAAAAATGTACGTATTAGTCGGTTTCAAAGTTATTTATTTCTTTAAGCATTCAAATGTTATTTTATGTCTTTAGGTTTTGCTTATTTTTTATGTTTCCGTTAGTAGTTCTTATTTGTTTACTCGTATACTTAAATAGTGGATATTAAGCAATTACATTTTATAAATTTTGTTGTACTACCATTCATAGTAAAAAAGTCAATGAAAATTAAACATACTAAATGGCCATAAAATTAAGCTGTTATACCACATGTCAAAAATGAAATCTACTCGATCATGTAAGCAACTTCTCTGAACCGCTTAGTGGTACCTAAGAAAACATTGTACATTTAATAATAATAATCATGATAGTAATCACTTTATTGGCAACTCATTCTTACAAAGCTAGCAAGGACATAAGTCATTGTCAAGAGCTTAAAATAAAACACCAGCAACCTTTTACAACTAACTTACAGTATAGAAAAAGAAAAAAAAATTCTTCTGGGAGAGATAATTTGAACATAAATTTCCCCCTTGCTAGGACCCGTTTTCCTAGTTTTTTTCTTCGTTGCCACCTCTTAAGCACATCACTACCATTAAAACCACTCATTTTAAATAAGTTTTTTGCCTACCTAACAGGTAAATAATAAATTATAAACAATTTATTACACTTTCAAAATTATTTCAATAAAAAATTCACTCAGTTCTTTACTAAATGAAATTAATCAGTGCAAAGCCAATTTTAGTTTTATACAAGTTGCAGAATATCCTCACTGGCGAGTGGCAAGCATGGAAAACATGAACAAACTAGTTGATAAATGTAAGCGGATCAATGAATGAATAAAACGGTGTCACCCTCTCTCAAGATTGATAACTTTTATCAGGATTTGTTGCTACAATTAATAAATGTCTTGAGATCAGGTGGCATGATTTTAAATTTTCTTTAAGAAAAATGTCTCTTTTACATCCCTTTTAATTTGATATGTCACAAGGGTAACGATCTTATTTTAAATTTTAAAGTTAGATTTGTTGATTCAGCATTGTCCATAATGGTTTTTGCAATGGTTTTTGGGGGGATGAAACTTTTATGTGAAATTTACTTCCCCCTGCCTTGGTATACATTTCCAGCAAACGGAACCCTAACATTTGTTGTAGTTTTTGTATAAAGAAGAAGCAAATTTTGAAAAAGACACCCTCTATATAAACACCTAAAAACATTCTTTTAAGGAGAACCAATTTAGTAGTAATTTATACTGTCCGCCACCTTGGATTCCAATCCAAGATCCATCCAATCCAAGATCCATCCAATCCATTTTGATTTAGTATAAAGAAAACCGTGACATATTGGTTTAGCGTAAAAGATGTTAGAAAATTAAAAGTTTTCTTGTTTGCAGGTTACAGCAGCAGATTTCCTTCAAAGTCCGACCCCAGTCATGTTTTTAGCCCTCAGAACCAACAAGACACAACAGATTCTAGATGAAATCCAGGTAATAAGATCAATTTATTTTATCGGTTAAATTCATAATCTGGTTGATTGTATGGTGATTTATCTCTGGGGACTATGCTCTCTCTCTTCTTACTACTGTATGTCCAACCTCTGCTGATTGCAGTTACCTGCACATTGCTGAAGATGCTCAAAAAACCTAATGGGTTTATGCAAGTTCTTTTTAGAACTCTTAGTCAAAACTGTTTAGTCTAGGGATGTGTCGGTACCTTCAGTTGGTTCTTGGTACCACCAGTTCTGTTCAAAGAACTCATGTCGAAATGTCAGTACCGTTACTTCGGTAGCCATGGTAATCGGCGGGAGTAACTATATAAGACAATTGATGGCATGGCACATCACCGTGTAAGTTGCGCTGATCGCAAATTAACGCCATCATGTATTATTATTGGAGGTGGATGATGTTTCTAAGATTAATTTTGACTCTAAATTCATTTTATATATTTGATTCTTAATAGGCTTTTTGTGTATAATTTATACAATTAGTTGAATGGAGTTATTTTTTATGGTAATTGCAAAATTATTAGTGGAAATAAATTTGGAATCTTTTTTTTCCTAGCTTAGACCGAAGGTCAACTTTTCCGCCAGGACAGGCAACACAATTACAATACATTATTCCCCGTACAATACAGGTGGGGGACGTGGACGGACACCTGGAGAGGTTCGTGGCGGCCGTGATGAAAGTGTCGAGCCTCACTACGGAGCCGTCGGTGGCAGGGGAGGCTGCGGAAGTGACTGCGGCTCTGTACAAGCAGCTGTTCGCCTGGGCGCAGTCCCACAACCAGCTGTCTCTGGTCAACAACTCGCTGTTGGTGCATCTGGGTCTGATCAAGGTAAGGATGCTCTGTGTTGCTCCGAGGTAACCTCGGCAAGGTTATAGTAAGAATCGATGGAATTATTAAGCAAGAGAGTGAGGGAAATTTTATTTTTCGTTTACTGGCGACATTCATGTCCACCATAAAGAGAAGCCTTACTTTATACATTAATACGCGAAGCCTTACTATACACGTTCATTGGGTCGCACTAAAGATTCATGGGAGGGAGATAAATAAAAAAAAGTGGGATGGGCAAATCACTTCACATCATGTTAACGGTTGCAGAAACTAGTTTTTTTTTCTGTTCTGCTTCCCATTGGACTAAACAATCTTGTGGGGATGATAACAAATTAATATTTAGAGTGAAATGGACGATTAACTTGCATTGCAGCCGGAAAGTATCTCTTCAATATTGTGGCAAGAAGATCACTTAGGGTAATACCACACGGGGCAGTTTTTCCAGCTGATGTTGAGCGGTTTTCACCCACGGCGTGTGGCACCCTCCATTTAAATCGTGTGATTTTGCTTTACGGGCGTCAAAAAACCGCTCAACAGTTGCTGGTAGATCTCTCAATGCTTTTGGGGGGGGGGGGTATAAGTTGTTCATGCTGTAGCAGACAGATCTCTCTGGGGAGGGGGGATATTGAAGCCAAAAAATCTCTCCTTTTTATTTAAAATAGACAAATCTCTCATAATTCATTTGCCAACCAATCAAACAAACTCTTGGCAGTATCAAGACCGACAGTCTGTTGGTTAGGTTGTAAATTGGTCGGCAAATCTTTCTTTTGCATCGCAGCCGTGGAGACTTTCAGTTGTATTTGCATGCCAATCTTGTGACCATATTTATTTTTAAAAGGTGGGAAATTTTTAAGTCGGGAATATTATGTGAAATCCGGTAGACCCCCTGGACTCACCGAAGTTTGATCTTTTGTTTTAGAGTGAAGACAAAAAGTGGAGAGAAAAAGTCAACTACAACCTCACAGCCTGCAGGAATGCCCTGGAAACGGCCATGTCTCAGAACTACTTTCCCCAGGATTCAAAAGACACAATTCGATATTTCTTGGAGAAAAGAACACAGGTCATCGAGAACAAGACGAAATCGTGACCTTTTCTTTAGAAGACTGTGATGTACATATTTTTAATGAGTCGGTTCACATATAAGTTTTAAACTGTTATAGATTAAATGCTAGGGAACAACAATGTTTACTCAGAATCAGACAGGAATTAAAATTTTTTATCTCGGTATTTTAACTCTAAATGTGATAAATGTCTTGAAGAAAATTTTAGAAACTTATTTCATTTTATATCATGAATAACTGATGTATATTGCTTTCAGGCTTATGTTTTACAGTTGATCGTTTTATACATGAAAACCGTTTCATACATGAAAACCGTTTTATACATGATCTACTTCAAAGATTGAAACGTGTTTGAATTTTTTGATGATTGTACTTAGATTTTAGTTCCTAAATTATAAGTGGGTCGTCAATCAAACTTTAAAACCCATCACGTAAGGTAAAAATATTTTGGTGAAGGTTGGGCTCGAGGCCTGTGTTGGAAGATATCAGGATTGGATATGAGAACCAGCAGGCTTACCTGGGCATCAAAACTGCTGTAGAGCACAAAAAACAAAAAAAATTTTCAAAGTCTGGCTCCTTCTTCATTCGAAAGGAAGTAGTTTTTCATTAGATTCATTTGATTTTCTTCTGATATTTTTTGTTTTGTATATTTTTTGTGTTCTTCAGTAGTTTCACAACCAGGTTAGCCGCTAATTCTATCTAACCCTAATATTCTATGTGTAAGGTGAAAATATTTTGTAGCCATTTTTTGTTTGAAACAACTCCTGATTTACCTGCTCAAAGTAGGATTTCAAGGTGTTGCATGTTGCTTCAAACTTTGTTGAAACTCAATCGAGCAGCTATTAAGGTTAATTAAAAAACGACTTGTTACCAAAGTTTAACATTCTTCCAAAATAATAAAATTTTCCATCAAGAAACTTTTTTTAATATTTCACCATAAACTTATTAAATGTAAAACTAAAAAAGAGAATAATGTGAAGAGTTTAAATCCCTTATTCACGTATTTAAAAAGGATTTTATAGTATTAGTCAAATGCCTTGGCCCAAATCGCTCATAAGACTAATAATAAATTTAGCATTGGACTTTCGGGTACTGGGCCAAGTGTATTTGACTTGGCCTGTACTAATTCAATAAATTTATAGATGGACTTTCTGATTATTTTTCATGTCTATAACGGCTTAAGGCAGGAGATAGTTAAAGCACTAAAAGAATGAGTGTACAATAATCAGTAATCTTTATCTCAATTAACTCTTTTTTATTTACTTTGTTGTTATGTTTCTAATTTATTTTCAACATATTTAATTTAATATTACCTTCTTTTTGTTAGAATTCCATTAATTATGAAAATATTAAATATTTTTTGAAAAAATGTTTGTTTTTATTTTATTTTATAAGGTACCCAGTGTTTAACATGATGTATCTATCACTTCTCATGATGAAGAATTAAAAAAAATCTTTTTAGCATGTTTTAAAGTAATTCATCTTACATTTTGTGGTAATTGGTCATTGTGTGTGGGGAGTGGGGAGGGGGGGTTACAGTAATGCTTGATAGCTCTCCCATAGGCACTCAAATGAAAGCAATAAATGGTTCCCTCCTTTCAAGAAGCTACATTCCTCAGTAACCAAGCAAGGCTTAGGTGGCTTTCATCTTGTTTAAAAGGGGCTTCCTACCTACGGCAGACAGACAGTACTACCTATCGGATTGTACAGACTAGGTTGCACTGGGATATTAACCCCTTAACCGCCGCGCACGAGTTACCTCATGGTAGCATTCTGTACGCGCCCCGCCATGCACGAGATATCTCGTGCGTCACCCTCGCTTCGTTGACCGCCACGCCCGAGTTTTCTCGGATTTGACGTTCTCAGCTAATTTATGTTGGTACAACTGATCTACCAGGTTTTTTTTCCTGATAAAAGCCCGCCATCCACGAGCGGATTTTGTCCGTGAGGCAGCGCGGACAAAATCAGAGAAAGTTTGGGCGGACCGCAGGTCCGTCTGATCGCTCGCCATCCACGAGCGGATTTTGTCCATCAGGCAGCGCGGACAAGATCTGTGGAGGGGATGATTTTTTACATTTTCGATCAGTCTAGTTACAACTGCAGAGCTGGCAGCACCGCGAAGTACAGTACATTTTAGTTTTGTATCTGTGTAGTTATTATTTTTTTATGTGTAATATATATATGTGAGTGAGGAACTTTTTAAAGTGTACATTTTTTATTCATTACCAGACAATGGACGGTAAAAAAAGAGTAGCTGCGGCCATATTGTGTTGCTTTGGGGATTGTTTGCTGTGTAAACAGCAATAGTTCTGTGATTGCTGCATCTTTCTTCTGTTTGTTATGGTACTCTTTTGAGTCTATCTTCCACAAACAAGGGGCGTGTCTGTATAGTTCGATAAACTCCTTCAAAAATGTAGGGGTCATAAATTTTGCTGTTAATTGTTTTTCATTTTCTAATTCAATGTCTTTTTTCTTTTTTGACTTTGGAACCTCCTCTTCCAAGACTCTATCATTCGTGTTCGCTTCCAGAGCTTCCGACATAACTAGGCTTGCTTATACGAAACAATAAAAAACACACTTCAGTAAACAACACACTACAGTACCACAACAGACAACAGTACACACAATCACACCACGATCTCCACGACACTGAGCTTAAAACTGGATGTTTTCAATCTGATGATCACTGAGCGACTGAACTTTATCAGTGCACTCGCAGGTGTCCCGGTCAGCGATTCTTTGGTCGCTGGTCCCGGTATACGTGGGACCGGAAACGGCGCGGCGCGAAGCGATTTATCGCAATAAGTTTAATCTTCCAAGAAACAATACACTGTCCCAATTTGAAATAATAATATAAAGCAATTGTAAACTACTTAACACAGTACAGTAATTAAACTAATTAATTAACGTTAAATAAAATAATAAAATCATTGTAAGTAATAAAACTATTTGCACTTTTACTGTAACTTACATTAGTACTTATCTGTTATTTAATATTTATGCATGTATGTATGTATGTACCCGCTTGGTGGTGTTGTATAATATATTTTAAAGGGTTTTTAATGGGAGAAAACTTGACGACGAGACGGACAAAATTGGGATTGGCCATCCACTAGCGAACATTGTCCGCCATGGACAAAATCCGCTCGCGGTTTTTAGCCGAGACCACTGACAATTTGTCCACCGGACATTGTACGCCACGGGCAAAATCAGCGCTTGTAGAGCCCATCCACGAGCGTACTTCTGCCGAACATTGTCCGCGCGGACAAAATCAGTGCTTTCTCCCGGACAAAGTTCGCTCTTGGATGGCGGGCTTAAGACTGTACAGCTGACCTTGACGAGTTGCAGATCGTTTGGTGCTGCACTCTAGTGGATTTTTTGGGAACTAAGTCCACACCACGAGTTCTGCAGTATCGCGCTCGTCTCGTTGAGACGAAAACCCAGCGTTTTTTGTTGATCATGTAATTAAACTGCGCTATTAAAAACCGCGGGTGCTAATCACTCGGCGCTTAAGGGGTTAAACTGTCTTCTTTGCAGGTTGCTTTTAACCTTAGGGCTATCTCAAAGTTCAATATTGGGCACTTATCTGTTCTTGTATTGCTGATTGTTTTCTTGTGCAGTTTTCTGATATTTCTTGTGATGTCATTACTGGTGCTTATTGCAATGGTCATAGATAAAAGACACGTACGTCATCTTTGTCAGTTAACTCTAGAGTACCTGGTGGACCGAGCCTTGCTCGGTGTTATTTCATGTTTACCAGTTCATCCAGTTACTGTAAAATATCTCAATGTCATAAAATGTATCAATATAAACCTTTTTTATTGCTCCATGGACTCTTCATCCCACCTGCTGTATTTTCCCTTGATAGCTGTAGATTCCAAACAGCTGTTATTATTACTTCATTTGTTTACACTTTCCTTGTTTATTTTCGTTGCTATCACGGCAACCCATAAGGCCAATGTTAAAATTTTACAACTTTAAAATTCGATTTATTACATTATTAGATTTTCTCTGGCCAAGTAATCTGCGTAAAAGACGTTTTTGAGTCATAAATTACTTATTTCCAGACTTTGAAAGAAATCCTCGGAGCCGTTTTTGAGATAAATGTGCAAGCATACAAGCAAGCACGCACGGCCGGACGATAACATTGCTCATATAAGAGTATAGGAGGATAACCAGACAAGATGAGTTTCAATACTACATTAAAGTCGGAGAATCATTTCACCTAACTTAGAACTTCTGCAAGCCAACATGACAACATGGAGGGGTGGCCATTTTCATCAGGGAGTCTTCGCTGCAACGATTTCTGTTCGGAGACCGATTGTGAAATCAAGCTATGTGTGGTTACGGTTTAATAAAGTGATCAGAGTGCTTTGAGAAAGTGCTTGGATAAAATTAATCAATTCTCATTCTACATGATTTTAGTGAAAATTTTCCTCCTCAGGAAGTATACTTAATGATTCTCAAAACTTGGCATAAGACTTTTAGCGAATTTCCCCTATAGGGAAGAAGCTGTTACCGTAGGTCTCATGGTAAGACCTAAGCCTAAAACCATCATAACTTTTCTTTTTGAGGTCCTCAGATGCCAAAAACACCATTCGTTCACTTTCATAAATATATATATATATATATCTATATATATATATATGTGTCTTTAAGCACGATAACTTGCGCAAAAATGGTCCAATCGGAATGAAATTTGGCATAGACGTGTAAAGTAGTAATTATTCGGACGAGTTCGTAAACCAGCCCGATCGGACCACCGGAAGGGGGGTAAAGGGGGGTAAACCCCCCCAAAAATGGGGTTTTTGAGTTTTTTACATAGAAAATTAAAAAATATCCAATTTTTATTGGCACCATTGAATTCAGCCTAAAAAAACAAACAATTTAGTATTTTGAATCATGGCTCTATGTCCATTGGTTGCCGAGATATTGAAAGTGGTAAACGCAGTACGTTGTCCTAAAATTCTATATCTCGCTTATTTCTCAACATAACTTGATAAAACTTGGTAAATGGCTTCTTCTAGTTCAGATCTACTAAATATTGAATTAAAACCACCCAGTTTTAATATACCTGTAGCAGCAAACCTCCATACTCATTCCCCATGTTATTCTTATGGAGCTTACAAAAACATGTCAAATCTCGCTATGTTGGATCGAAATATGTTGTTTTGCACTTGAAATTCGCTGAGTATGCAGGTCTGCTGCAACGGGGGTATTTTACTTCTGTAGTGTTTTAGGGATCACAATATTTTTGGTGTATATAAATTTTCTGTATTTAATTTCCTATAGATGAACCAATAAGAGGAAAAATTGCTTAAACCTTCTGTTGGTAACAGATTTTTCTAAAGAAGAAAAAAGTGTATTCTGTTTAAATAACCCATGTTATAGTGACCACTTTATTCAAATAATAAGAATCAACCTGAACGAGGTATAATTACTTAAAATGAGTAACTTTATTTCTAATTAGAACCGAAACACAGCCAAAAATTTGCTTCGAGCAGATCAATTAGAGGAAAAAAAAGAAGGATAAAACCCTTCATAGACCTGTCTTGACAAATTTCTAAAAACATGTTCCATTCCATATAAACCTTTTTAGGGAATTTCCCCCATAGGGAAGAAGCTATTACCGTAGGTCTCATGGTAAGACTTAGGCCTAAGACCGTAACTTTTTGTTTTGAGGTCCCCAGATGCCAAAAACACCATTCGTTCATTTTAGCGAATTTCCCCTGTAGGGAAGAAGCTGTTACCGTAGTACTCATGGTAAGTCCTAAGCCCGAGACCCTGATAACTTTTCGTTTAGAGGCCCCCAGAAGCAAAAAACACTATTAGTTCATTTTCATACATATATGTGTCTTTAAGCACAATAACTCGCTAAAAATGGTCCGATCCTAATGAAATTTGGCATGGATGTGTAAAGTAGTAATTATTTGTACGAGTTCGTAAACCAGCCCAATCGGACTACAGGAAAATGGGGGGTAAAATCCCCCCCAAAAATGGGTTTTTTGAGATTTTTACATCGAAAAATAAAAATAATCCCATTTTTGCTAGCACCATTGAATTCAGCTCAAAAAACAGACGATTTAGTGTTTTGAATCATTGCTCTATGTCCATTGGTTACCGAGACATTGAAAGTGGTAAACACAGTACGTTGTCCCTATGTTAACCTTATGGGAAATAAGTAAAATTCTATATCTCGCTTATTTCTCAACATATCTTGATAAAACTTAGTAAATGGCTTCTTCTAGTTCAGATCTACTAAATATTGAATTAAAACCACCCAGTTTTAATATACCCGCAGCAGCAAACCTGCATACTCATTCCCCATGTTATTCTTATGGAGCTTACAAATACATGTAAAATCTCGCTATGTAAATCTGTTATAAAATCTGTTATTTTTGTATGTTGTTTTGCATTTGAAATTCGCTGAGTATGTAGGTCTGCTGCAACGGGGTATTAATAATTATATATTTATCTACATATATAAAAGCCAAAACCCATTGACTGACTGACTGATCACAGTTTCTCAAAAACTACAAGGCTTAGAGCCATGAAACTCGGCACAAATATTCCTTACAGGCTCTAGATGCGTACTAAGAAAGGATTTTGCAATATTTTGTCTCTAAAGGCCTAAATATGGTATATTATAAAATACAATATGGCGGCCACTTTTAGCTTTCAAAGCTTAATTTCTCAAAAACCACAAGACTTTGGGCCATGAAACTTGGCACAATTATTCTTTATAGGCTTTAGATGCGAAAAAAGAAAGGTTTTAAAAATATTCTTTCTCAGACGGCTAAAATAGATTATTTGGAAAAATTCAAAATGGCGGCCATTTTAGTTTTTCCTAACTGTGGATGGGAGTCCTGTAGAATATTTTCAGGGAACAGAAAAGGTACGAGAACTAATCTACTAAAAGAATAAAATTTAAAAATTTAACGAGAAACTTTTTGGGGAAATAGATTTTTGGCCAAGATATTAACCTCCTACTTTTTCTTACAGTTTTCGGTTTATTTTCAAAAACGTGCTAAATTCAGATTGATGTCAAGTCGAAAATCCATCCTTAGTGTCTTCTTTGTTTTATATTCCGGGTTATCCTCATTCTCTGTATTGGGAAATTGGAGGAAGTTAATGTATACTATTTGCTAATCACCATGAGGGAAACATGTTTAGAGGAATCGTTGCACTTTCTCATTTTCATCTAGAGTGGAATTATCAGCTGCATCTTAAGGGTTTAATTGTGTGCACAAGACCCAAATAAATCAGTCCATTTGTTAATTATTCCTAAAAATTGCACAAGGCATAATATAATTGAATTAAAATTAGCTATTCTTTCAGCGGGCGAAGCTGCGCGTATATCTGCTAGTATATATATGTGTGTGTGTGTGTGTGTGTGTGTCTTTAAGCACGATAACTAGCGTAAAAATGGTCCAATCTGAATGAAATTTGGCACAGGCATGTAAAGTAGTAATTATTCGGACGAGTTCGAAAACCAGCCCAATCAGACTATTGGAAGTTAGATAAGATGAATCCTCAGTAAACCCCTCCAAAAATGGATTTTTTCCATGGTAAACTGAAAATAATGTAATTTTGGTTTAGACCATTGAATTTAGCTTAAAAAAACAAATAATTTAGTATTTTGAATCGTTGCTCTATGACCACTACTGAGATATCGCTAGTGTCGTCCCAATGTTATCCTTATAGAAAAATGTAAAATTCTATATCTCGCTTATTTCTTAACATATCTCAATAAAACTTTGTAAACAGCTTCTTCTAGTTCAGACCTACTAAATAATGAATTAAAACCACCCAGTTTTAACGTACCTGTTGCAGCAAACCTACATTCTCATTGCCATGTTATTCTTATGGAGCTTACAAGAACATGTCAAATATCGCTATATTGGATTGAAATATGCTCTTTTGCATTTAAAATTCGCTGAGTATGCAGGTCTGCTGCAACGGGGGTGTTTAAATTTACAAAGTTTGAGAATAGTGAAAATAAATCTATTTTTTTGTGTAAATTAATCCTAATTCTTAAAAAATAAGTAAAATGTCTTGTCTTTTTATAGTAGTTATATAAATACTCAGTATACCTGATCAATTAATTCAACTAAAATATTTTAAAATTGAATAAATGCCTAAATTTTTAATTTAAAAAATCAAATTTCTGGTAATTTTTATTTTGGTTTTTTTATTTTTTTATTTGGTTTTGGTTTTTTATTTTTAGTTTGGGATATTTTTAACTAAAAATTTAGGCATTTCTCCCTGAAATATGGGTAATACTTGAAGGAAAACAAGGTAGAAAATTAAAAGGTCATAAACATATGTTCTACCATGTATCACATTGATGTATTATTTACATCTATTGTAAACAATTAATATTGTAAGTCAGCCAATTGTTACTAGTGGCTGACGATAAATATTATAAAAATCAATCACTCAAACTGTTCACATAATGAATAGAAAGACTTTAAGTGAAAACTTCCACAGTTTTGATGGCCAAAACTTTTTAGAAATAAGGAAGTGGTGTGTTGACAAGAGGGTGTACTTTGAGGATCCATATTTTAAAGTAGACTCAATGAACTACGAGTGGAGGCGACCTGGGGAGATAGTTCCGAAACCGAAGCTGTTTGTCGACGGACCTTGCCGCTTCGATGTTCTCCAAGGACAAATTGGAGACTGTTGGATCTTAGCCTCAATCGCAACTCTGGCCATGTACCAGGATCTGGTTAAAGTTGTTGTTCCGACAGATCAGGACTTCACAACACATTATGCTGGGATTTTCCACTTCCACTTTTGGCGGTTCGGTAAATGGTTCGATGTAGTTATAGATGATCGTTTACCGACCATACAAGGAAAATTGGTGTTTACTCATTCGACAGAGCAGAATGAATTTTGGACTGCCTTGCTTGAAAAAGCGTACTGCAAAGTTCTCGGGGAGTCGTACACTGCGGCAGAAGGGGGTAATATGTGTGAAGCATTAGAAGACTTTACTGGAGGTGTGGTGGAACAGATTCTGCTGCGTATCGCTCCAAAGGACTTTCCTCAACTGTTCCTAAGGGCAGTTGAGAAACAATCCTTAATCGGCTGCTTCATAGACAATATTCCAGGAACTATCCAAACTATAACTCCTCTCGGACTGGTTAGAGGGCACTGCTACAGTGTAACGGGAGTGAACAATGTACAACTTACCAGTGGAGGAAGCATACTGTTGGTGCGATTGAGAAACCCTTGGGGAAGATTTGAGTGGATAGGCCCTTGGAGTGACGGCTCTCCAGAGTGGAAGTCTGTCCCCGATAAATTAAAGAAGCAATTGAACGTTGTAAATCAAGATGATGGTGAGTTCTGGATGTCGTACAATGACTTTATAACAAATTTCGAATGGGTGGATATGTGTCATTTAAATCCCGATGCGTATGGTATTTTAGAAGGCAAATCAAAAGGTTCAGCATCTTGGGAGTTAACAACATTTAGAGACCACTGGGTCCCTGGAATAACAGCTGGAGGATCCAAGGCTCTCCATATGAATCCTCAGATAAGATTTACATTGCAGAAACCGAGTATTCTTAATGCCTTTGGGCAATGCTCAGTGCTCATCGCATTGATCCAGAAAACGCCCACAAGGAAAGTAGAAGAATACAGCGAAATCGGTTATAAAATTTACCGCTTATACGATAACACATATTTTAATACCAATTTGGATAAAAAGTTCTTCATGGTGAACCAATCAGTGGCACAAGCCTTTGTGAAAAGAACCCGAGAAGTAGCGGGAAGGTTCAGTTTGGAGCCGGGATCCTACTGTATAATCCCTTTCACTTTTGAGGCGGGCAGGTGGGGAGAATTTTTGGTAAGAATCTATTCAGAGAAGAGGACAAATATGTATCAGGTCCAGTCCTCAGTCACGCTTTCTGAAGCACGAACGAGGAATGATGGTACTTCTAGGAGGGTAGGTGATGAATTAAAGGAGAGGGAGATATTACAAAAGTATTTTGAAACATTATCTAAAGGGACTGATGAAATTGGTTGGAAAAACCTGAAAGAAATGTTGAACTTTGCAATGAAAAATGAAATGTCAAAAATCCTAACGGGTGGTGGTGTGTTTGGCTTTATTGTGAACAGTGCTGCCTACCTTGCCTCCTATGTATATAGCACAATTTTTGGGCCTAAAACTAATACAAAAAATGCTTTTAATGCCATCAGTCCTGAGGGCTTGCCTATTGACATTTGTAGAAGTTTCATTGCTTATTTTGATGATAACCACTCTGGGACAATAGTTTTTGATGAGTTCCTTTGCCTATGGCAAGAAATTAAAAAGTGGAAATCTATTTATGAAAAACATACAGTAAATAATGAAACATATTTGAGTTCTTCTAACCTCAAACCTGCTTTGGAAGCAGCTGGGTTCCATCTTAATAATCAAATACTAAAGAATTTAGTATATCAATATGGGACAGAAGATGGAAAGGTGCCCTTTGACGAGTTTATGTGTTGCACTCTCAAGTTAAAAACTATGTCAGAAATTTTTTGGTCCAAAGATGAACATGGTTTCCGCAAAGCTGATTTTACTTTACAGGAATTTTTGGAAAAAACACTGTATACTTAATATTTTTGGTGTCTGGTCAGAACTTTAGTTCGTATGTGTTGCTGTCATACTGATTTGACATAACACATTCAGCCTTAGTGCAGCCTCAGTAATGAAGTAGCAAGAGTTTGTTTGAATTGAATTATGAAGGTTTGACAAAGAAATACAAAATATTACATACATATATTGTAATGTGTAACCTAAAGATTAAAATATAACAAAGCAATAAAATCGTAAGATAGAAACAACTGAAATTGGTAGTAGGCAGAGATGGGTTGAAACCACCTCAACTTAGTCCTGAATGACATTCTTTTTTGGAAGGGTTGAGTTTATACCCACAATTTGTCATTGGGTTTCCCCCACCAAGATGATTCCTGTGCACAGGCTCCAAAGTCTGCAAAGACGACACAAACACAGACAGACAATTACAAGACGACACTAACATTAAAAACCAAATCAGGCCCTCGCACCGTAATCAACATTTTAGGGATTTAATAAAAAACAATCCACTTCTTCAGGATTTTGGTAGTAAAGCTCGTCTTCTGCACAGTCCCTCAGAATGACAAAAGTTGACAGTGAATAATGCAGCAAATGCCATAAGCTGAGTGTTTTCCACATTTGGAAATTAAACACAAAACTGCTACCAAGGCCAACTTAGAAATTAATTTCGGAGGGAGGATACCACCATCGTGATGTATGTCAACGACACATACATCACGTGTTGTTGACATACATCACGACACACTCCATTGTCAATGAATGTTGAATGTGTCTATGAGCTGTATTTTGATTTTTACTTTCTCCCCCCTATACAATGTATATGGAGAAAGTATTAGCGAATTTCCCCTATAGGGAAGAAGCTATTACCGTAGGTCTCATGGTAAGACCTAAGCGCGGGACCATCATAACTTTTCGTTTTGTTGCCCCCAGATACCAAAAACACCATTCGTTCAAATTTGTATATATATATATATATATATATATATATATATATATATATATATATATATATGTGTCTGTAAGCACGATAGCGCTCACAAAAATGGTCCGATCGGAATGAAATTTGGCATAGGCGTGTAAAGTAGTAATTATTCGGATGAGTTTGAAAACCAGCCCGATCGGACCACCGGAAGGGGGGGTAAAGGGGGATAAACCCCCCCAAAAATGGGTTTTTTGAGTTTTTTACATAGAAAAATAAAATTAATCAAATTTTTGTTGGCACCATTGAATTCAGCTCAGAAAAACAAACAATTTTGTAATTTGAATCACTGCTCTATGTCCATTGGTTACCGAGATATTGAAAGTGGTAAACACAGTACGTTGTCTCAATGTTAACCTTATGGGAAATAAGTAAAATTCTATATTTCGCTTATTTCTCAACATATCTTGATAAAACTTGGTAAATGGCTTCTTCTAGTTCAGATCTACTAATTATTGAATTAAAACCAACCAGTTTAAACATACCTGTAGCAGCAAACCTGCATACTCATTCCCCATGTTATTCTTATGGAGCTTACAAAAACATGTCAAATCTCGCTATGTTGGATTGAAATATGTTGTTTTGCACTTGAAATTCGCTGAGTATGCAGGTCTGCTGCAACGGGGGTATTGTTTTCGTCAAAATTTTCGAATTTGAGTTGTTAGTGGATATATTCGTTTTAGTGCTCCCTGAATCCAAAATACCCTCGTCGCAGCAGACCTGCGTACTCAGCGAATTTCTATAGGATTTATTTTGTATGTGTGAGAATTCAACTTGTTTTAAGGAAAGTATCATTTGAATACGTTAAGTAAATAATATACTAAAAACGCATATTTAATCATTCATGAGCTTTAAACATGAGGAAAATTAACAAAGAGACCATATTGGTTTTCATTAGTAATACATACACTTTTGTATTCTATATAATTCTTAGTCTTTTAATTTTTAATAACTGAAATCTTACTATACAATATAAATGTCAACAAACATAATATAACCAATGAACTCAAAACACTCAAACAAATAATTTATTTAATCTCATGAAAAAATTCAATTCAATCATATGGTCAGTTTTATAGTAATTAAAACATCCCTGTTGCAGCAGACCTACAATTCCAGTCAATTTCAATAAAACATATTACCAATCCTCATAATTGTAAACATATCATATATTATGCTGCATTTTCAGGCAGTTTAGACCAAGACATCCCCCCTTCAAATGCTCTTACTTTCTTTATTAAATTTAAAAATAATTTGTATTTTTTGATATAGTATATATTTTCTGCAAAATCTTGATCAATGAACTCTAACTATTCAAAATAAACACAAATAAAATATTCAACATCTGCAAATTTAATCATATGTTCAGAATTGTATTTTTTTTTTAAACATCTCAAATCAGGGAGACTATACTTTTTGGAGGGAAAAATTATTAAAAACAATATTGGACAACGTACTGTGTTTAGCACATCCTATATTATCCAATATCTAAGCAACGGATTGACGTAGAATAATAATTCAAAATGCTAAATTCTTTGTTTTTTTAAGCTGAATTCAATTTTGACAATTAAGTTTAAAAATAATTAGTAAAAAGGTGTTAAATCTTGAAAATAAATTTTATTTTGTGAAAAAACCTTCTTAGAGTAAATCAATCTTGCTGGTTTTCGAACTCGAAGTCATGAATGACGCTTTACATGTTTGTTCCCAATTTTATCAAGATCGGACCTTTTTTACAAAAGTTATCGCGCCTACGGACAGGTAATATATATATATATATACATATATATGAAAATGAACGAACGGTGTTTTTGGGGTCTAGGGACCTCAAAATGAAAAAATAACATGGTCCCGGGCTTAAGTCTCACCGTGCCGCCTACGGTAATAGCTACTTCCCTATAGGGGAAATTCGCTAAAAGTGGTTTTTGGCTTGGTGTCTGTCTGTGTGTGTGGATGTATACAAAGCTAGAGACGACACCAGTGGACCGATTTTCATGAAATTTGGCATATAGGTATAAAACCGTGGTATCTCCAGGCGTATTTTTCTTTTGTTTGAATTTTTGATTTTTAAGGGTATTTACCCCATAAAAACCCATAAAAAATGACAAAAATCCAAATTTCTCAAAAACGGCTCTAACGATTTTTATAAAAATTTCATGGTTTTTAGTGCTTAGGATGTCAAACAAAATGACACCACCCGCATGTCTGTAAAAATTCAGGTTCAGAAGTTATGGGGGTTTAAGTGTTAAAAAATTCATATTTTTCAAATTTCACAAAAACTGTAACGTTTAAAGAAAATATACTTGCAACCATTAAATTTGGCTTGAAAAACTAAATAATCTAGTGTTTTGAATCATTAGTTTACGTCAACTGGTTGCGGAGATAATTGATATTTTTGTTCGGCGGCAAACGCAGTACGTTGTCCAATGTTATTTTTATGGCAAATATTTAAAAACCGATATCTCCGTTAATTACTAACCGATTTTGATAACATTTGGAATATATTTGTGTGATAATTGATTGTTAATGTTGTTAATTTCACTAAATATGTTTTCTGATTTTAAATGACTTGAAGGGAGAAAGTATGTGTCAGTTTCCTGATACCGTTTATTAATTTAATGTTAACATCATTCTCAATGATTATGCTTACAGTTTCAGGATATTTATAAATGGTTTTCATCACAGAAATTTTGGGTGGGGATTTATCCCGATAACCCCCCATCAGGGTTTGCCCCTACTGCTACCGACTGGATATAAGCAGCGTTACAGAATGCTGAATTTATATTTTGACTGGTACCGTAACTATAGTCCGAAACTGTAGTCCTGGTGCCGTACTGGCGGGTGGTAAAAAGTGGAAACTCTACAAATCATATACTAAAACTCATGATTATGTTGAACTGTCAAAATACTGTTTATGGTTTTAAGGCACATTTAACACTAAAAACTTTGTGTTGAATCACTGTACAGAAAGTTGTCTTGCGCAATACAAAACGTAATATTAAGTATTGCCACTGGGCCACTACTAATGAGAATAAAACCTTTTTTGGCGAGCTCTGTCTGAACTTTACCATCATACATGAAAATTACATGTAAGTTTGACGTGTATAGTTTGGGGGTGGTTTTTGTTCTAGGTGTCATTAAAAAATGAGACCTTGTTTAGATTTAATATTTATTGTATACATGTATAGGCTTGCAGCATAAACTTCTATGTTGTAAGTGTGTATTTACTTAAACATGTGAAATCATATGATTGATTGCCTACACATCACAGATGTTTAATGCCAATTCCGAATATAGGGTACTCACTCACCCGTCAGTACGGATGTCCAGAACTACATAATCATATTTATAAAAAAGTTGGGAATTTAGAGTTCCGGCCAAATCATTAGGCAGGTGAGTGAGTGCACTGCTGGCGTTCAAAATATGGTTTTGGCAATCTGAAGTTGTAGACAGTTATGCTCTTTGTTTATATTCTCCAAATCAGCTGAGTAAGTTCTCCAAACATACCCAAGTAAGTGTGCTTCTATCTGTTGGAAATATGTTCAACTACTTAACTGTGTAGAGAAGCGGAGGTGTCTTTAACATCAAGTCATTTATACAGGTGGAGTTTCCATTTTCTGCCACCCGCCTAATGATTTGGCCGGAACTTTAAGAACTTGATTGACAGATAAGAATTCCAAAGTTACTGATCAAAAATACTAAGGGGCAGAAAATGGAGCAACATATCATATTTCACTTGGAATTTCATGCATAGCAAATGCACAGTTGAATAGTGTACTTCTTAATACAGGATAATTGAAAAAAATATTATTTCTGTTTCTATATATATCCTCCCATATTTTGGTTTTCAAACTCCCGGAGAGGGACTCCACACCCAAACCTTTTAGATGCCATTTAGTGATCACACTGACCTCTCAATTTAATACTATCAAATGAAGAATTCCATAGTTTTAGGGAAGCGCTTGTCAATGTCAACCCACTTTTTATACGAGTTTCTCTGAGACTAGCCCAACACATGTGCCTGTGTTTAACTTTGAAAACAAAATTTTTAAGTTTGAGTTTCAAAATTTTATTTAATTTGAATAAACTAAAAGTCAAAAGCTTGTGCTTACACTCTGTAAGTTTCAAATGATTGCTAAAAACAGTTATAGTAAAAATTCCTTTACTACTGTGAATTATTTTTTTCTAGTAACGATTGTATCTTATGTTAGCAATTTGTCACTATGCTAATTTTATCACAATAAGACTGATTTTTGAAAAGTTTCCTCTATGCTCGTAGGTTTTATGAAAATACTGATTTATAGGTATTTATGACTAAAGTCATTTATAGTTAATATCGTTCGTTCCAAGAGACGTAATGTCATTTTGAAATTAAAAAACTTCTAGGTATTATAAAATAATTTACTATCATAATTCGGTGGTAACAAGACAGTAAGTTCTGCAAGAGATGGAAAAGAAACTAACATACAATTAAAAAATCAAGAATAATGAAACAACAAATCTGACAGTATTTAAAATCTGGGCGTCATTATTTCTGCTAAATGACTGTGATTGAACCTATAAAAACGATTTACAGAAGCAAAGTACCAAAATTACAAAACAAGTTAAGAAATAGTTGGTAGTTGGAAAAAAACGTGTATTGTAAAATATTGTTGAATTATAATGTACAAAATGAAAAAAGGAGACAGATTAAACATATTAAAAATAATGAAATCCCATAAGGCACATTATCTTGGTCTTAATTTTCTGTTAATAAACATTCTCAAGCTCTGTATTAAAAATGTTAAGCTCCGTTATAACAATACAACTACAGTAATACTGACAGTACAAATAAACTCTTAAATACAACCTGTCAAAAATAGTTAACCTCTTTTACTTTTAACAGCTAGAACTCATTCAAAATCAAATAGTAAAAACGAATGTCAAGTTCAATGTCCAGTAATCATGGGAGTTTTTGTCGCGTTCTCCGGAGAAAGCGTGTAGCACTCTCGCTTTTCACCATGGATCGCTTCGAACCGTTTCCGAAGCACGGCCGCCAGGATGTCCGAGGGGTCCGTGGCAGTTGGAGTGTTTCGGATAGGTCTCCCTCCGGGCGACCGCTCAACATGACGCAGCTTGGGCGGTCTCTTGGACAGCTCTTCCATTATTGTAGACCGAGAGTCTTTCTTCGCCACTTCGGCAATCTTTGGTTTCACCTTGACTAGGAGCGTTCTGGTCTGAACCAGCGGAGTGGGAGGTAAAGGCGGGGGTGGAGGAGGGGGAGGGGGTGGCAACGACGACACGGCACTCGTAGAAGACACAACGTTTTCTTCTGAAACAGTTCGGGTGGAGAATTAATAATGATGGAATGTAAAATAATGAAAAAAATTCTACCTGAATCCTTTTATTTAATATTAAATGTAGCCTGATTTGTGGCGGCAGAGCTTTTACATTCTAGGAAAAATTGTCTAGAATTAAGTCAGTATACACAAACGATACTACTGAAAGCATGCTACAAAACATTTAGAATTTAAAATGAAACATACAAATTAAAACGTTGAAAAATATCATGCTAGGAGCCACAAAATTTTCATATCCAATAGTGTTATCCATCTGATGCGTAAAAATTGCTTACAGCCCAGTCAAAAAACTTACCGTAAATAAATTACCCAACCTAAAAAAAATTCCGTTAATGAAACTTTGCACGCTTCTTTAGAAGTAACTAAGGATGAAAATACCAAAAGTCCTCGTAAATTTGGCGATTTTTAGTGGCAATTGACAGGAATAGGACTTTTGTGGTTTTTTAGCAAATTTCCTTAAAGGAATAAGCTATTACCGTAGGTCTCATGGTAGGAGCTAAGCCCGAGACCATGTTAACTTTTCATTTTGGGCCCCCCAGAAGCAAAAAACACTATTCGTTCGAATTTTTATATATATAAATCTATATATCTATATATATACATGTCTGTTAACACGATAGCGGCCGTAAATATGGTCCGATCTTAATTAAATTTGGTACAGACGTGTAAAGTGGTAATCACTCGGACGAGTTCGTGAACCAGCCCGATCGGACCAACGGAAGGGGGGGTAAAGGGGGGTAAACCCCCAAAAATGGGTTTTTTGAGTTTTTTACATAGAAAATTAAAAATTATCCAATTTTTCCTAGCATTATTGAATTCAGCTCAAAAAAAAAACAAACAATTTAGTATTCTGCACCACTGCTCTATGTCCATTGGTTTCCGAGATATTGAAAGTGGTAAACACAGTACGTTGTCCCAATGTTAACCTTATGGGAAATAAAGAAAATTCTATATCTCACTTATTTCTCAACATATCTTGATAAAACTTGGTAAATGGCTTCTTCTAGTTCAGTTCAACTAAATATTGAATTAAAACCAACCAGTTTTGATATACCCGTAGCAGCAAACTTGCATACTCATTCCTCATGTTATTCTTATGGAGCTTACAAAAACATGTTGAATCAAATTCAAATTCAAATTTAAAATTACAGGTCTGCTGCAACGGGGGTATTGTAAAAATCTTGAGAACCGTCGGTCAGGGGGAAAAACTTTAACTGTTAAAAATAAAGCTAATTATTAAATTTGCTACAAAAATGGTATTGTAGTACTCTTAACAGACTTTTGGTAGGTCTATTTTCATCCTTATAACTGACGCCAATTCTTGGGGCCCAGTGCGGTGGATGCATGGTAGCAAACTTAGCTAGTGCGCATGCGCGACAACGCGTCGCTAGAGCGCAGCACTGTCATTCTGCTCTCAGCCGTCAACAATAGCGTGTAGAGACATGCTATTGTTGACGACATGTAGTAACATGTCGTCCTAAAAACATTGACCGAAGGAACATTGACTCTGATTGACGATTAATGATCTGTTTTTATTCTATTCAATAATATAGAATATTTCATTAGTATTTATTAAAGCATCTTGATACTCTGAACAACGATTGACACAGAAGCAGGAACTACGTGCGAGCTGCAGAATATACGCAGCCAGGCTAATACACTGTCGGCCGCCGTTGCCGCTACTACTCCCCTCTCCTCCCAGCCTACCCACTCCCCGCCCCATGCGCGGACTGGGCCCCAAGAATTGGCGCCAGTTATACAAACTTCTGTGCAAAGTTATACAAATAAGTGTGCAAAGTTTCAAAAATAACGGATTTTTTCCAGGTCAAACCTTGTTTTGACTAAAGTATTATCCAGTTATTCCATAACAATTGTAAATCTTAAATTTTTATGAAAATTTGTCTTTCTCATTGGAATTGTCAATACCAATCTCAGTTATGTAACTATGTGTATGTACCTATGTTTAGATAAAATCAGCTAGTTGAAAAAAAGTCACCTCCGCTGAATGTAGACTGGTTGCAGAAGTGTCCGGAGGGAACCTATCTAAATATAGTCTGTTCATAAAAATTAATGATAATTTTCACAATGTAAATTAATTGATTGATGATTTCTTACAAATTGTAGAAAAAATGCTTAGCATCAACTAATAGGAAGGCAAAGTTTTTCTTGTTTCGCTTTATCAGTCAATTCATTTCAAAATATCTAGTTTAAATGTTTCAATTTTTTTAATTGTTGCATTTTTTCCCTTAACAAGTTTTTCTTGTTTCGCTTTATCAGTCAATTCATTTCAAAATATCAAGTTTAAATGTTTTTTTTTTATAAATGAGCATTTTTTTTATCATAAACATGTGCAACTCCTAATCATCCTAACAGCGGAAAAATCCAAGAACAAGATGAATCTTTTCTTACCCTTATCACTGTCATATTTTGAATCACTTGAGTCAGTCTTGAGCAAAATATTGGTAACCTGAGCCTGCAATCGTAGTAATTCCTTCTCTAGTTCCTCAATTCGATTTTCTAAGTGTACGGAGCTTTTAGGTCCTTCACTAGAAGTATCAGATCTGAAAACAAATACTTCTTTTGTTAAATAAGCTTTTACAAATCGTACATTAAAAGTTAGGGTCAAAATAATATAAATCTGGGGCTTCTTGTTTTTTTGCAGATCTTGGAACGGTTCTTGAGGTTAAAATAAACATGAAACAACACCAAAATAAATAACAAAAACCCTCTGAATGTGAAGGTCTGATTGCAGCAGACCTGCATATTCAGCAATTTCAAATGCTCAAATTACTCTCAAAGGCTGCAAGCCTAGCAGTAACCAAACAAATTAAATTAGGGATTTGAAGGTTAAGTGTATGGAATTTAATTTAGGCTATCTACTAGCCTTAAACATTTTGTTAAGATAAGTAGGTCAATACATTTTTCATGAAAACCTACAACAAACTTGTTTAAAGGCAAAAATAAAAATATCACCTTTCATGTGATTTCCAATGCCTGTAACAAGCTAAGCCTAAAGAGATTTGAATCAAGAGAAATGGCTCTATAAATGAGATCCGATCCCAACTGTAAGGATGACAAATAATAGTTTAGCCTAAATAGGCCTACTAAATCTTTCAACCAGTTTATTTATTTATTTTTATAGTAGACTATTAATGAAATTGTTGATGACATACCCACTAGCTTACCAAGTTTAAATTTGGTTGGAAACCAATTTGAGCCAATGTGACGTTTGATATGATTGAGGATTGTCCCAGTAAAATTTAAGATTAGGCTTAATTCCAGACTTTTAAAAGAGTAAAGATATCTTAGACTTTCTTACATTTCTCGGAAATAATTCCTCCAAGAGAAGGAATGAGTAGGGGAGAGTGGGGCAGTTTCATATAGGAGCGCTTTCATACAGTTTAAATTTCTTTCTAACATTTTAACAAAGTAAAACTATGTAACCCTAATTTTAGGCCTAATTATTGTTGGTATTAAGTTTTTAAACTGCTTAAAACAACAAACATAAGTTTTAATGCTATTTGTTTAATTATTTTCCCTTTAGTATGAATCTACCCGAATGAAGTATGAAACTGTCCCAATTTGGGGTAGTTTCATATGTGTTTTAATAAACAAATATTTTGTTCATTTGTATAAGAGATAAATTAATTTTAAAACTTTCACAATAATGGTTAGATGGTGTGCAATCTATCTATACTATTATAAAGAAGAGGTGGTTTCTGTATGTATATAAAATGTGTGTATGTATGGGACAAGTAAACTCGAAAAATACTGAACCGACTGGGTTGAAATTTCACACGGAGGTAGATCTTGAACCTGGGAAACATATAGGCCTTTTCACTTCCTTAAAATCCCCTCGGGCTACGCCCCGTGAACGTCCTTAGCTTCAATGATTAAATTTTATAAGGATGTAAACATTCAAATACCGAAATGTAAACAGCTATGAGTATTGCAATTTGACAGTTCAAAGAGCAGAAGTAAGATCATGCAGCTGTAATTTTTATCGTGAATGAAGCCACGGGCAACTGCTAGTATTAAAATAAAATGTCAGCACATTTCGTTTGGAAATAAGGGAGCTAAAAATACTTAAAGTTGAGTGATGCGATTTTGTATGAACCTGCCCTACTATCCCCTAAGCCCCCCCACTGTTTAAAGAAACATGACATTGTATTTTTCAAGAATACTTACAGGCAGTTACATTTAAGAGAGCATTCATCTCCAGAATGTGAAGTGTCTCTCAAAGCAACATGGAGTCGTGGAGCATGAATCCAAGTCACATAGGATCCAATTTTCCGCACGATCCCAGATTTTTGCTTTGTGTTAAAACTACGCACACAAACGTTACGAAGACTGCAGCAGTACTGTAATGAAGAAAAATTTGCCATGGTTATTGGGACTTATTTAGATAGCCTAAAATAATACACCCTCTAAAAATAGCAACCATCTAATTACCACTGCTTTAAGGCCCTTGAATAAGAGCTTTTAAGTTTAGTGTGTATCCTCCTTACGGCTACATACAAAGTGAGTTTTGTATCTAATCAATCTCTGCGTTAATAGGTCATATTTACTGTTTAACTTATTGTTTAGATATTATAAAACTTAACTTCTTTACATAATTTAACATCCATGATTTACATTTTTGCCTACTCAAAGTATACTTTTTGCATATCCAATATTAACTATCAACCTACGATATTGATTTTAACTCATGCGCTAGGCCTTTACCAACATTGTTCCAACTAGCAACAGTAATGAAGAAGAAATATTGATATTGGGATGATATCAATAATTGATGACAATGTTAAATGTATTACGCTTGGGTCATTCCATATCAACTCAACACAGTTTAAATTAAAAATTTACCTGACCATCTCAGATTTCAATGAAATTTGGCATACTGGTACACACCACTCAGACTAAGAAAAATACAAAATTTTAGCTTGATACTTCTACTAGTTTCAAAATTATGCCACGTTAAAGTTTTCAAAAAATGCTCAAAATCGACCCGTTTGTAAAATTTTAAATTGCTATAACTCCTCTCAAAATTAAGCTAGAGAGGTGAGAGAGGTGTCATTTTACAGCATTTTTAAAGCCCTTTCTAAAAATGCATAGTACTACAAAGGTCATAATAAAAACTTTTTTAACAATTTCAAAATCAAAAATTAAATTTTAAATTTCTCAAAATGCTCCGCTTTGAAAATTTTGAAAAAATTCTCAAATAGTCCATGTAACTGATGGTATAAATTTCATTAGGGGGTGCAAATGGGTTATTACAGAAAAATTCATTTGAAAACAGACTTGCACTAGAATTTCCACTATAATAACGTCTCATTGGGAAGGGATAGGAGTATTTATTTAATTGTAGACAAATACTACATTTTAAAGCTAAATTTAATTATTAGAAAGATTCTGACATATATCATAAGTAAAAAAGCCATTAAAAAATAGTTAGGTGAAACTGGGCTACTATTTAACACATATTAAAAATAAATTGATAATGGCATAATGCTTTTAAGAATTGTAAGTACTATTGGGTAATTTAAAGTATTATTGTTAGAACTTTTTGGAGAACAATCAACTTATATTTGTAAGTGACATATCAAGATAAATTATTAATTTTTTTTGTGTAAAAAAATTACCTAACTAATAAGTAGGGTAATTGGATAGCACAATATTTCTATTCATTTCATAAATTAATTCATAAAATAAATAATTTGGGAGGTAATATAGCTTGTTTCATTGGAAAGATGTTACACTCCTCTTGTAAGGAGGTAGTGGTTGATAAGGATAAGGAGTGGTTAAATAAGTGATAGATTATTCATCACAACAAGTTGGCTCATGAGTTCTGCAGTGACGTGTCTCAACCTGTAGCAGTCTGCAAGTTGGATACTGCAGCCTCTGCTGTTCACATGTTAGAGTTAGTTCAGAGTTTAGTCTCCAGTCAGTAACAGGTGGTGTAACAGTAACAAGTATCTATTAGAGAAAAAATATATTTGTTGAGAGTTAAAGTGTAAGTGTTCGTGAGCAAAGTGAATGAGTGCTTGTGTAGTGATAGAGTAACTTAGTGCCTATTTCAGTTGTACTTATTTCTGTAGATCCGTTTGGTTTTACAATAAGACAGACAATATTTCTTAATAGATCAAATATTTTTGTCCAATAATTTAGATTAGTGAGTGAGTAATCTAATAATTTGTTTACAATTAATTCATTTGTTTAATAATTAACTGACAATACAGTAGAACCTCGATTAACCGTCACTCTTTTATCCGTCACTCTCTGTTATCCGTCACTGCCTCTGTGCTCGCAATATGTTGTAAATTGGCATCGTGCAAAGCACAGAAGAAAGTGCAAGCGCCATTGTGATCGTACGCGACTGTCCGCGGCTAATGACCTTGAGTTTCCGCCGAAAATCACCACTCCCACGCAAGGAGTGGTATGGGGGTGAGCGAGTTATTTATTACTCATTCATTGGTATGTTGATTTTTTTGGTTATACGGCACGCCTCGGAGTTCAGAGTTACATAGTGTTTGCTGTTACGCAGTGTGTAGCTAGATACGTACTGTTAATCAACTGCAGAATAGTAACTGTTGATTGTTAACGATGGTCGAAAAACGAAAACGAGTCGTACTAGAGCTTGACCAAAAGATCAAAATTATTAAACTTTTGAGGAAGGGCGAAACAGCTACGAGTATCACGCTGATGTATGGTGTTAACGACTCATTTAAAAGATGACGGACTGTCTTTTAATTTGAGGTTATGCAATTCACTTACGAACACTGAATGAGCACAACATACAGTTTAGAAGGTCTGTAATTACTATTGTATGAATGTCATTTAAATATAAATATGTATTATCCACTTATACAGGGTTTAATTTCTTCCAAAATATTTTAAATCTACGTATTGAACAGGTTTATAGCTAAATTTCTGTTATCCGTCTATTCTCTTAACCGTCACACTCCCGGTCCCGAGAGTGACGGTTAATCGAGGTTCTACTGTATTCGTTTTTATTAATAAAACATTCCTCAAAATAAAACATTTTCATGGTTTTTAAAAATTAGTTGTTACGTCTACATATTTGAAGATTTTTAACAATATTTTCAATGACTTATTAATTAAGAATTGAAATGGAAAACAGGCATAGAACAATTAGATGTTTCAATCCTTTTTCAATGAAAGATCATAGAGTAACAAAATCGCTTAGAACAGTAACCCAATGGATGCTTGAACATTTTCAAGATTTAAGCTTGCCTAAAGATGCTAAAGTATGTGACGTATGCAGAAAAGAGTTATCAACTCTAAAGAAAAATGAAGAAAGCAATCAAGCCAGTGCTAATTTTAGCCGAGAGCCAGAAATTATAAATAATTCTGATTCTGAAAATGACCCAGATTTCCAGCCTAAATCAGATGTTGTTCAAACACTTAATGCTTCTCTTCATGAACTTGGTGAATCACCGCTTGATTCAAAAAAAGTAAAATCAAAATGTTATGCTTCACAAAAAATTGCTAAGATTAATTCAGCCATGAAACGTAAACTTTTTACTTCTATTCAAGACTCCTCTTCTGATGAAGCTCATGAAACGCTGGACGATTCAGTTTTGAAAAACCTAAAAGACCATTTCTCACACTGCACTTCAAGAGACAAAAAGTTAATGATATTAACATGCTTGCCTGTTTCATGGAGCGTAAGGAAAATAATGCGAGAATTCAATGCACCAAATTACATGGTGAGGCAATCGAAGAAAATACTTAAAGATAAAGGTATTTTAGAAGGCCCTAATCAAAAACCTGGTAAGAGCCTGCCACCAGAAGTAGTAACAGCAGTACGGTCATTCTACGAGTCTGATGAAATCAGCCGAGTTTTACCTGGTAAAAAAGACTGCGTATCTGTTAAGACCGAGACAGGTGATAAGCCGTACTACCCAAACGGTTAGTGTTGTGCAATTTAATGGAGGCCTATCGAACCTTCAAAGATAAAAATCCTACAATAAAAATAGGATTTTCAAAGTTCGCAGAACTAAGGCCAAAAAACTGTGTGCTGGCAGGTGCTAGCGGTACCCATTCCGTGTGCGTTTGCACTATACATCAGAATATAAAATTGATGTTAGAGAACGCAAAAATTAGCTCAATAACTAATGGTGAGCTGCTTACATATAAACACTGTATTGCCAAAGCACTTTGCAACCCTGCCTCCATTAGTTGTTTCTTTGGTGAATGTTCAACCTGTCCAGGTACAGATTACATAAAAAAGTTATTGGAAGAAAGTTTTGAAGAAAAAGGTATCGAAAAAGTAACTTTTCGTCAGTGGCTATCAGTTGATAGATGTAATTTGGAGACAATAGAAAAATCAACTTCAGAGTTTATTGAGTTATTTGTTCAAAATTTGTCAGCATTAATCAGACATGACTTTATTGCTAAAAGTCAAAGCTCCTTTCTGTCTCACTTAAAAGAGAATCTTGAGAGCTCAGACTACCTTGTCATGTGTGACTTTTCCGAGAACTATAGCTTTGTGCTTCAAGATGAAGCGCAAAGCTACCACTGGAACAGTGGTCAATCAACTGTCCATCCATTTGTGATCTATTATAAAAGGGAAGGAAAAACCAAACATGTAAGCTTTGTTATCATTTCCGAAGTTTTAGAACACAATACCATAGCAGTGTATTGTTTCCAAAAGAAACTGATAGAATTCATGAAAGATAAATTTGGAGACAACATATCTCGAATATATTACTTTTCTGATGGGTCCGCCGCACAATATAAAAACAGGAAAAACTTTACCAACCTGAGCTTTCACTCAGAAGACTTCAAAATTGACGCAGAGTGGCACTTCTCAGCAACTGCTCATGGGAAAAGTGCCTGTGATGGTGTTGGAGGAGTTGTAAAGAGATTAGCCGCCAGAGCCAGTTTGCAAAGGCCCTATGATGACCAAATTCAAACTCCATTCCAACTGTACGAGTGGTCAATGCAAAATATATTTGTGGCAAATTTTGTTTACGTTACACAACAAGAGTATATTGAAACTGAGAGGCACCTAGAAAATCGGCTAAAAAAATCTATAACGATAGACGGAACACGGAAACTCCATGCATTCATTCCTATGCCTTCTTGTAATAGCAAAATTAAAGTAAAAGTTTTTTCAGAATCCACTGAATTTAAGATTGAAACTGTTACAACGATTCAAGATCGTTTGAGTTTGGCAGAAATCAGTGGGTATGTTACAATCGTCTATGACAACAACTGGTGGCTGGCTTATGTACTAGAAAAAGAAGAACTCAATGATGAAGTAAAAGTTTCATTTTTAAACCCAACTGGTCCATCGCCTAGCTTCTCTTTCCCAAGAAGACCGGATATTCTTTGGCTTCCTGTGACACATGTGCTAACTAAAGTAAATCCTATAACCCCAACCGGCCGAACTTATAAGTTGTCACATGAAGAACAGAAAAAAACCATCGAAGCCTTCACCGACTTTGACAAAACTTTTTAGAAATGTTAAAAAAGGCTGCCAGTAATAATGTAAGTAATTATGTTCATTTAATGCAAGTTTTCCCTGAAATGTGTACATAGCCAAAGTGAATTTAATATAAATATATGGTTTTAAAACTTAACAAAAATACTATGTGTCAAATAGTAGCCCAGTTTCAACTAACTATTTTTAATGGCTTTTTTACTTATGATATATGTCTAAAGCTTTCTAATAATTAAATTTAGCTTTAAAATGTAGTATTTGTCTATAATTAAATAAATACTCCTATCCCTTCCCAATGAGACGTTATTATAGTGGAAATTCTAGTGCAAGTCTGTTTTCAAATGAATTTTTCTGTAATAACCCATTTGCACCCCCTAATGAAATTTATACCATCAGTTACATGGACTATTTGAGAATTTTTTCAAAATTTTCAAAGCGGAGCATTTTGAGAAATTTAAAATTCAATTTTTGATTTTGAAATTGTTAAAAAAGTTTTTATTTTGACCTTTGTAGTACTATGCATTTTTAGAAAGGGCTTTAAAAATGCTGTAAAATGACACCTCTCTCACCTCTCTAGCTTAATTTTGAGAGGAGTTATAGCAATTTAAAATTTTTCAAACGGGTCGATTTTGAGCATTTTTTGAAAACTTTAACGAGGTGTAATTTTGAAACTAGTTGAGGTATTAAGCTCAAATTTGGTATTTTTCTTAGTCCATACAGGGTGTGCCAGTATACCAAATTTCAATGAAATCTGAGATGGTCAGGAAAATGACTGTGTTGAATTGATAAGGAATGACCCGCTTCTCTCACGATCAAGGTGTATTAACAATAAAATATAAGCTGATAGGTACATAAATAATAGTAAAACTTCATCAAGAACTAAAACAAACATAACGGAACTAGCCACAAACCAAATTAAAATGTTCTAAACATAAAACAACTAAAAAAAACTTCCTCATTTCTCATCATTTACAATCTTGTACTTTGATACTATCGATAAATAAACTTTCTTAGAGTTGGCCAAGCAAAACAATCGATTAACACGTTCGCTTTCACAATTATATTAAATTTTCATTCACATAGACCAGCGACACACATGTGCGGCAAGTCATTTCCAATGATAGAGCACCGACGCATATTTGCGCCAGCTGGTTACTATGAAAAAGGCTATATTTGCGTTAGTATTTCATTGTTATTAAGCTCAATTCTTAGCATCGGTCAATTTTAAAGCCCTTATTTTTTCGTATCGATCCAGAAGGATCTGCCGCAAATGTGCATTGCATGCTTGGTCAGTGGTTTTACGATGATAGGTTGCGTCAAACAACAGTTGGTAAAATTCTTGTTTACGTGGTCTTTTCAACGGCATCACTGAACAGGTAAACGTGCTAGCCTTTACAGTTTTTAATTGAGTTTGTTTGTTTATTGTTTATGACGTCAACAATGAAACGTAAAAGGCCTCACTAACTTAGGCTCATAAATCAGCAAATTTACAATAACATATGTGTGTCGCTTGGTCTATTGAAACTCAAGTTCTATTTTTACTTATTTTCATTGAATATACCAACCGACATATATATGTGGCGTTTTAAAAATACTCTAAACAATAAATAAAACCAATAAGGTATTTTTATAGCTTACTAGGCTTAGGCTAATTCATTTTAGGTTAGTGTGCAGTGAATTAGTCATTTACAAAATTTCTCTTTTGGTCTGTTGGCAGTGTTATTCGTATAACACTTGGTCTGTAAGCAATGTTCTGATGATTCCTTTTGGTCTTTCGGAGTGACCAGACCAACTCGAATGTCGTCGCACGGTAGCAAACATGTTAATGCAATGGCGTCATATATCAAGTTCTGATAGACAAATTATGTATCAAGTTCAACGTTCAACTAACCTATTGGTAACTCGTTTGATATTTTCTTAAAATCAGATGTTGAATCGTCTGATATTGAAGCAAACGGGGACAAACAGCATTAGATCAGTTATGAAACTTGGAGCCATTAGGTAATATGTACATATTTTCTAGATACTGTACGGAGGGCTGGCCTATTGGGGCTCTTCTCAGTCAATATTAAGCCTAGACCAATTGAAGAAGTGTCTTGATGAGTTTTACTGTTCGAGCAGCCTGATTTGTTCTTGCTTGATTTTATTTCTCCCTTGAGAGTTATGACTAAATTAAAAATTATAGAATTTAAAAACTTACCCTCTTCAAAAATTGAAGAGCATCTTCCATGAAGTAAATTCCAACAGCACAAACGACTACCCTATACGCCATAATCCAAGTTCGTTAAGTTGAAAAGGAACAGGGGTATTTCACTTGATTTGAAACTTTGACTTATCTGAAAAATCTTCAAATCCACATGATTACTTTCTAAATTCATTGCATTTTCTTTTAAAAATCAAGCTGAAGAGCTTCCAATAATAACACTCCTATTTGTTTGAAATCCTGGTGAGGTGAGGAAGAGGGGGAAATGAAAAGAGGGAAAAGTTAAAAGAATTTGTCATGGAGTATGAAATATTCAAACCACGTGTTCCAAAAACAAATAGATAAATATGTTTAAAAAATATTGTATAGAATTAATTGATCGATCATAATCCAAATTTCAGTTTGAAAACCAGTTGTTTCAAAATTTTCAATAATATATTGAGATATTTCGGTTCTCAGGAAATCACAATTTTCGTCTAGTTTTTCCTAAAATTTTGTAAGGAAATTCATTGCAATATAGATTTGAATTTAGGGTTTTTGGGTTCAAAAATAATTATTTTAGCCTTAAATGTAATTTCAAAACATTTAAATACAACAAAATAAGAATGAAAAATGTAAAATCCTTTCCCAAAATTATTTCACAAAAATAATGGAGTTATCGACGAGAATGTTAATTTTCGAAACACAGTCCGTAGTGTTTAGGGGATTTTCTGCTCTAAAGGCGCGGCCTGTCTCTAGCGGTCACAACGCAATTTTATGATTTCTTTTAAATTTGGTAGAGAAATTTTCTATAATCAGGTTGGCAAGTTAGTCAGGGAATTAATGAGAACGTCCCTATCCCCTATTGGAGGTTTTGTGGTATAAATGGGCGATGCCCCAAAATTTAAATTCGCTCCTTCGTGATTTTTAGTAACATTAAAGCACTAGAAAAAAATACCCATGTGACATTCATGCGTTCAGCGCACTCACCAGTGAATACTAATTTGCATACCAGTTTGAAGGGTGGATAGACACAAGCTGGCTCCTACCAAGGCGACACTATGCTTGTTCACCATAATTTATTTCGTTGGCTTCATAGCTACCAGATCGGAAGTAGCTATTTATTTGTTTATTGTCAAGATTCGGTGGATTTTTGTCATTGCAGGCACTGGTGGTTGGTGATTTACCAGGTGAATGCGGCTTAAAGCGCCCGATTTTAGCGCGTTAAACGATTGCTCGTTTTGAGAAATTTTTATTATGATAATGGTTGCTGCTTTAGAGTCGTTATACAATGCTATAGAGTGGAAATCCCCGTGTGATTGATAAATTCAAAATTGTTATCATAAACCAGTTATTTTTGGTGCTATATAACTATGAGAGAGGGCGTAAAATTGTTTTTGTATATTTATTTTTATTATTAAAACATATAATAAATATACATTCGGGACTTACTGCCCTTTTTGAGCCCACAATCCCCAAAGTTTAGGCATTTATCCCCCGAAAGTTGGGTTAGGGGTGCTTCGATCCCCAATGAAAAAATTATATCAGATCTGATCAGATCTGTATGAATTTTGGGACATTTGACCATCAAATCTGATCAGGCCAGATCAGATTCAGATCTGTATGAATTTTGGGACATTCGACCTTCAAAACTGATCAGGGATAGAAATTCTTATCAGTTTTGATCAGGCCTGAACATATCTGAAGATCGAATGAATTCAGACTAGATCATTGATCATTGAACAGATCAGGCAAGTGACAGGTATGACAATTCCGAAAATTGTACAAATTTGTCAGAAATATTTTTATGATTTGTAAATTATAAAATTCGACAGGTGACAATTAAAAAATTGTAACTTGTCACATGTTTTAAAACAAAAAATAATCATTTCATAAAGATGACAATTGTCAAAGGTAGTGAGGTATAAGATGAAGCTTGGGTGTTTACAAACAAACCCAGATGAACTTGGATTTTTCCAGGAAGGGAAATAAATATTTACATTTGATCAATTGATACAACAACAAATGTCTTGTGTCAGTCATGTGTTACATGCTAAACAAAAAACATTTCACCTGTTTATTGATTGTTAATCAAAGAGCAAAACATTGTTTCTAATATCAACCCACATTTTGTTTTGGTTTAGTATTTTTTATCTACCAGACTAGTAGCGTAATCACATGGCTTTGTTTACTTCTACGTCATCAATGATTTCTTCCCCTCCTCTGTTGAAACTTCAAACTCAAGCTTCTTCTTATACCTCACTACCTCTATCAAGATTTAGCTTTAGTGGCAATTGTTGATTGTTTATGTTGTTGTTTGACATAACCCTAATAGATCTTTTTCAGTGCAAAATGTCAGACGATAAGATAACTATATTGAGGCTAATCAAAGAGAAGAAAGATATTAAACATTCGAGTTTACATTTATACTTCTAGCAACAATAACTTGACACATGCTAAACCCTCTGTCAATTTTATGCCGACAATTCGACAAATCAGTCCTATTGTAAAATCAATTCAAAATTAATGATGTTTCATAAACATTTATGTCAAAAAATTCCCAAAAAATTGTCAAAAATCACCTGTCTTACTATAACGTATATGAAACATAAATCTGACAAACTTGTCAAGACATCGACAAATTTGTAAAAGAAAATTGACATAAAATCGTCATTTTTAAAACTTTTACTAGCGTCACCCGGCGCGCGTTGCTGCGCTCATGATAATTAAATATTTAAATAAAAAATATCATATTGATTATTGCTAGGTATGAAAATTGTTTTTTTTTTAATTAAATTACTGTATTAAAAATAACACAAAAATGAAACATCAAAATGAATAATACTTAATTTACTTTAAAGCCAAAGGATATACAACGTTTTTTGTTTTCCCATTTTGTGTATAGATATACAAATTTGTGGGCGTGCCAACACGTGAGCATGCAGCATATAATTGCCCGTGGGAAAAACATGAATTTTCCAAATTCAATCCGGCAATTTTTAGGGACCGTCCTTGTGCCTTATTAATAGTAATTGCAAAAGCAAGGCGTAATGGAAATTGCAATCGCTTAAAATCAAATGGTAACTCAGAGGATATCAAAGGTATTCTTGGAATTAAGGCTTCTTCTCCCTTGAACTTGCCACTAATGATTTTTGCTTCAATTAAATTTGGAGACAGTTTCATCACTCTTAATCTGGTCCCATTGCATAGTGTTGGTGGATTCAGGTTCCTCAAGAGTATTATAGGTGACCCTACTTTTAGTTCAAGTAAGTGTGTGGTGGCATTCCTGGTGGCTCTGTTGAGTTCAGAAATTCTATTGGGTAGTTTACTGCTTGTCACGTTTTTAAGCACAAAAAGGTAAACATAATTTATTTGGTTTGTTGACATTTAACCATAATAACAAACTCAATATTTAACTACAGCTGTTAGTTTGACAAAGAATTATAGAAAATTAAGTGTGCTGCAGACTGTGTGAAAAAGGATCATCAAGTCAGCTGTTCATTGTAAACACACAATTTGTATCTGTGTGTGATGCAGTCTGCAGGAAAAATGAGGAACTACATCAAGTCACAGTCTTATAGAACAGTGTATTGGAGTTTTAAGTATAATCATATGTTTTTTTTTTGTAAACAAACCAAAAGCTCATTTGAATAACATGGTATCTTTAGGAGCCCGTGGGGCAGATCCCTGTGGATGGATTTACACCAAACTTGACAAAAACCATCCTGGGAACATGGTAAACAATCCCTGAAAATTTCATAAAAATCCGTTGGGCGGTTTGGGCGTCTATAGGGACCATACCCACACACACAAACACACACACATACTTCCTCTTTTATAGATATAGATGAAACATAAAGTTGTAGATTTGTAGATATGTCAAGTAACACCTGATCACCTGTCACCTGTCACACATGTCACTTTTTATGAAGCAGGACCCAGGTCAAGTCTCCTGAACATATCTGAAGATCGAATTCAGACCTGATCAGGCTTTTTGAACAAGATTGACCAAATCTGGTCCAATCTGATCTAACCGAATCAAAACTGATTACTTTAGATTAGGCCATCAGGCCTGTTCAAAAAGATTTTCACGGGGGGATTTTTTTCTCAACAAAGTATAAATTGACAGAATTGACCTTGATATCGTATAGAAATGTTCCTACCAAATTTAAAGAAAATGGGACAACATTTTGTGACTGCCTGATGAGTCCCAACTTTCACATAATTTCGAATAATTTTTTCTCGATTTTTTTACATCCGGGGCCCCGGGGGCCGTTAAACGATATGTTATCATTGTCCAATCCGCTAAAACAGGCACCCTGATAAAATACCCCTAGCATGGGATTAAAATCCCTTAAAAAAGGTGTAGGCATGAAAAGTGAAGATTGAAGAAGAGAGAGAGAGAATAATACAGAGGAATGTTCCTTCTCTCTTCAAGGCTGAACTCAGTAAGTCAAAACACCACCTAAATATTTTAAAAACTACATCAATGAAACTGCTTGAATAAAACAAATACGTATGCATTCTAAATCAACTTTTGTTTGATAAAACGTAAATGCAGTGAAAGAAATAATACTAAAGTCAATTTATTTTTTGCGTCTTAAAAAGACGAATCAAAATAAAAGCTCATATGACGTAAGTAGTGTTTAGCGCGAGGTGATGTTTCAATATGGGAATGTTCGTCGTCGTCGTTCTAAGGCATTTTCTGTTTCGTTATTTTGCAATATATTAGTGCGGATTGTTTCGTTATGCGTACAATAATGCTTGTTTTCGAATTTTCAATAAGGGCAGTGCCCATAAGTTGTGGGTTTATTTCACTATAATGAGCTGAAGACTACTTCCGGCGGTTCAAAATATCCAAACAGTGCATTCTTTATTGTGTTTACGAGCGAAGTATGTCGATATCAGGATCCTGAACATTTTTCTCTGATGGATGGTAAGTTATTCATTTTTGGCTGGTGTCAACCTTAACGTAATTCATGCACATTCATACTTCAGTTTAGTTTGTTAGCGTAAAAACAATGCTGATCGAATTATCGTATTTTGCAGTCACGACTTATTTACTCTAATGGCGGTTAGCCGAGCCTTGGTTTTAAGGCAAGGCCTAGTCCTAACTAGGATCCTGGGTTGGTAGGCCTACGCAGTGTTTAAAGGTTAACGTTATATGCGAATGAGCGAATAATATTAATATTTATTAACATTAGACATACTTCAAGTGCAAATTTACTGCTGAGATTTTTTAAGCAACTTTGCAAGACATTAAATTTGGTCATCTTATTGCTTAGCCTAGATTTGTATGTTTGTCTAAATCAGGTGAAATTATTGAATTAAAAGTTAAATATAATATCTATAGGCCTATTTAACTTGTGTTGGTTTTAAAGTTACAATAGGAAAATTTGCTTATTAGGAATCTAAAACTTAAGTCTAAAATCAAGATGTCAAGACAATCAAGACCAAAAGACTAAAACAAATTAAATCAATCTGTTAAAAAAACCAATCATAATTATTGGCCTAAGGCTAAGGGTCATATGACATTATTGCAATAGCCTATTGTAGCCTAAGTGAAATTCTGAGTACGAGTTTCATATCTGATCTTCTAGGTTATGTTTACTGTCGATTGTTTTACCTTTAATGCTTAAGTTTGATAACTGAACTTCAGAATAGGATTTAACATGGGCAAAGATCAGATTTGTTTCCGGTACTCAGTTCAGGTTTCGGTTATCCGATATCAACTATCAACCTATCGAGTTTTACTCAACCGATGTACTGTTTCAACAACCGTCAGTAAAAGAAACTTTGATAACAAACAATAACCGAAACCACTGTCAATTATATTATTCGATTCTCTCACAAACAATAAAACAAACAAAACATAAATATAATACAACTAATTATTAAACTAAACATAGATTAAAAACTTAACTAAAACTTCACTATAATTAACTAACTAAACCCAAATTACCTTATTTCTAATCATCGCCCATCTTGTAATAAAATACTATCAATAAATATATTTTCATAGATTAACAAAACAATCGATATGAAATACAATGGAATCCGGATGGCAAGTTTCGACCAACAAACAGTACACATCGTACTTCGACTATCGGTAGATCGTTCGATATTGTTTTCTTGGAAAATCAGATGTTGAATTGTCTGCTATAGGAACGAACGGCAGAAGATCAGATATGAAACTCGTACCAAATTCTGTACTGAGCCAGGTCTAAGTATATTGTGTTTCAAGAACGATTAACCTCTTGAAGTCCACGCCCGCACATATGCGGGATGACCCCCAGCCTGCCGCTGGTCCACGCCCGCCTATAGGCGGGATCAGACATAGTTCGGTTTCAGCAGTCCTTGATTTCACAGACTAACAAACTTTCGGTCACAAGTAATGTTTTTTTTTCGTCAGAAAACAAGCTTTCTAATGGCATATTTGGTTTTGTTATTTTCCCGGGTGGGAACACTGGGAAACGAAATGAATTGCACATTTAGTTGCGTCGTTAGCTGGTGCTCAGTTCGTAAACAAAATGAAATGGCTTCACTTAATCGGCGTTAATCTTCGCGATTGTGAAATAGCGGAATTTATAACTAATCATAGATTTAGTGATGAATCTGAGTGTAGTGAAAGTGATCATGAATATGACATGCTATTTTCACCGATTGACTATCTCCAAAAAAATCCCCAAAATAACCCGGACCGGGCATGTATATGGTAGTAAAAATACCCGGACTTTAAGAGGTTAATAGAAAGGAAAGTAGCCTAAATCCATACAGGCTAGACTAATTTTCTTAAAACTAATTTACTCTATATTAAAATTAATTTGTTGATTTTTATAGATAGGTAACTTATAACTTTCATGAAACCATAAATAGGCCTAGCTTAATCACTCATAAAAAATGTAAGGGTAGATCTCACAAAATATATTAATTACAAGTAAAAAAATTAAAAAATTAAAAAAATTATAAATATATTTTTTATGACCAAATTAGGCTAAACTTTATACTGTAGTAGATTAATTTTTACACCAGCAGAGCTAAATTTTTACATTTACTATTTTTTCCCTTTTTTTTTAAATGGAGCAGATACAATCTGGTAACACTTTTAAATGAACAAAAACAACAATAAAATATGTAAATAATCAAATGTTTAATGTAAAGAAGATAATTATCAATTAATCATTAATTAAATATAGTGAAATAACAAATTTATGGTGATAATAACAATAATAATAATATAATAAAAAAATGTATAATAAAAATATTATTATATTATAAATAATATAATAAAAATATTACCATCCAGTAACGCTCATTTCAGTTTACTGGAGAGGTAAAGGTGTTACCATTTTGTTGAAAATTGAAGTTAAATAAGTCTATTGAGATTTATGAGTTAAATTTTTAAAATTGTTTTGATAAATACTATTATTTATTGCCATTACTACGGTATTACTGTTATTACTTATTTAACACACTTTACCTCTCCTGTAACATTACTGAAATGATCGTTACAGGATGGTAATTTCCAGATGTTATACGTTATATCATCGGAACACGGCATAATGAGAACTTGGGAAATTGAGGTTATGTTTGTGTAACAACCAACTTCAGTCAAACTAAGTTTTAAACAATGTCACTCTTATAATTTAGTTAAATTATACCTGAATGTTACCTGAATGTTAAACACTTAAGGCACTAAATGTTTCTAAGCAGAAAATATTTATTTTAAAATAAAAATAGATGTATATTGATGAAAATTGCTGTCACCCAATCTATACTGCACTATCTAAAACTGGACTGCCACTGTTTCGTTCCCGCTGAAAGTCCACGAGTTGGGTTTCGGCGGCATTTTATTTTTAGTTGCCTATACATTGGACAGGCTGGGGACCATTAGAAATGCCGATATTACTCCCGAAACGAGTTCTATTTCATTTGTAGGTCTTTGGTTTTGCTGAGTTGCTGTCTCGAGCTGTTATATCGATGAAGTTATAAAACTTTTTATTCAATATTGTGAGTTCTGTTTTTAAGTGAACTAGCAGACGATGGTACAGTGACACGTTACCGAATTGTATTTTCTTGAAGTAAACTTGATTAATTTAATAAATTAAACACCTTATAGTCTTAAATAGTTATGGGATGAATGAAAAGGGTTGAGGTAAATGAATTAACATAGTTTTATTGAAAATTATTTATTTATATTCACTTAAAATTGGCTGGGACTTAAGTTATTACATTTTATGAGAGATTCACCCGTAAGTAGGCCTATACAAATAACAAAGGGCCTCCGGTATTTTGTAAATTAATTACTTAATAATAATAACATTCCAGATCATATCAATAGAGACAAGCATTTTTCTAGATGATTTTGGGGATTTTTCTTCAGCCTCTGTGCAATGTAGCGATCGGTAATCTAGGCATAGGCCTTCCTATAGAATTGTATTTTACTGTAGTTGGCTAAATGTGCGCAAATTGAAATTTATATTGATTAGTCTTTTAGACATGAAGAAAATTAAATTTAAAATTTCAAAGAAATTAACATTGGCCTTGTGAGTTAGGGCCTACTATTTTGGTGATGAAATAACTTGGGTAGGGCAGGATAAAAAACAGACAAAATCAAAACTTTTCATTTTTTACAAGGAAAACAACTGAATTTTTAATAAAAAAATACTGTATGATGTTAAATGACTTGTATTTTAAGACTTTGTATGTTACCTATTTTACTAGATCCAATGATATAACTATAAAAAAATAAAAACCTTGTCTTTTTTTACCCTCCAAATGGGGTAAAAAAAAGACAGTGGAGGGAAAATAAAAGACAGACCTGTAACTAATAGAATACTGCATGAACAGGATAGGGAGGGTTAAAAAAGGTAGCTTGGGTAATTAGCAATAGGCGTCTACAACACTTTTTATTTTACGACTCAATCTCTACTAGAATAATTGTTATGGGTCTTTTAAATTTTACGTTTTTTACCAAAAAAAAAAAACTAACAAATATTAAGCATGAAAAAAATCTGAAAGAGTTAACTTATAATTCAAGATCTTCTTCTGTACAAAATTTTGTTGGACTTCAGAAAATATAATAGGCCGAGGTAGTTTTTATTTTACAAACTTAAAACATATCGCTCTTTGCATTTCTTACACTTTTTGTTAAAAAAAACATTTTTTTACCCCATTTTACAGAGAGTGAAAAAATATATAAAAAAATGAGTTCTAACTTTTGAAACTAAGCAGTAAATCATTGATATATATATTATAAGGGTCATTCTCATATAAAGAGATAATTTAAGCAATAAAATCAAAAATAAATAAATGAAAAATATATAAAAGTACAGGCTGAAGTTTGTTTTCAAATACCTTAAAGAAACTATATTCAAAGCAGCAGTGCTGAATTTTTTTATTTTCTATTTTTCTCAATTTTTTAATGCATCAAGACTCATCATGATCAATGGTTAAAAAATGTAAAAAATAAAAATAAATACTTCAATGAACCATATAAACGTATTTAAAATGTAATGAGAGTCTTAACTATTATAATGGATACTTGATTTAAAATGGTAAAATGACTTTAATTTCATAAATTTGGCTCAATCGTTAAAAATATAAGTCTTACAACAATCAAAAACTCAATTAGTCCGTGAAAAAATTACTTAAAGAGAATTTTCCACGAAATTTTACAAGACGTCTTCAAGTGTTAAACTGGGTATTTTAATATTTTTTTAATTTCATTATTAGTTGGTATATTTTAACTAAATTCAAGGCGACCGAAATGACGTAGCGGCGACCAAAATGACGTGGCGGCGACCGAAATGACGCAGCCGCGATCAAAATGAACTTTAAAGGGTTTTATCGTTTAAGAAATATGTGGTCTCTATTAAAATTAAACAATTTGTGATTTGGCAGAACATTTATTTTCCAAACATTATAGGAATATGAAGTAATAACCTAAAAATAACAGATGGAAAGAACCAGTTAAAAAAAGTGTGTTTTACAAAAATAAATTAAATATCTGCTTTAGTTTCATTATAATTTTGATAGTTATAATATTCTGTTAGAAATATTAAGGTAAATGTGGTAAAGCAACGTTATGACTGTTTTTCAATGTAAATTCGTCAACTCGGTCGCCAAAATCATATTCGGTAGGCCGACCGAAATGACGACTTCCGAATTGACGATTTCACTTTCTTGGCTCTGTCGTTTTCAGAACAAGCTACCTAGATTGTTTTCATTCCTAGGTTATGTTACACCATTCAATAGCTTTTGATTGATATTGGCAGTGTAATTGTTTCTATGATTATATAATAATACTGGAGACCGAATTGATCTACAATTAAGGTACTGCAAGTTTCTTAATTGTTTTGGTGATATATCTATTTTAAAACTGGTTTTTAATTCACGAAATGATAAGGGAACTCACGTTGCACCTTTTTCAACACTACCTCAGTCGTCTGGGATCACGGGAGCTGGTCTTTGTGTGGGAGTTTTAAAAACTCACATTCGGACGCCGTGTATTTTTAGGACAGCTGATTCCATTCAATTATTAATATTGAAATGAAACTTTTTCTTCTGATACTGTTATTAATTAATAAATTTATGTTAAAACAGACATATTGACCTAGAATATAAAATATATCTAGTTATTTTATTCATTTTTACAGGCATGTAAGTTTGATTGATATAGGTTGGGATGGCGACCGAATTGATGAATGGGATTAGGGAAGGCATTTTTTTTACAACAATTTGATATTCATAAACAAAGAATTATATGGGTTGAATAAATAAACATAAGGCTATTTTGGGTTTTAAATATTTTATTTCAACAACATTATTTAAAAAATGCATTTTTTAACCTAAGGACTTAAATTATCTCTTTATGTGAGAATGATCCATAATTATTAATAAAAACCATGAACCCTATAAGAGCTGTACTGAAAAACTTAAACCAATTTTTATAGGCAAAAACGAATTATGAAAATAGGCCTAAGCACAAATTTGTACAGTATCCATGGAACCTGCCTAATTAACAAAATAAATTGTTATATTAAAACAATCTGGAGTCATGTATTAAGCTAAAGACTCCGAGTATTTTTTTAATGCGAAGAATATACCTAAACATGTCATTATAGTTTAAAAACAAAGTTGTTTTTTAGTTTATTTTTATCTTTCTTAATGTTAATACCATATTTTGTCTTGTTTTTACCCCATTTGTGTCTTGTTTTTTTAACATGTTAAAAAAATACAAGAAGGTGGACTATTTACATGAAAATTTGTACCTACTTTATATCAATAAAGTATTTAAAATGACAAGACAGAATAATAAAAGGCTCATATCCTCATAGGTTTTTTCCAGACGGCAAAAGTTTGCCGTTGCGGAAAGGTTTTCTTCTCGAAATTGACAAGGGTTTGCGAGAAAATGTTTTAATGCCATAAAAAACTCCCCAAAAAATTATTTTTTGGCCTAGACAACTTAAGATAAGAATGTATTTTGTTACAATATTTTTTATTTTTCTAATTTAACCATTTTGAGTTTTAACATAAACATGTCTTTCAATTATTAATTATTGCTGAAGCCTTGACACCTTATATGATAAATCAATAACTTATTAAATTTGGTAGTGTAGTCTGTGGATGTCAAATTTAGTCTGACATTAAATTTGACATCTACAGGCTACACTACCAAATTTGGTAGGTTATTGGTTTATATTATATATGTCTTTTTTACCCTACTTAAGCAGTGTCTGTTTTTTACCCCGCCCTACCCTAGGCCTAACAACAAAAAGTAAACAATTGTAATCACATGTAGCTAATACCAAATGCTTCTTTTTGTAGAGTAAAGATTAGAAGTAGAAATACATTTGAGTGCAAAAAGTGGGTAAAAATATGCGTTTTTTCTGTCATATGATGAAATATAAAACCAAAATAAAAACAAAAAGTCAGTTCGTACCATGGAGTCAGTTCGTAAGTATGGAGGTTATGGTCTACTAAAGTTCACACATGAAAATCCCAACCATTTTAAAGAACGTGTGCGAGAGAAATGGACATTGAATGTTTATAGAGAGATAGACAATTCCTAAATAAGTTATGCATAGGCCTATGTCATTGGCTGCAGCAAAGTGGTTTCTTATAACTTACCTATTTGGTTTCCCATTGGATGATCATTAATACCGAGTTGACAGCTGCCATCAATCACAGAAAATAAACAATATTTGTGTACTTCCCTGGGAAAATGATTTTCCGGTAAATATGTATTTTCCAGTATTGTCTCAAAATTGAAATGTGTTTTCAAAATGCTCGAAAAAACACGCTGATTCTGGAACTGATAGTTTTTTGTCGGTCACGGCCAGAAAACCCCAGAAAATCGGAAAACGGAAAATTTTTTTTCAAAATGAAGTTACTTAAATTAACCGGGAGAGCGAGCGGAACAAGAATATGCAAGAATTTTTAAGATCCGACAGATATTAACGGAGTTACGGCCGGAAAAGTGTCGGAAAAGTAAAAAAAAACCCTTGTCTATAATATATCATGTGGGTACTCTAATTAAGCGAAATTGCAAGCTGAATAATAATATGTAGGCCTAAGAATATTAGGATCTAACGTACAGTAACTGAGATAAAGAAAAAAAAAACATCGAAGAATTGTAAAACTACTTATGGTTTGACTAGTTGGGGTTATATTTATATAGATTTCATTGAAATAGGTTGGATTAAGAATTTTTACGTTAGTTTAGGTTGATTAAGGCCAAGTTTAGTTAAGTTAGGTTAGGTTATGGTATGTTACGTTTAGATTATGTTAGGTTTAGTTTATAGCCATTGATTCAGCTAAGGATAAAGTTCATGGGATTGTAACACGACTATCAGAACATAACCAAACGAATAGCAAACCCGAATTATTATACTTAACCTAAAATAACCTAACCTAACCAAACATAACCTAACCTAACTAAACATCACCTAACTTAACCTATCAAAAATTTACCTTATCCAGCACTTTTCAGAACAATATGTTCTAATTCTATATAAACTCTACCAAAATCTGACCCAAAATACCAAAACCTAACTCTAAATAGACCATTATAGACAATTTTCCTTGATTTCCGGTGCTTTTCTGGTAATAACTCCATCAATATAAATCAGATCGTGAAAATTCTTGCATATTCTTATTCAGCTCGCTCTCCTGGTTAATTTGAGTATACCCACATGACCAATTTTGAAAAAATATATTTTTCCGATTTTCCGGGGTTTTCTGGCCGTGACCGACAAAAAAACTATCATTTCCGAAACCAGCTCAAATTTCCTACACTTTGAAAAAAAAAATTTTTGTTAATGAGACCATTACTGGAAAATGTATATTTACTGATTTTCCAATTAAAACTAAGAAAACATAACTATTATGAGTTTAAAACTCTTATTAATAAAAAAAAATACAAATACGAAGAATACAATGTATATTTCCAATTTTATAACTGAAATACAAAGATAAAACTTATATAAGCAAAACCTCAATCCATAACCTTAAGATTTTGACAACTGAGAATTTTTGTTTTGTTTTGAATAGGCCTATTAGTTCACTTGTTTTAAGCTTCCTAGCAGTAGTAAAGGGGCGGGCTTGAGTTGGGGAGCAGACTTCCTCTCCTCCCCACACCCCGATGCGTCAACATTTCCGAGCTGGTGGGAATTTTCATGCGCAAACTGTAATAATTTTATAGCATAGTTTTTATTTTTTTGTGTTTTTTGTGGTACTGTATATTAGGTTTTTTTTCGTGGATGCAAAATGTCTGCCCTAATCGTTTTTACTGTCCAAGAATGACTCTTTCTCTTTTGCTTTCTTCGGTTCCCGATTGGTTTTATAATGTAAGTTTATATGGAAAATGCTGACGCGCCGGCGCGAGCGTGGATTTCAAGATGTTAATAGAACCGCCTACCCAATCACAAGAATGCTCTCTCCCATGTGCTGTGGCTGAAAAGTGCCACTCAGCTCCTTTAATGAAATCTTTCTTATGAATACAAAGGATCAAATTTTTTTTATATTGAGCGGCACAAACATCATAAAAGTTAGTAGCAGATGTTTGTGGAACTATTCTCTATTCAGTCTATTCTCTTACACATACCCTGATGTCCTGTGGGTCTCTGTTGTGGACATTCTAACTAAAGTAAACAACCCAGTAACTGAAATAATATGCTTTTGGAGAAAATTATGTTGAGGGAATAAGTGGAATTTTTTTAATTTTATTTGTAGAAGTAGGCAGTTTTGTAATAACAAAATTTAATTTAACTCAAAAACAATTTTGTTTACTTGTTTTTAGATTTTTAGGTGTGTTTAGATTCACCTTTGCTTTATTTGATGATGTATATTTCGTAACTGATTGTTGTGTTTAAATAAAGTTACTGTATTTCGATAATTTTTTTTATTAGAAATTCTTTTTTACTGGCCTGCATACTCTATATAGGCCTATTGATTAAAAATATTTTACTATCATTACACTTACTTGTTGGGGCCCTGGAGCCCTCGTAATCTCAAAATACAAGCAACCTCTGTATTTTCCTTGATTCTCAGTATGTAAGGCAGTCTTGGTCGTGATAACCTGGGATGGTTGGGAGTTTACTGTAGGCTATGTTATGTAGGCTATCAATAAATTTCAGTGAAATTCAATCAAATCCCTTTGATTAAAGAAATAATGATTTGTTAAAACCCTTGATTCCTTACTTGCATATATTGAGTGCCCTGGGAAGTCATGATTTAGTCATCTTAATTGTGCTTATAGAATAATGCGAGGGTCCTGGAAAATCATGATTTTGTCCTGGAAATGTCCTGGAATTGTCCTTGAATTTTGTTTTTTGGAAAACCTGTGGGAACCCTGTACTTAGTTAATAGGCCTTAATACTTTTTAAAGTTACCTAAGCCTATAATGCCTTATTACTGACATTTAAAAACCTCACAAAACATTTTAATACATTTTCTGGATAAAAAATGTAAACCTCACAAAACATCATTTAAACTTCTTTTTTTACTAATTGTGACTTTTTAGAATTAAAATTTTCAAAGATATTTAAAGAAGTGTTTTCTGAACACCCTCATGTGTTGCATATCAAAAACATGATAAGAAGCCAACATTTTGTCTTGTATTTTCTATAAACCTTCTACAGATCACCGTTTTAGGCCAGTTATTAACAGCAAAGTACAGGACTGCTGAGTTATGAAAAGCTGGGTGTGTAGAAATTTTCAGTTTTCAGAGAACTTTGACATTTCAATATTTCAAAAATGATCCTAAATAATCCATGTTAAAGAAACATTAAAGCTGACCTAAGCATGTGAAGGAATGTCATACGACGTGATGTGATAGCAGATTCCAGTCGAACAGAAATGCAACTCAGATTTTTCAACTTGTTATCAGTTAATTTAAAAACACATTGTGGACAGCAAAAACAGTCTTCATAAAAACTCATCTTTTGTCTTTTTTTAAGTTTCATTAGCAGTTCTGTTCAATACCAGCACCAATTAAATATTAATAAACAACATTGTTTTAAATCAACCTATGGTTCTAGTTCTTTTTTTTAATTTCAAGAAGGTGTAGAATATCTTGTCACCCCTAATGCTTAAAAGGTGATTTCAATATATCTGCAGTGGCTGTGCATGCTATTTTTATAAAATGTAAAATATTAGGTTAAGTAATTACAATTTAACTATAGTTACTATGGTGGATGCTTACTAAATTTCTCTTTATGATGAATAATTTATCATATTTAATCTGCTTTGAAATTTCAAGTGAACACATCAGCTTTAGAAATAGCCTCCTTGAATAATACTCTGTGATTTTAAGTAGGTATTGAAATATATGTAATAATGCTGCTGTAATATTTACTTACAATCTGTTTCAGATATACAATCATGGTGGGAAGTACCAAGTATTGCCCACTTTTGCTCCCTCTTTCGTGTCGCATTTAACCTTCTTGATTTTGATATTGAGGTAAGTTGTTCCAGTCAGAAATCAACTAATTATAGAAACTACCCTTTAAAGTAATTAAAAGTACCCATAAATATTTAAGGAGGCGACCACCAATTATGCAACAGACATACCTATGCGGTGGGGGGGGGGGGGGGGGGAGTTGTGACAGTGTGCATGGTTACAAGGGAGAATGGAGATTGCCTTTTTTCTTTAAAATGTATAAATGCTGAATACTATTAGTATTAAATAGTTATTTACTACTACACTTTAACAGTGAAAAATGCCTGAGAAGTCAAATATGTACAGGCTTTTGACTACAAATATGTAGAAGGGGCAAGAGTCGCTGTTACAAGAGGGGGGAGGGTGTGGTCTGAAAGTGATCCCTCCAGCCGTTATCTGGCTTAGTAATCGCCATTTCCGACTGGGTAAAGATTTGGTTTATTTTCAGTGAGATATGCCAAAGTGGGATTGACACAAAAAACCAAAATACAGCTTGGCAATCTTCGATTGCGGTCAGGCAATGGCTTTTATTTCTGGTTGCAATTACACAGTTTATTGTAACACACGATTTGCTTTGTGATTGTAAGTTACAGCTGTGATTGTGCATTGTAATTGTCTCTTACCCCTGATATATGCTTTATAATCGACACTTGCGGCCTCGATTAACAGTGTGGTTGCAAACTACTTCGGATTCATGCTTTGCAATCATCACAAACAAAATTATTTATAGTAATTGTGTTCAGAATGGGCGGATTTTCTGTATAGCACGAGTTTTATGCATAATGACTGGGACGGTGGCGTGTCCTGTAATCCAGCTACTTGGAGGTCACGAATTGTGGATAGTTATGAGCGATGGCTTGTGGACGCTGTGTTTCTTAGTGGGGATTAGCGTCCGCAGTAATGAGTACTCGTTTATAGGACCGTCCTCATAACTAGACCAGTTCGTAGAATTGTTAACCGAGGCGAAATCGTGGTTCGGATCCCACGTTAAAATGTAGGTCCCTTAGTTGCCATTGGCTGTTGGGCTATTAATTAACAGTCCTGTCTAAGGAATATGTCGGCCTTAGTCAGTAACACGACTACAAGATCGCGCTACAATCATCCTTCACTCATCTGTCATTCATAATTGGCTTAAAATACCTACCTGGGTAGGTCGCCATTTCAACTAATGTGTCTAAATGTGTCTAATGTGTCTAATTGCAATTTTGTTACCACCAGGAGTTGGAAGAGGCGTTGTTGACTGATGGAGCGGAAGATACCGGCAGTTCCCTTCTCCAAGAGTTGATCGTTCGGTTGCTCTGCGGTTGCCTCGGCAACAATGGAATCTCAACGTTCAACTATCAGATGTTCCTGCGGCGACTCTTCCGCCAAAAATGTCGAGTGAGTATAGAGAGAAATAATTCTATCCTCCGAGGCTTGTTTTAGCCAGTTTTTGACATAAGATTCAAAAACTGGTTGTTTAACCATCAAGCTTATAATAAACAATAGGCTAAGATAATTAATTTATTATTAACCATCTCTGTTTAAAATATAAGATCTCCATATTGGATTAGTTGTAAATATCAATTAAAACTGTCTGAGAAAAGAGTATTACAAAATTCATGTTTGCACATTAACATGTTGATATAAAATTAGTGTTAGTGTTATTTTTATTGTATTTATCTATATAGTTTCAGTATCAAAAAACAGGTACAGGTTTTCTGCAATAACCGTCATAACAACATTTATGACCTTCATCTGACTTACATTTTTTATTATATTTTAGGCTGAAAATAACTTCTATTCCGCTTGTACACTTAAACAAAACAACGTATCCTTGGACAAAAACAGGAAGCCTGCAAACCTTTTTCTTTGCTTGAGCTTAGGACTATTTATGAAGGTTTATTTTGTCTTAATCACTCACACAGAGTGTGCGAAATAATTTTATGGGGTATTTGTAGTTCAGCAAATAATGACTTGTTTGTATAAACAAACCATGAGAGTTAAAATGTGTAAGCTATCTGTTGACATGATTATCACAGTGATAGCATATTTTATTTTCTATGAGTGAAATGGACAGATAAGTTGATTTATTTTCAAGTTTTGACAACGTTGATTGTATGTATTGAATGTTTATAGACAAATGAATCTCTTGAATCATATTTAATCTTTAATGATTGATTGAATATCTCATTTCTATCATAATTAAGTGCTCAGATTAAACCTAAGCCTCTTTGACGAGAAAAGATGAAAATCACACTAGGCCTAGCCTAAATTCAAGCTGTATGAGTGTTATTATTTTATTTTTAATGATAATATTTATTGCATTCACAAAACTGATGATGAAAACACTTTTTCTAACTGATTCGGGCAGATTTGTTTTGGCTAGATTAATGTTGGATCATTAGGCTTATTTCATTTGAAAACTGATGTTGTCCAAGTAATTAAAACTAGTTTTCTTTAATTTTCCGAATTTTGATGTGTTATTTTTTTTAAAGGAATATGGGAAAGAAAACCCTTTCAATTCCGACATTGACTTCCAATTCCTGCCGCTGCGCACGAAGGTGGAAATCCTACACGCGTTATGCGACTTCCGATTGGACGCAGACGATGTCATGGATGTCCTCAAGGTAAAAACATTTTAAATTGTAATCTTGGCATTTATTAACAACAACAAAAAAATTTTAACATTTCCTAACAAACTCTCACACTTAACATTTTCTGCTCCTAACTTGATGTGGATTAACCTCTCATAGCTTATAACATGTTATTGTTCTTTTTTAAATTATCAGTAAAGATAAATTAAACATGGCAAAGCTATAGTTGTTTGTTGTTTTGCATGCTGATGTTTTTTTTTAGAGTCAGGCCTGTAAATCAAATTCAGAAACTGAAATTACTCATCCATGAACATGACTAATCCATACCCTCTATTAATGTTTTGAGACAGTTATGTTTTCAGTTTTAGCTCCTTTAATTAAAGTATACAAAATTAAAGTGAACAAATACAGAAGTTGTTTTTCTATCCCAAGGTACCTAAAAAAATAAATTTTTTAATAAAATCGTGCTAGTATTTGATGAATTTTAAATTTATTTAAGACTCTCATAGTTCACTGTATCTCGTTGATAGTTGATTGCATTTCTGCTGTACAGAACTTGGACTCAGACAGCTTGCGAGTCCACCCGCTGGGGTACGATGAGAACAGGTCGGCATACTGGTACTTCTACGGAACTAGGCTGTACAGAGAAGACTACCCCCACAGAGCTGTGAGTGTGGATCATACAAAGTTTTTAATAAATTAAATTTTTACATCTCAAAAGAATCAGTACACAAGTTATATTTGAAGGGGTCCCCCGTAAAACGTTCTAAGCGACAAAATTTCAAAATCGGAGATATTCAGTGAAAAAGGTTCTCTTGGACACGAACTACACTGTGGTATATTTTGTTTTGAAGAAATTTGAGTTGGCAGCCCTGATTTCGTCTGTCAAAGTTGGCGTACTTCGCGGGACTGCACAGACTTTTTGGGGAATAACGTTCTATTCGCTGAAAGATGGACTCCCCGCCGGGCGGCGCGGTGTCGCCCCGTGACCAAAATCACGTAAATAAAAATAAAACACCCGAAGAAAATATTGAAAAGTGGAAGGGTAATTCCAGAAAGGAATATAGAAAAGTTGGATTACCCTATATTTCAAAAACTAAGAAGCCAAGGCCTGGAAATTGCCCCCAAAAGAAGTGGGTAGAATAACGTTTTAAGCACCACATTTGGATAACTTTTTGCGAAATGACGTATCACGTTATGTAACAACATTACATTTTTGTACATCTATATCAATAAAATTGTTTTATATACGGTTTTATTTTCATTTATGTTGGTATTACTACAATCCCTGATGTTTTCTTTTTAAAGCAGGAGAGCAGAGTTCCAAACGCCAGTCATTTAGAACGTTATAACCCCCAAAAACTCACGTAAAATGATGTAAAAAGCTTAATTTCGAGTAAAAACTCAATATAAGGCTATATTACGATGTTATAAATTGGGTCTTAAAAAATTATACATGATTATAAGTTCTAACCTTGAAAAAACACAAATTTTAGAATTCAACTTTCAACGCTTGATTACTCGAAACTAGGTTTTTGTCGTTTAGAACGTTTTACGGGGGACCCCTTCATTTAATTCTTCAACATTTTGTTGCAACACATAAAAACACTGTCCTTGGACTTAGATTTATAAATGGTTTGTTTAAGCCTATGATGTAAAATATAGTAGCCTACACATCGGATTATCCAGATAATTGTGGCGGAACACCAGTCTGGATAAAGAAAATCCGGATAGTCTGAGGTCATTACAATATCGCCTAAATAGCGATCGTATACCTTAGCCCCTGCTAAATTATAGCTACAAAAGGCGTGTCAAGACTGTACAACATGTTGGTCTTTCAATTAGTTTTTCAAGTCTAATGATTTCTGTATTTCAAATGTAATGTTTTCAAAACTCAATTGTACAATTATTAATGTTTTATGTTAATGGAATAGAACGATAGAATAGAAATTATAGATTTAATTAAACTATACTTATTCACGAATTCTATCTAATGCACTAGGAGCATAGTTTGTTTTGGTCTTCGGGATTGCCAGCCAGGAATTTATTTAGTCAAAACTACACCTAGGTAACAGCATAGTCTTAGACGACCAGTTCTCATGTTGAAAATTTAGATGATATCTGCCTCTTGACCTTAGTACTAAATTTTTGAATTATAAAAACTGTTTTTAGAAAAAGAAGAAAAAGAAGGCTCGGGAGAAGAAGCACGGGCGAAAGTCTCGCAGTGAGAGTGAGTCTGAACCGGAGATGGGTTGCGGAGATTGGCAGGTGAGTCGTTTTGGATATTTGTGTTTGTAATACATGATATCAAAACTTTTTTTATCGAAAATAATTCAAGGCCCGCACACTCACAGTCTACATTTCACATTTAAATAAAAAAATCGGCTTCTTTAAGATTTTATTACAGCATTCTAGCAGTTTGACTGCCCAGCTGCTACGACTGACATACCCACGGCTGAAGTCATCAATTTCCTGCAATGCTTTGTCAGCTGAAGTGGCTGTCCTGTTGGCACATCATGATAAAGGGAGATGGAGGGATTAAAGTTTCTAATTAAATTCATAAACAACCGTTATAAAATATCCATCGCCTGTACAGTAGGCTCCCTCTTTTCCGGACACCTTTTTACCGGACTACACTCCACGGAAGTGACATCTTTTTGACTGGACAATTTTCATCAACACATAAGTTTAACCGACATGATCAGCAGGAAATGGACAGTCCTGTATTGACGATTCTCATGGGAATTTTTTGAGACCTGTACTCACATGTCTAGATCAGAGTATCTTGGCCTGCACAGGAGGTATGCGTTTGAGATATAATTTCACGTGTTTTAAGTGAATGTCAGTCTAATCGGAAAAACTGTTACCTGGACGGGCCTTGGTTCCGAGGTGTCCAGATGAGAGTGAGTCTACTGTACCTTCATCCCATTGTCATGTTCTACCAAATAATTACTATTTATCAAAATTGCTTTTAAAAGTACGCAGATTTGGAATTTAGGCAGTCAGGATGGTTGTATAACATTACTGAAGTCTAGTTAGTGTTGACTTGGGTCTGGTGATGATGATTTAGACTTAGCAATATTTAACCGTATAATGGCTTATAAGTTTGTTGGGCTCGAAGCCAATTTTAATGATTAGGTTGACTGCTTGCTTTGTTTAATGTCACTAAAAGCAAGTTATAGTAAAAGATGGACTTGTGTCAGGTGGTGTTCAAGTTTTACTTTATTTTAATGCTCTTGCTCTATGTACATTGGATTGAAAGCCAGTTTTTTTACGAAGAAGGCCTACACATTTATGGATCGGGTTGACTGCGTTTTTTTACTGAATGTTACAAAAGTAAAATTTTGGTAAGAGTGTTGACTTGTGTCAGTTGGTTTTCAGGTTTTGCCAATTTTTAACGTAATCGCTACATTTCTACTAAGTAGCCTACATTAATTTGGAGGCAATTTTGACGAGCTGGTCGACTAGCGTTTTTGTAATTAACGTAACGAAAGTAAAGTTTAGTACGATTGTGATTGTGTGTCAGGTGGTGTGCTACACGGAGAGCGACTGGGAGCGACTCGCGTACAAGATGGAGGACTCGCAGTGCCGGGAGGAGCGCGCCCTGCACACCGTGCTGGCCGAGGACTTCCTGCCCGAGATCCCGCGACTCTTCGAGGAGAAGGAACGGCTGCAGAAGTAAGAGAGAGAACTGAAGCTTGCGGTCTTTTCCGTTAATTCACTAGGCCTACCACTGTCTTTCGTTGAAATTCCATTTATTCTCTACCGTAATTTCATTACAAAAGACCTTTTACCGTTAAATTATGAAAGGTTAGATCAGAATACGTAGCCATAACGTTTATTAAAGTGGAAAATATTTTTATAAAAGTAAAATTAAAACATTAGCAGATTGTACACACTTTTTAATGTGAACGAATTGATTGATACCTCCACCACAGGCTAACATTTTCTATATTGTACAGTTTAACTTTAAATGAGTTTATGGTTGAAATAAAACATTAAAAATTAAAGTAGTAGTTAGGTTAGGTTAGTTTTGGATACGGAAAGGTGTCATTACTGGTGTGCAGTGATCTTGTGTTACTGTGATTTTAACTAACATAAACCTTTCTGTAACTAACATTTTAGACCTTTCTGTAATGAATTAACAGGAAGGTCGAAAACTTACTCAACCACTTCTATGGTTTATTTTCGTACCTATTCTTTCCTTGTTTGAAATACCTTTTATATGAAGACGGGATCATTCCAGATCCCAAAACGTTGTGAAAGTTGATTTTACTAATCAGTGATGGCAAAAGTCCGCAAAAATCAAATTGATAACTTATTGTTTATTGTCCCCCCCCAAAACTGTCAATTGACTACTTTCAGTGGTTAAAGATACTTACAGTGGTTATTCTTATTCATTGTTGCTTGCCTCCTAAACTGTTTTAGTTGAGTTTACCTCAGTAAATAGTTTATTCATGGATTTTTCATAAGCATTATAGAGAACATAAAGTTATCCATTATCCACCATCATCGGGCAGGGGCGTAAAGAATATAAAAACTGGGAATAAAATTATCTTTAAGCGGAGAGCTTTGATTAAGGAATTAACCTTTAATCCTTTATTTTCAGGAGAATGATCTACAATTTTTTAAACAGTTGTAAAAATGTAGTGGTATAGGTCACTTAATTATATTTTTCTTAACAACAATTTTGAAATTTTGTTTGGATCAGAAATTTTTACTTCAACTCGTTTGATGACAACTATTACGTATAGTATGAGACCATTAAAGAAAGAACATATTGTTTTTTATTTTAAAAAAATTCAGATTTAGATTTTGCAATAAATAGAAATGATATCAATTTTCTGTTGATTTTTAAAAATTCTTGTATCCATCGGTGGACTGGGAAAATCCAGAAGTCTCCAGTATCTCCAAACAGAAGTTTTTCGAATGAAAATAATTGATTTCTTTAATTTATTAGGAAAAGGTTAATGGAGATGCAGCCAAGAAGACAATCGTCACGTATAGAAAAATTAAAACACCAAAAAGAAGAAGAGAAAAAGGCACAAGAGCATAAAGATTCTGCAGAGAGAACTGAAATAAAAGAAAAGGAAAGGAAAGAAAGGGAGAGGAGAGACAGGTGAGTGTGTTGTTGGGAAAAAGAGTCCATTTTTATGTTATTTTCAAAATGATCATGTACTCATATTTTTATATTCTGCATCAGTTAAGAAGAATCTCCCACTTTCTTTTCTGGTGAGTGAAATTCATAAAAGGTGATTCTTTAGACACTGGGATTGCTGCCAAAAAGTACCTCACATCACCATGGTAACCATTTGTTGAACTGCATCATATTTGCTTGTATGCGTGAAAATTTGAAGGCGCTCTAATTTTTGAATTATTGATTTCAGTGTTAATCTTATAGGTTTACTTTGTCTCCCGCCGGGAGACAAAGTAATCACTTTACTCTTGCTGGGAAACAAGTTATTATTTTACGATGCATTGGAAGGAGTACAAAGTGTCTAGCAGTGGGGGAAAAAGATATGTACACATTGGACCTGACCTGTAATTGCCAGAGGCCGCTAAGCTTCATCTCGTGGAGTCACTTATACTATCAGTATTTTACTACTGCTTCCATTCATATGGTAACAGCCTTTCAAGGGAAGACCTGCCGTGTGCAGGGACTTCAAAACTCTGCCATCCGTTTTGTTTTTTGCCTCAAGAAATTTGACCATGTTACCCCTGATCGTGCAGCAGTAAATATTAGCATATTTACTGCTGTACTCCATAGGTAGCCCTATGGAGGCTGTATGCAGGCTGTTGACGTGCTGCATGACTCATAGGGTATTGAAGTCCAGTGAACCTGACTATCTTTGCGAGAGACTCTCTGTCAGTGGTGAGGTTTCTCAGCGGAGGACCCGTCACTATGGGAGGCTTCACTTTCCTAAAGTAAATTTGGAATTGGGGAGGAGGAGTTTTCCTACTTCAGCCCTGTATTGTTCAACGGGCTCCCTGATGGCCTAAGATATTTGTCTTGTAGTAGTTTTAAGCTTCAACTGAAAGCCATGTTTCAAGAAAATACTGACTTGGTTAGATAATTAGTTTTAAGAGACAAAAGTTGTTCTGAAAGGCTGATGTATCAGAGAAACGCTGGCTAATAAAGGCATATTTATTTATTTATTTATATGTAATTGCAGGGATGCAAGGCGGGCGAGGGAGCACCGCGCGATGCTGAGGTCGCGGTCACACACCAACTCAGAGTGCAGCAGCGGCAGCCAGGCGGGGGACAGCAAGCCGCGCGGCCGCCAGACCAACAACTCCCTCTCCTCCGCCACCGGCCAGATCATCATCCAGCCCAGCCGGCAGAAACTGCGCACCTCGCAAGTGTAAGTAGCCTGTCGAGTACAGAGGACTCCCTCTTATTCGCCCTCGGGATTGAGACACATCTGGATAGCGGTGTTTCCAGTTAAACCGACTTCCCATGACTCATGAAATTTTTTAACATTAATGCATGCTCTAAGTCAATAATAGATTTTAGGTATGAGATTACTCATCTCAATTATTTCCTATTAGAATAAAAGACAAAGTAACTGTCCATTTCTTGCCAATCATGAAGGTTCAAACAGATGTGTTGATGAAAATCGTCCAGTTAAAAAGATGATCACTTTCACAGTGTATATTCCTGTTAAAAGGTGTCCGAATAAGAGTACTGTAGTTTCAGTAATCCTGTAAGTAGTGTTAGCAGTTAAAAAACTGTCTGGAGTGTCTACCAATCCTCCTTGTTCTCTGTTAATCTCTTTAAAAGTCCTCTTTAAGTCCTTTTTACCACTAAGTCCCCTACCTTTTACATAAAAAAATACATACCGTAATTCATTTGAGGTGTCAATTAATTGATTTTCCTCTATTTTTATTTTTTGCTCTTTTCTCTCTTTTCTATTAATTCATATTTTGATTGTATTTTTTTGGGCTTCATTTACTTATGATTGAATGAAGGTCCCATCAAACGAATTTTACAGAAGGCAACACAAAATATTAATAAAAACTGAAGAATTGTAAACACATGCTGCACCAAAGGTTGTTGTTCAGTAAAATGTCAGTATTAATGTGAGATTTCTGTTTTCGTCTGGTCAAATTTGGACAAGTCCTGGAATAAATCAATAGTGAGAGAAGCAACAAAAAAAATACAATCAAAATATTACTTTAGAGCTGCAGAAAATGTACTTTGAAGAATCCCAAATTTCAAATCTACACAGTTTGTCACTAAGTGTGGTCAGTTTTATTAGTTTTAATGGAGTTATTTTTCATTATTCTTACTTCTTACTGATTTTTGGAATAAAAGAGTTCTTAAACTATGTCCAGGGGGCATGATTCAAAATTTCTTTATGATATGATAAGAACTCTCGTATGGACCCATGAAATTCCGGAAAGCTCCTCCTGAAGGACTTGGTAGACCCCCTGTTTTAAAAGTTAACTAGTCACAGATTCACACAATAATGTAGCTCTTAATTTTAATAGCCAATGAGCATTGAACATCTTGAAGCCACTTATATTTTTAGCCTTTACGTTAGTTGCAGCTGTTTTTGCTGCTGCCATTCTAAGTTATTGGGTCGACTGTGTTAAGAACTCAGTAAATTAGAATTTGTTCACTTTTGAATTTGGTAATGAAATTAAATACAGACCGTAGGAACCCCAGAAAAATTTTGAATCCTGTTGCAATTTGTCAAATCAACTCATTCACCCACTCTACTTAACTTGATGCATCTAACTTAAACACATGCCCTGCATAGAACTTAAGCGTTAGAAATGCATTTAACATACACGTAAATGTTGAAAATACTCATAAGTGTTGTTACTGAACAAATTTATGCTATTCAATTTGGTATGTAGGAATATTTTTCTATGTTTGTAATTAATTGTTGACATATGAAATGGAATTACAGTCTTCATTCCAATGGCAGCTCTGAAGAAGATTGAAGAAAAATCTGACCCAGTGTTTTTGTGATGTGTTATAATAAAGACATTGTTGACGATATGATGTTGTGATATAGAAGTTAGACCCTAAAATAGTGGAAAGTGTTTTAATTTAAATAAATTACTTCCTTCTTTACCTAATTATTTATTTAGTATGATTTCTCTGCAGATCACAACTTTTGTAGATGTTGTTGAACACTATGTGTACATTTTAATTTATTTATTTATAGATGTTGCGGATATGCAATTTAAAAATATTTTAATTTAAGCTAAGTCTTTATAAAAGCAGTAAGGTTTAAAACCTTAACTTAGCTTTTTCAAATCTTAAAGCAAATTTCAAATTTGATTTTCAGCAACTCAAGCACCTTCTTATCTGGCAATATTTAACTACTTATTGCTTTAATTACCTTGAATAAGTTTTGCAATACTCATCTTTCTCGTGACCTGCTGTTTATTGGGGTTTCTTTTGGCCGAATTTTTTTAAAATAACTTTTTCCTTCTAAATACCTGTTTTGACATGTTTATTTTTCTTTCCGCTGATTGGATATAGAGTTTCATACTTCGGTTCATTTTTGGATTCTACTGTAAATTAGACCTATTGTAAATCAAATTAAGTCCGATAATTTGTTTACATTTTACCTTGTTGTTTCGTTCAATACGAAGGTGTAATTAAGGCTCGTCGGTTTATTTGGGATCATTTTATCCTGATATATCTGCCTCGAGGTAGTCAGATAAAAGAATACCAATTGCATATTTGCAAAAAATATTATTTATGTCCCAATACATCATAGGAACTGGTGGTTACTAATTTAAAGTAGATTATGCCCTAGAAGGCAACAGGCCTATGTTGCATTCCCTGTGAATTAAATGTTAACAAATGCTATGTGATAGAATTAATGCTCGTATCGGGAATCTATTTTAAGATAGTCATATATGTACCATTCCCAAGTACATTACCAAGATTTAATTTCAAATAATTTACAGTACTTTGGTATTATATGGAGGCCAATATTTTTAGAGATTTTTTGTAATACTTACCCTTACTCCCATGGCCATCGATACCCAAGGTGGTATTTGGCCTCGCCAACTAAATGCCTCCATTTCTTCCGATCCTCAGCATCTTCCTCATGTCTTTTGACACTTCATCCTTCCACCTCTTTTTTGGACACCCAGGGGGTCTTCTTCCAACAGGGTTTTCTTTCCACACTTTCTTTATTAATGCATCATCTTCCCTCCTTATTACATGTCCGACCCATCTCATTTGTCGGCTTTTTGCTTCCGCAACAGCATCCGGTGCATTATAAAGGGCTCTAATTTCTCTATTGTGTTTAATCCTCCATTCACCATTTTCTCTTGTTGGTCCAAAAACTTTCCTTAAAACTTTATTTTCAGGTGACTAGTTTTTTTTTCGGTACTTTTGTCCAAAATCCATGTTTCAGAGCCATAAAGCAAAATTGGTCGAATCACAGTTTTGTAAAGTTTTAGTTTTTGTGTTTACAGAAAATAGGTTTGATGACAAAAGTTTGTTCAAGGCAAACATACTTCTACTGGCTGCATTTATTCAGCTTTGAATTTTGGAATGTTCAGTGTTATTTGAGCTTATTATTGTGCCCAGGTATCTAAAATTGTCTACTTTTTCAAAATTGAAATCTTTAACAGAGAGGCTTGTAGAATGGTCCTGATTTCGTCCAAAGTGCATGAATTTTGTCTTTTCTACATTGATTTTAAGTCCTACTGCTTTTGCTTAATTAGTATTTTGGTCATGTCTTTAAGGTCCTCTTTGCTTTCTGCCATCAAGACAACATCGTCTGCAAAGGCGAGCTTCCTAATTTAACCCCAAAGTCAGTTTTCCTTATCTCTTAGTGCTTCTTCTAAGGCAATATTAAAAAAATTATAGGACACCATAAATCATTTCATAATCGGAAAGAACATTCTTTAATCGACTTACTGTCCACATTTGACATACTCATGGTGAGCGGTCTTTGCATTCTGCCTCCTAGAAGGTAGGTCGGTGAGGATCTAGTTGAACGCATCGCCGCTACTGCTGGTGGCCACACCTGATTGGAACCCGTATTCAGCGTGCTGCGGTGGTTATGTTAGGTTAGGTTATCTTAAATATATTAGTAGGCCTTTCCTCGTTTCGTTACGAATCAAACTATACCAGATGTGCCATACTTTCGCCTACCAAATACCCTCCAATTAGGCCAAGATCGTTGACCAGAGTACGCACATCACCTGTCAACAGGATTTGGGGGGTTAAAGTATGAATCATCTGGGATCATTCGACTCGTAATGAAACAAGGGAAGTATTTTGAACATATTTATGATAACCTAACCTAAAATAATCGCCGCAGCGCGCTGTATAAGGGTGGCCTCCGTATAATACCAAAGCACCTAATTTACTTTCTAAAAAGGATAATCTAAAATATCTTGCTTTACCTAAGAGATATCATCATCCTGTATTTTCCTGTACCCTGCCAATTGCAACAACAATAAAAAATTGTACATGTTCAATTGCATGAAAATACTAAAAACAAGATTAATTAATCTATTTAGAATGAATTTGTTGAACACTGAACGTTCTTCAATGTTTTTTTACCCCTATAAATTTAGGACGTATTATGTTATTTTCCCCCTATAAATTTAGGACGTATTATGTTATTTTCCCCCATTCTCTTTTGAAATTGTACCTCAGATTATTTAGACTAATGATGAAGGAATCCGATTTCCTGCTTTATGATTGTTGTTTACACTGAATACAAGGTTTTTTAATAGTGTGCAGGATTTTCCAGTAATTTTTAGAATAAAAAAAACAAAAAGAATAAAAAAAATCTTTGATTTGTGTTTGCAATAAGCTTTAATTTCAAAATCACTTATGATGAATCAGATTTCTCTTTGTATAAACTAAATTTGAGTTTTATGTAATGCTTTGTTCAACTAATGACTTGAGAACTAAAAGGAGACTGCTCATAATTGTAGATGTTTAAAGCCAGAAATTTAGCATTCGTGAAATTAGTTTGGCACTCATCATTAGAGATTTCGTCATGAGTATGATTTCAAGCTAAAGATTTTTATCTCTAAAATGGAATATTTTTGCTTCTTTGGGGCAAAAATATGGTACAGGGTTATAAACGGGATTTTATTTTAAAAACGTCAAAACCAGGAGTGCAAAAGGTAAAATAAAAAAAGTACTTTTGTTTCTTTAATACCAAGATTCTCTAACAGAATGTGCTAATTTTTGTAACTTATGATCAAATGTTTTGGCTTCAAAATGTTACATTGTCTGGACTATCTAATTTTTTATTTATAATCAGTGGTACAACTGAAAGATCTGTGATAGTTTGAGTCAGGTCTAATGTAATTTTTTTCTTTGAAAAAGAAAATTAGTTAAGTACTTATAAGTATCAGCTTAAAAATATGATTGGCTGTAGCTAGTAGTTAGGTAGTTACTTTAGTTATAATGAAAACATAATTCAACTCACTGTTTTCTCCTTCATTACAGTTATTATTTTGAATAACAAACCAAAATTTTTAACTCAAGAACTAATAAGATTTTCTATTAAAAATTGTGCTTGACTGGAATATTACTGTACTACTGTGTCCTTAGATTGTATTAACTGTCTCCTAAGTACATTTATCACAAATATATATTTAAAAATTTAATTCTTTGTATTATTTCATCCGATATGATTTTTTAAACTCATGTTTTGCAAAGTTAATCTTTGGAATAAGTTTTTGTATCTATAAGATCATTTTAAAAACTTGTTATTTTGCAATGATTGCACAATTTAAGAAGATTGTAAACCACTTATAAATTAATTTAATTGTCGTTGATTGATTGTAAAAAAATTAAAGAAGGGTTAAAAAATTTAATTTTCAAAGAGTCGGTTTATTTTAAGGTGATTGATTTAGTTATCAAGTTTTATTTATCCATGAAACACAAATTCATTTTTATAAATGAATGATGTCCTTCATCGGTTGTGTATCTCAAAAGGAGAAGAATGCCTCCATTGAATTTAGTAGTAATGCTGGTTATTTGTAGACGCCAAAGTGTCTGCTTTGTGATGTGAGTGACAAAGAACCAGTTAAATACCAGGTAAAATTAAAAGCTGGATAATCAGTGACTGATGGGTTCATAATGCAACTTTCCAAAAGCTGCACTTGTCTTAGGAACAATCTTGTTTTCTCATTTAGGAAGGGACAGTTACCACTGAGAAAATTTTCTAACTATTCAAAAACTTACTGAAATAACACTACAACTAAAAACGCACAACTAAACAAACTTTAGTTCGGCAGGGGTTTCAGGGGTAGGGGAGGGGTTTGATTTTGTATCAGCGAACATCATTACCAACTAACCAAAAAACTTGGATTAATCACAGTATGTGCAGTAATAACTGAAATTGTTCTAAGCCGCTCAAAAATTTTAAAAAACGTACTCAACCAAGTAAACAAACCTTAGTGTGGTAGGGATTTCAGGGGAGGGGGTTCGGTTTTGTATCAGCTAACCTTGTCGTCAACTAACGAAACACCAGTGTTCCCTTGTCACCAACTAACCAAACACCGTGTCCTTTTGTCACCAACTAACCGAACACCAGTGTCCACTGTCATCAACTAACTGAACATCAGTTTCCCCTTGTCACCAATTAACCAAACACCAATCTCCTTGTCATCAACTAACCACAATAACCTGGAGCACCCACAGTGTGTGCGATTATATCCACGGCGGCTGTTGCAGGTTCCGGCAGAGTGTGGAGGATCTGCGAACTGGACTTTACAAGATCCTCGACCGTCTGAAGAACCACGAGGACGCGTGGCCTTTCCTTGACCCCGTGGAGGAGGAGTACGCCCCGAGGTATTACTCGGTGATCGCCAAACCGATGGATCTGCAGCGGATGGAGGATAAGCTTGACGCTGGAGAGTACAGCACGTTCGGCGAATTCAAGGCGGATTTTCAACTCATTGTCGATAACTGTAGGCAGTACAACGGGAGCGAGAACGGTGAGTTTGTGATTCGGTTCAGAATGTATGTATTTGATTGGGAGGAATATGTCATATTTAGGCCTGGTTTACGCAGTGTGAAGTGTGAGCAACAAGTAGCCAGTGAAAACAAAGGATGCTTTGTTCTTATTAAAAACAAGTTTTAATTTTCACTGGCTAATCGTCACACTTAGTACCCTGTAACCAATCCTTATAGTGTACAATATCGAAGACCCTCTCTTGAACAAACCCCGCTCTAAATGTCATTTGGTATAACCGCATCTGCTTGGCAAAAGTTCAATTTATTTTAACCGACCCCGTTTTGTTAACCGGAAACTGCCATCGTTAGGATTAACTGTCCTTTTGTAGGTATCTTGGCATTCTCATTTCCATTCCCAGAAAAATAACAGGAATTAACAGGTTTTAGGCCTATGTTTTAATACACTACAAAATTGTGATATTTATGTAGACAATAGCTTCAGACCGTTCGTACATTATTTTCTCTCTTGGCTACATTTTTTAAGAGAAAAATGAAGTCCAATAAATATTGAAATATATATCTTGTGTAAAGGCTTTGTCATGTTGCCAACCATTGATGAAGGGGTCTAAGCGACAAAAACCTAGTTTCAAATAATCAAGCATTGAAAGTTGAGTCATAAATTGGATTATAGATTAGAAAATGTTGAAAAGGGTGTTCTAAGTTTGTACATGCACCCGCTATTCATTTTTTTATATTATAATTAAAAATATATTATAATTATATATTAAAATATATTAAAATTATATTATAATTTATTTATAATTATTACTGATTTTTCATCTTTGATTGACTACAGAATATACAGAAATGGTTGGCAAACTGCAAGAAGCTTTTGATGCGGCAGTCGATAGATATTTGGAGACTGAAATATCAACTGACGAAGAAGTAGCGGTAGAATTTCCTGGAGAACAAAAAGGAAGGAGAAGAAAATCATCACAGACATCGAAACATTCCGCACCACCCAGTCATAGGTGAGAGTCAAGTTAAGATTTTTGAAATAATAGTTAAGGTCTTGTTTCATTCCAATACTTTTGATAATATATAATCTTTTTTTATGTGCTGGAAATGATTACACTGCGAAGCTTGAGCCTTGAGGCATTTTTTATGCTTCGGCTGTGACCCAAATAACTTTGATCTTATCTGATCCAGTTTCAAAAATGGTTGTGCAAGTACACAAGAAATATGTAATTATGCTTAGCATTGCATAAATCAATTAAAATATTTCATATTTGTGTTATCAATTTTAATACTCCCAGTTCACAGGTTAAGTTCATGAACTTTTTGTCTTTCCAATAATTTTGATAATTTTAAAAACCTTGAAAAGTTTTAATGTTTAGGGAGCAATTTTAGAAATACTTCTCTCAGTTGTATACATTTTCATTACTGGAAGTGATTACACTGCGAAGCTTGAGCCTTGAGGCATTTTTTACGCTTCGGCTGTGATTCAAAAAACTTTGATCTTATCTGATCCAGTTTAAAAAAACGTTCTTATCCGATCCAGTTGAGAATAATGTTTTTTAATGATTTAATGTTTTGCCCATATTTTTAGATGGTTAATTAGATATAACCCTGATCCAGAGTTAAAGTGCACAATGGATCCAACCCTTACCATCTACATCTTTAGTTGGCATAACAATATTAAGTCGTAGGCCTTCTAACTTCACATTCATGGTTTTACCTACAGCTCACTAAAACTAATTATTAAAATGATCTGTAATTTCTTTAATAAAAGGATAGCTAACCTATTATTATTATCTTACTAAACCTTGAATTGTTTCATTATTTTAGTGACCAATTTTAGTAAAGTTTCTTCTTTATATAATGTTTTATTGTTAGAAATTATTACACTGCAAAGCTTGAACTTCAAGGCATTTTTCATGCCTTTGCTGTGAATCGGTTAACTTTAATCTTATAGTAGACTCCCTCTAACAGGACACCATCTAACCACACACAGGAAATGGCAGGGATTTATAACTACACATCAGCTTAACCGGACATAATCAACTGGAAATGGATGTTACTATATCGATGATTCTCATGTGAAAGTTGTGAAAAACAATATATTGCACCTGTTACAAATTCTAATCGTAGTTTGCTTGTTGAACATTTCAAATATACAGAGCCTAAACATTTTTTTGTGTTTTGTGTTTACTGTAATTAGGCTGTTATAAAGTCTATAGTTTGTATATTTTAATAATTGGTATCGGCAAACACTCAGTGCATTAGTCACAACTTACATGTTCGTTACCGAGTGACGCACATTTGCGTCGGTCCAGTCACTCCCACAGACCAAAAGGAATCATCAGAGCATTGCTTACAGACCAAGTGATACAGGAATAACATTGCCGTTGGAACAAAAAAAGTTTCGTAACTTGACTAATTTACTGCATATTAACCTAAATTGAATTAGTTGGCAATAAATATTGTTGTTATTTATTGTTTGAGTAATTTTTAAAATGCCGCATCTGTATGACGGTTGATTTAATGAAAACCAGTAATAAAAATAGTTTTTTTTTGTTACAATAGATCAAGCGACGCACATATGCGTTATTGTAAATTTGCTGAATTGTAAGCCCAGTAGGCCCATTACATTTATTTTATGGTAAATGTTATGGAAAATAAACAAGCAAACTCCATTAAAAACTGCAGAGGTTAGCATGTTTACAGCTGTTCATTGATGTCGTGAAAAAGACCACATAAACAACAATTTTGTCAACTGTTGTTTGATGTAGCCAATTGTCATACACACCGACCAAGCAGCGCACATGGTGCGGCAGATATCCTTCTGAAACGATACGAAAAGATCAGGGCATTAAAATAGACCGTGGCTAAGAAATAAGTTGACCTAATAGCTAACCTTAATATTATTATCTTACTAAGCCTTGAATTGTTTCATTATTTTAGTGACCAATTTTATTAAAGTTTCTTTTCTAAGTCTTATATAATGTTTTATTGCTAGAAATTATTACACTGGAAAGCTTGAATGAGCCTCAATGACAATGGAACACCAACGTGAATATACGTCGGCGGTCTATTTCAATATGACCAGCTGACACAAATACACGTCAGTGGTCTGCCTTGAGAAACGTTTTGCTGCACATATGCGTCGCTGGTCTATGCGAATGAAAATTTCATATATTTGTAGCGAATGTGTAAATGAGTTTTTAGGAATGTTAGTTTAACGGGACAAACGGACGAGTCTCGGTCACGAGGTCCCCAAATATGAGGGAGGTTGTCAATTTCCAACAAGTCATGACGAACGCGGTTGCAGGAGCGAGGAGAGCGATGCGGAGGGCGAGCTGCCGGAGGAGGAACCCGCCAAGGAGGAGTCTGAGGCGGAGGTGGAGGAGGAGGGGAGCCAGAAGGACTCGGAGAGCCAGAGCAGCCGCAGCCAGAGCCGCAGCCACCGCAGCCGACACAAGAGCAAGAAGGCGACGGAGGTCAACAACAAACGGCCGGGCAAGAAACCGACGGCCATCAAGAATGTGACGGACATCGAGGCGTTGGAACTGGCGACGGAACAGACGTTGAAGGTACGTTGGTTTTGGTCGGAACGGTCACAAGGTGTGAGTTGTCTTTGTGATGATTAGAAGTTGTAGAAAAGTCGATTTTGGAAAGTGTTTTTATCATGATTATTGGTACCAAGTTTTTGTTGTATGTGTTTTGTTGATATCACAAATCTTAATTTTCCAAAAAGATGGTGTAATCAGACAAGTTAATTTTTTATGTGAATAGTTATTCAGTAGCTCATCCTTCTGTTATTATTTTGTATATATTTATCTCATGTATGTTAAGTATAAGAAAGGGCCATGTGGCCCTAACTTTGCATGGTTAAAGAAATTTCATTTCATTTCATTTTTAATGTCACAAACCCAGGACATACCGGGTGAGTCTTCTAGGTCGTCCATAACAGATTGTAGACAAACGGCTTGACGTACAAGGATGAAACAAAATTTTCTGCTCTAACTCATACCCAAGGAACAACGAAAGAATATTTTAACCTTTTTAAAATAAGGGTATTACATGGGTTCAAATCTCAGAATTTTTAAATGTAAACATACATCATGTTATGCATCATTTTAAAACTCTAAACAAGACGTACAATTTGGTGATGTACAATTCACTTATCTTTGTTGATGTCAAAGTGATGGCCATTTGTGCGCAAAATGTTGGTAGTTACAGAATACCCTGTGACTCGAGAACAAATAAACATTTTTGTTCCGTTTGAATATAAATATTCTAGATCCTTGTAAACTGAGCTTTCATTTGATGTCTTACAAGCCATCATTTATCTAAATCTATCTAAGAAAGTCAAAAGATCTATTATCTAATAAATCTTTTGACTTCACTTATTACTTTTTTGAATGTTGGTAGCACTGAACATCAAAAGTTTTAAATGTCAGCCATATTATTCTACAGGTCTTGCAAAGACAAGCAACTTCTTAATTAACACGTACCTCCTTTCTTTGATGGTTTCAGAGTTATAATAACAACTTTTTCCCCTATAAAGTCCATGGTAAATGTGCAGTACTCGAGTTTTCAACGCCTTGAGGACTGTAGACGATTGTTTTTTATCGATACGCTTACCACTTCCTTCTCTCGTCCGCAGGACATCAACAAGTGGCTGGACGACACGCCGCGGTTCTCGGAGTTCTCGTCGGCGAGCAACTCCCCGTCGCAGCTGCCGACCGTGGACGATGAGGTAGCCGGCCGCATCGAGCACGACTACCGCGCCCGGCTCAAGATGCGGCCCAGGGACAAGGTGGTGAGTGTGTGCCGTTGTAGCGATAGACCGAGTTGTAAGTACAGTTCGCGCACGCTCATCCCGACCAGCGCGAGAATTTGACGCATCGGGGTGTGGGGGTGGAGGGGAAGTCACTCCCTTACTCTAGCCCCGCCCCTTTACTAGTGCTACGAGCTGTAAATAGGTGAACTAATAACAAAAGTAAAATTCTTGGTTGTCAAAATATATTTAAGGTTATGGTTTGAGGTTTTGTTTACGAAATTTTTATCTTTGTCATTTAACTTGTAAAATTGGAAATATGCATTGTATTCTCCGAATTTGTTTGTACTTGTTATTAAAAAAAGAGTTTAAACTTGACATAGTTGTGTTTCCATAAGTTTTAATTAATTGATCATTTTCCCAAAAGTAAACAATATTGTTTATTTTCTTTGATTGATGACAGCTGTCAACACGGTCCAGATTAAAGAGTCGCTATTTAACGGATAATAGAAGATCATGAAAAAAAAACAAAATGATCGTCCAATAGGAAACCAAATAGGTACAAAAAAACCACTTTGCTGCAGCCAGTGACATTATTGCTTATTTAGGAATCGTCTATCTCTCTTTCCATCTCTCTCGCCGAGTTCTTTAAAATGGTCGGGGTGAGCGTGCGCGAACTGTAGGAATGGGCGGGACAGTGAGATTGGAGAGGAGAATCCCGTCAAAGGGAGATATTCCTTCCTTAAACTTATATAAGATAATATGCTTGGTCACAATAAGAAACTGGGTCTAGATTACCCTTAAAGAGTTCAGAAACAAGGAACAATAGATCTTTAGGTCACAATGGGTAGAAAGTATCTTATACTGAGAAAATAATTGGTTGAGTATTTTTTATAAGAAAGAGGTATCCAAATTTCAATTGTGAGGCCAGGTTAAAGTGTAGTGTTTAACACTGTGCCTTGGGGGTAATTTTGTGGTTTCACAAGTTTAATCCCAAATATGCATCCTTTCAACTATTATTCTGTATCTTAAGTAGGGGTGTGCGAGTATTCGACCGGTCGAGCTTTTTGGTCGAGCTTTTCAGTATTCGGCTCGGCTCGACTTTTTTCAAAAAAGCTCGACATTCGAGCCGAGCTTGATGAGAGAGTTCTTATCGGGAAGATAATTATTGCGGTCTATTTTTGGACACCATAAACCCGAAGAGCATTTCTCTCCCAAGAAAAACACAAACAAAAAATATTCCCTAGTGATAAGGAAAGGACATTGACAGGTAAAAAGAAATATTATCTCCATTCAGACGGAAATCGGAGCTATATTTAGTTGACCTTGGAGAACCCAAAATACAGCAATAAAGTCTATTGTTTTATCACGACTTATCTCTTTAACGGTCAAGTTTCATTTTGGTTGCATTTGATTTATAAAAATAAGACAAAAAATATGAGCCGTCATTTTAGTTGTATGCCAAGTAGTTTGTATTTTTGCGTGTTGTAGTAAGGATTCCTTATCACCTAATTAACTCACGCACGCTCGCTGTCAGACAATGACAAAAAAACCGGGACAGAGGGGCTTGGAGTAAACAAACCTCCACCCCTCCCCCTCCCTGGCCACTGATAAGGAGAGTGAGTGAGATAGCTGTTTCTTTCTTTCCCTTTATTCCATCCTAATTTCTGATATTTCTTCTTCTAATTTTTTTAAACCGTACATAATTTTCTTAACAAAAGCTTATAAATGCAATTAATTTTAGGATGACAATAAATTATTTTTGTTATTAAATATTATTTCATTCATATTCTGAAATAATAAGTTTAACCATCAATATTTATTATGCCACAATTGGGACTGCTATTTGTAATGTCTTTACTTTGTGAACATTAAGAAAATCAATCTTGTTTTTGACTAAGTGTAAATATGTTATTTTTTTAAGATATAACCATTTAAAACCTTTCCATTCAACACTTGAAATTAATTTTGTAGTACCTATATGTAACTAGAATGATTTAAGTTTAACTATTTATTTTAAAGGGAAAGTACTGTGGAATTGAGAAGTCAAATTAAAAATGTAGAGTTAAAATTTTTTATTTTTCTACATAAATTATTTTTTGAGCCAGTTTGATCAATTTTATGTAATATAATACAAAATATTGATGAACCTATCAGATCATTAACTTGTTTTTGAGATAAGCTTTCTAGTTTTGAGCTGGCATTCACTTAAGGTATGCAAACATTAGTCTATTGTATCTTTTAAAATTAAAATCAAGCTTCATAATTTGGTGGCTGTTAAAAAGCTCGGCTCGAAAAAGCTCGAGCTCGAAAACTTTTGAAAAAGCTCGGCTCGGCTCGGCTCGAGTTCAAAAATCACTATTCGCACACCCCTAATCTTAAGCTTTTCAAAATACATAACTTTCGACACTTAACAAATTTGAATTTTGCAGGATTTTACAAGAAGAAGATTTTTTAGGGATCATGGTGCCATTAGAAGAAGGCGTGAAATTCAAAGAACAATAGACAGGCTTCAGCCAGGAAAGAGCAAAGGTAACCTGTTATCTAACCCGAGCGCTAGTAAAAACGAAGAAACTGCAAATGGTTCTGGTCTTCCAGGACAAAAGATAAAAGACAGTAAAATAGAAAACCAAGATAAAGAAGACCCTGCAACACCCAAATTAAGTCTAGGAACAGTGTTGAATAGTGATGTAATTGGATTTGGTAAACACAATTTTGAGAATTCGGATTCTGAAATCACGAAAAAGGATGAGGATTCTCAAGATGATTCTAGTGATGAGAAAAATTTTACAATGGAAGAAGATGAGAAAAACTCCCCTGAAAATGAAGAAAACCCTCCAGAAGAAGATGTGGTGTCGGCAAAGAAGTCGAAAGAAGAAACGTCCCCTTCTACAAATAGCTTTGAAAAGAAGTCTACTCCTGTGCCAAACTCAACAAAATCGGAGAAATCCTCTACTCCAAATTTAAGTGCATGGTTTAAAGCTTTTGGATTACCCAAGTCTCAACCCCCTACCAAGAAGAAGACTGATATCAATGATGAGAGCAAAGAAAAACTAGATCAGTTAAAAGCGACACCAAAAGAAAGTGAAGAAATAATTACGGTGGATGACGAAAGAGAAAAGAAAATCAGTGTTGTTCCGCCACTGATTTCACCTGCGAGGAGGCAGAGAAAAGCGAGCACGGGAAGCAGTGTTTCCGAACGTTCGTCTTTCAGTCAAGATCCTACAGATCCTATGATGGATGGATCCTCACCGAGGCCTAGCTTGGACGAACTGTACCTGTCTCCCCAAGCCGACCCCAATAAAACCCCGTACCATCACTCTCCTCTCAACGGAACTATCAGGGTCGGCTTTTATCAAGACACTTCGTTCCCCAGAGGCAGCTCCGATAAGAGTAGCAGTCCTCGAGAACCTCCCACGCCGAACTGCAGCCCCCGAGAACCCCCGAGCTGTTCACCGAGAGACATTCCGAGCGTCAGTCCGAGAACACCGATGGCGAGTCCTAGATCCGACTATCCACCGTTGTACAGTGCGAGTTCTCTGCCCTACCGATCACCTTCGGTTAACAGCTATGACGCACCTCTGTCACCGTTCCCGGCTCATATGTCTTACTACGACACCAATAAATCTTTAACAGATCAATACAGATCGACACAACAAACGGCGACCGAAAAGTCTGTTTCCTCAACATATCCGGTGAAGAAGAGGATTATCAATGAGGTCGAGCATGCACGCTCTAGTCCCGAGGTGTCCTACAGAGGTGGGTCGTTCACACCTACGAGAAACGCTATTGAGAATGATAGGAGTTTCACGCCAACACCCGGCCGAATACCGAATCAGCCCAATACGAGACCGGCTTATGCACCGGAAACAGCTCTGGCTCTGGGTTTGCACGGTATTTCACCTCATCTTATGGATCCTTATGCGGAAGAAAGGTTGCTGTCGGCTACCTACTATGGTAATGATTCTATTTATGGAAAGAATACACCATCGACGACTTCGATACATTCTATGTATGCTACTTCAGGCAGTGTAATGAGTAATGCCGGGTATCCTAGAGATGATAGAGGATATTCTCGAATCCCCCCTAATTTCTCTGACTCAAGATCGATGAAAGTGAGTGATGGTCCAGCATCGTATTCTACCTCAATGCCGGTCTCAAAAAATTCAACGCCTGTGATAAATTATTCGGGTAGAAGTTCGGAACTGTCACCGAACCCACAAAGATCATCTTCACCTTTGAATTATTCCAGTCATCCAAGTTCTACCTCAAAAACTAGTACACCTTCTAATATCAGTTATGTCAATAGATCACAAGATCTGAACAAAATCGCAGAAACCCCTCTAGATTTTGCAAAAGTGTCGCAGAACGAAACAAAAAGTAAGGAAAGTACTCATGTTTCTTACGCGACGAGTCGTGAGCAGTTATCTCCAAAAGTCAGTTCGCCCTATAGTCGAACGGGATCTACTACCGGTATAAGCTACAACCATTCACCAGATTTAGTCAGTGGGAAATTAAGTGTTCCGCCTTCGCCGCTGAGTTATCCGTCACAACAAGACTTACTAGCGGGCAAGGTGAATTACAGCCACATGTCGGATCTGGCCAGGTTCGGATACCCCGGCGTCGGATACAACCACCCCATGTCGGATCTGATCCAAGCCAAAGCCTCCTCTGGGCCGTACACCGGCCGACCGGTGGATCTGATGACAGCCGGGTACAACCGGTCGCTGGAAGTCGCCTACCAACCGGTCTCCAGGGCCAGCACCACACCCAAGCCGGCCGAGCCGGCAAAACAGCCGGTGAAGAAACCGAGCAAGAAGCGGAAAACCGAGACCCCCACTCCGACCGGTATACCGGCCGGGTTCCAGCAGTATTTGGGCCAGTCGACGGAAGCGATAGCTTTAAAAACCTCCAGTGTGCCAGGAAGTGCCTTCAACTTCGGCCCCGCGCCGCCACTCAAAGACAGTTACGCAACGTACCTGGAAGAAATGCGGAGCGGTAATTTTTTCGCGCCGCATCACTCGGATCTGAGCGCGACGACGAAGAGTCCGTCGCCGAGTCCGCACCCGCCCGCTTCGCCTTTCCCGTACTTGAGTCATACCCCGTCTCGGCCGCTCGGCTACCCCCACCCCTTCATCAACTACCAGCAGATGCTGCAGAAGGACGAACTGCTGCGGCCGATGATGCTGCACCAGGGACTGCTGCCGCCGTCGAGCTACCCCCCGCCCACCGGCTACCTCGGCATGCACGACCCCATCAACCGATCCTCCTGGTTATGAAGGTGTTTTTCATTCGCTGTAAGTCTTTTGTGTTTGTTACTGTACCGTTACCTACATGCCGTAAGTTTTTATAAGGTTTTGGAAAACGGTGAAACCTCGAGATTATTTTTACTCATTGTTCATTAGTTTTTGGTCGAGCGAGTTGTTCAATACAAGCCATAAGTTATTACTTATGAGTCGTTTAATAATGGTAAAACCTTGAGATTATTTTTATTCACTATTTTTATTTGTTAATGGAGTGAGTCATTCAGTGTAAGCCTCAAGTTATATCTTGTATCAAACCTATGAACACATTTTCTCTTTCCTTTGATGGATTTTACCAGAAATTAAATCCATCAAGAGTATCTACAGTCAACTATTTCTCTTTTTTTTCTAAAGAAGATATTAATCTGTGTGTTGAGAAACGGTGTTGACATATTAAGTCAAAAAATTGGGGTTGTAAAAATTATTTTACTGCTTTTTTTCAATGAATATTTATTAACATATCATTATGTAAATAAATTTCTTTCAAAAAGTTCCTCAGGAAATAAAAAAAATTAACTATTTAATGAGATTATCAGTGTTAATTGCATGATTTTTAGGCAAGGCATTAAGGTTGGCCAGGAGAGTTAGCAGGCTTACCTAGTGGTAAGAAATTTGAGTTGCACATAAGTATAAAAAACAAAACATGAATTTCAAAGCTTCTGGTCCCTTTTACAGATAGTTAATATAATTTAATGAACTACTTCTAAGCTGAAGGAGCAAGTGGCATTGAAAAGAATTTTATAACCATCAATATGATTAAAGTTTCAAACGGCTTAACCCATTGGAGACTAAGTATTTTATTCAGTGACTGTACCTGAAGAACTATTAAAATGGATGATCTGTAATGTTTTATCAACCAGTCATTAACAGTTACGACTATAACACGCAAACAGGTGACCAAAATAAACAATAACGACAAACTATATTTTCACAACAAACAAATGTGCATTCTGTAACAAATTGAAATGAAATGAACAATGAAAAAGCTGTAAGCAGACAGCAATCATGGCGATCGCAGCAAAACAAAAACTTCAGACACATGTTTACTTCCTTACATAGAGTAAAATCTCTTAAGTCAAACACTGGAATGAAGCTAAGCTTCTATTGTTTCCTTAAATTCAAAATTAATCCAGTCCAGTACAACTGGAACACATTCAGGGTGTTTATCTTCACATCTGTATCATCACAAGATGCAGATGTGAAGATAATGACTGATGCAGGATTTTCTGGCCACATAACCCCATCACGAGTCCGTCTCGTGAAAAGTCTCCAATGGGTTAAAGTGTTTAAAAAACTTCTGTAATCCATAGCTGATTAAATATTTAATTTATTTACACTCTTCTGCCAGGTTAACAAGGGGGGGTCCTTTTCTTGTTTGCAAAAGGATTTAGCTTCTGGAATATACCAATGATCTGTTTATATATGTACATTGGCAGAATTTTCTTAATGATCAATTATGTTCAAATAGTTTATGTATGAAGGTTTAACAAGAAACTCAACTTTAAATTTTATTTTTACAGTAAAGTCCAGCTAATCTGAACTAATTAGGATTAAGCCCTTTTCTTTTCCTTTTCCTTTTTTTGGGAGAAAATCGGAATAAAAGGGTAAAAAAATCAGAATAAAATCAATGAATATTGAGGATACCAAAATGTGATTGTTGAATATAAAGCCAAGATAAACTAAACAATTTGAAGGAAGCGGTCATAACTTACGAGTCAAAGCCACAATGTACAATCAAAGTCAAAGGGAAAACAGATTTATTCTCCCACAAAATACAATTTACAGTGAAACACAAAATCATGAGATAAGTCCCCACATAGGTATAGCCTGTGGGGGGCCAAATCCTAAGCAGTCACTTTTTTTGAAGAATTAAAAAAAATTTAACTAAACCTTATAAAATATAATAAAACTGGACTAAAGTGATCTTGTTAAACTTAAGTTTGGTATATGCTTAATACAATAGATACATAGGCATAAGTAACTACATGGAAGAGAGATGATATACCAAATTACATGCAGTTTGTATTCTGTGCTCTTCATCAACCAAACTATTTTTACGATAAAATGTTTTTGGGACTGCGGGGTTAAGAATAGTGTGACTCTGCTATGGTTAGCATTGGTTTGAAATAACATCGAACCTAGGATCAAATTATCGATCAAACTACCTAAGGTTTGCATTTTATTTTTGTTTGCTAAAAAATACATAACCCTAAAATATTACTTAATTTTTTTTAAATTAAAAAACTTTTAATTATTTTACTAATCATACCATAAGAAAGACACCCTTGTTACCATCACCGTACACATTTCAATGTCCCTTTCATTTCTGTTATGATTCAATTTCATTCAATTATTAAACTCAGTATCCATAATAACATCATGTAAGGGGGATATTGTTCTGACAAATGTTGTTGCTCGATCGTTTATTAATTTATGTTTGCAGCCTGACAATTTAGTTTTGGAACAAGTAATACTTCACGTTTAAAGCAAGTTGATTTGTATGTTTTCATGTGTTGTGCTAAAATCTTTCAGTGTTTTTGATAAAACCAATCTTTTTAGCAAGTTCAGGGTCAAGAATACAAATTTTAAAATCGGTGTTTGTATGTGTATATGTGTATTTAAATAATAAATACATAGCTTTAATAGATAAAGTAAATTATGTAGAGAACATAATGTGTAGCTTTGTATGAAATGTAAATATTACATGCTCTCTATGGCCATTAGAACACATTACAGAAACTACTTGTTTAGTTGAGACGGAACTTGATCATCTACATTGTATTATACTGATATCGTCCTGGCATTTGCATTAACCATACATCCACATTTTCGTATTACCAAAGACTCATTTTTGCTGGACCAACTATCGATGTGTATATAAAATAAGATGTCAAACAGTATAAAGTTTTGTACATTCTAAACAAAGTATACTTAATTTACGTTTGTATATGAAAAGTTTCATATTTTAAAAGTATAAACTCAATTCAGGTAAGATGTACAGTTGTTTTATATAGTTAGTAGTTAAGCGATAGATACTTTGTTTATAGTTGTGCATTATATTTTTGTTATTAACTGAAAAGTTAATATCCAGTTTATGAAATATTTGTTTTATTGTTAATCACATTCAAATAATATCCTTGTACCGGTAACACTTAATAAGGATTCAACAAGTTTTATTGTTGAGTTGATAAATACTTTAAATCTTATGTTTTGCAACTTATTGTTGCTTACTGTTTACAATACAAAGCGTTAATCTTTATTTGTAAAAAATCACCAAATTTTTGAAATGCCAAATCTTTTGAAAAAATTAAGCATAACTATATTAAAAGTTTAAAAATTCACTGTAATATAGGTAGTGTAATGTTTTATATTAAGTTATTTTAATGTTCTAGTAACAGTTTTTCTGTATGTCAAAATTACATGTTTAAATCTTAAGGATGGATATTCCTGTTTCCCTTCCCTCGTGATCCACCAAAATGACTCTCATATTTTCATACAACTTCCTCTTTACCAATTAGATACATTTGTAATTCGCTCTAGCTGTTTAAATTAAATTAGCTCTCTTAAATATTTCTTTGATTGTCATAATTTAAAACTTGAATATTCTTAATAAATAGCAGTGGACTGCTTGGATAAACAAGTTCCTTTAATTGGCTTTGGCTAGCCTTTTTTTATTTTCTTTGCATTCACACTAATTGCATTTTTGTAATGTTTTAATCAGTAACTGTCCAAGCCTGGATTTTGATACTACCAAATGGCATCCTTATGTTAGATAGCTTTATTGAATCAGCCCATTGACAAATGGCAACTCGGTACCCTCCCATTATGAAATTCGCTTGACTCTCTAATCTTTTGTAGTTACAATTCCAATAAACAATAACCACGGTACATGAAGGATTGAAATCAATCCGTCAATCTTAAAGCATGAATTTTTTTCAATAACATTACTTTTTTTTAACTAATATTGAAAGTGAAAAAGATTTTGGTGTGTTTTAGAAAGTATGTCAGTTCTCAAGCATGACCTTGCAGAAACCAATTTCACTGACACATAAGAGAAACATTCTAAAAATCTTTTTACTTTATAGGACATAAAGAGTCATAAAAAGGTGTTTTCACTACACTACTATCCCCTGTTTATGTTTCATGTTTATTATCTGCAAAACTCCATCTTTACATTTTTTACTAAAAATAATGTTCATTATGGTCAAGTGGTTTACTATCTTTACCTAAAATGGTAAAGATCCTAAAATGGCGGTCATAAGATGGTGGTTTTATTTTTCCTGATAAAAACAAGTAAATTAATATAGCCTATTTCAATGTAGTGTAGTGAAAAATATCGTTCAGACTATGAGTGAAAGTGTTTTGCATATTACTGGCCATATAAAGTACTCGATAAATCTTGCACTTCAAACGTATTGTCTCGAATATGCAAATTCCCACTTTCCGTTCTTGTTGTGCATTGCAATACTGCCTTATCAAAACAGTTAGCAGCACACCCTGGTTTTTCAAAAGTACTGTTTTTATATTTCAAGGAATATTCATCCATAGGGATTTTTTCTTGAATGGTTACTGAATACACAAATACACCCCTCCTGACAAATCTTTTGGGTCACAAAAGCAGCTGGGTTTAATAAAATATGATTTAGTTGCTATTTTCAGAAACAAAATATTTTACATAAACCATGAAATCATCAAACATTATGAATAGGATGAGAAGAATCTTGTTCCTTACAGTTAACAGTTACACTTCCCTACAGCTCATGGTTTTAAATTCCCTGTTGGTGCATTCTTTCTCATATCTATTAAAAGAAAGAAAGTAGAATCTTCCTTTTCGGTTGAAGTAGGTGATCAACATTTTTGCATGTCGAGAATATAAATTAAATTTCAAATTTTTTTAATTAAAGCTACATTAAATGTAGCTTGACCATATTTTAGTCCAGGAGGGGTTGGTTTGAAAGATGCAGTATTTTTTATCTTCATCTTCCAAATTAGCGTTCATTACCACGACTTAAATGAAATATTGTTACTCTCTGTATTTGTGTGATATTCTTCTTTCCTGTTCTAAGTTTTCAAAATGACGGTACAATCTTGTCTGAAGATTTTCATTGATGAACAGTTGTGCAATAAAATTGTTTCATTCTTAATATAAATTTTAAACCTGTTAATAATGACACTTTTATCTTGAGTTAAGTATATTTATGGTTTATTCTCTATTCCCCTAATTAATGTGATTTCACATTTAATTCATCAGGGCTATAAAGGCTTAAAACAAGTTCAAATACAGATAAAAAAATATATTTTATAATATTTTTATTTCCTGCAAGATGCCTGCTTATTATTTTATACTTAATTTAACTGCCCCCAAATACATAAACGTCAACCAATATTTGAATGTTTATTTATAGTTGGCAAATATATTGCTCAATGATTTTCTAATAAAATAGCCTATCAGTTATTGCTTCTTCACTGGTTAAACATAAAAAGTTCATGTTATATCTACCTCCTGAAGAGATATATAATCTAAATAAACTAATGTTATTTTTTGCTTTGTTTAGTTCATTACTTATTGATCTCATTTATTACGTTTGGTTTTAGTATACAAAGTAGATTTTTGTTTGTTATTTAAACTCATGTTAACTTGTAAGAAATACTTCAATTTAATTAAGTTTAAGTATTTTATACATGTACTTTGTGTTTGTGTGGTATTGAAAAACAAGATTTAAATTAACATAGACGTAATATTTTAAGATGAACAGTAATTAATTACAAATCAAATAGTTTCCAAAATAGAGTTGTTGTTTACTTAAGAGAAAAATCTAAAAAAGTTTGTGGTAAACATTTAAAGATACTGCTCAATTTAGTTATTACAATAATTTCAAAACATGTAATTTTATATTCCATTTCATATAATCTTGCAACAAAATTGATGTGGCAAATGTATGCCATCGGAATTTATTTTAAATTTCCATTGTCAAAATATTACCTCTAATATTGTTTATCTTCAGTTTAATTCATCAAAATGTATATTTATTTGTTAACCATTTATTGTAAAAATGTATCATATTGTTTGTACTTTGTACAAATCCAAGAATTTCGTTAACTTTTTAAGACTTTTTGTTAAATGCTATAAATGCTTCTTTGATTATCCGATGGTTATTTCCAGTTTTGTACAAGACTGTTTTACCTAACCCTGATGTAAAAAAGTCAGTAAAGTTTTTGATGATTTTTTAAAGTATTTTTATTTAATTCCTTTTTTATGATGGTTCAATGACAAAAAACACCGCATTTTACATATATATTCCCTTGTGAATGTCAACTTGTTGCATGTAATATATATAAAGACAGAATATATAACTTGATGCGAGATAAGAATAAAAAATGTTCTCTCAGAATAAATTGTTTTTACTTTATTGTTGAAAACGATACAGCTATTGGTCTGTCTGGTATTCTGTTCATTCTGTAGATCATTCCAACCGGTTCATCAGTAGGACTTTTCAAGTCATATTTTTCAAGAACCTGTAGAAATAGAGCCAACAATTAATAATTATACAATGCCACCAAAACAGCAGGACTCTACAAGTTTTATGAACACTGGGTCATCTAATTTTGTCGTATAAATAATAACTTTTAATTTTTTATGTCAAATCTCAAGATTTCTATGCAAGCAAAAAGTCATATGGGAAATTGTGGTGACGATTCATTTGTGGGTTGAGTGAGTAAAAAAAAGTGGGGCGAGTAAAAAAGTGGGTTGAGTGAGTTGTCCCACAAGAGAAAATGTTGGCATCTAAGGCTTGCCTAGGGCAAGAATTTTTTAAGGAAGCACTGTAATTTTCCCAAAATACACACAACATTTTCCCCCTTTCTGCAGTATTAAATATACTGTCTATAAACTTCTATTTTATTAACTTAGCAGGTAACAGAAAACATATATTTGTTTCGTTCTGTTATTAGCACCTGCATCTGGGTAGCTGCAACCATTTTCAGCTGATAAATTAAAGGCATGTTAAAGGGGCTTTTTTTGGCCCGTTTGGTTGTTTGGGAGGAACTGATTTCGGCAACATTCTTACATTCTTGCGCATAATTCTTATACGTTCTTACAGCCGAATGTCGTTAATGTTATTCTCATGTGATTGATTATTCCTGCCTCTAAATCAGCTGTTAGCAACTGCAATCTGTTGAGGTTCAAGATATTTGCATGTCGCATACTGAGAGACAAAGTATTACTTTACTCACTCATTACTAGGAGTACCTTAACATAGCAGATGGAGTGAAAAGTATCTGGGAAGGTAAGGGACAAAATACGAGGTACAGTCAAAAAGTTCGCGGAATGAATTTTTGTAGACATTTAGCGCGATCGCCAGCAGGGAATTCGTCTTGCAGTAGTTGGTACAACTCCTGGGGAGGGCATATCGGTAGTGGGGGTATAGCTAACATGCCGTAGAGTAGCACTGTAAAGCCCTTTTCATGTTCCTGCAAGTCTACATTGTCGATTTTTGAAAAATGGCATTTGATGATCAGCGCGCGAACTTTAAGTTCTGTATTTTGCTCAAAAATCACATAGTGAGACTCTTTGAGTTGTTAATTCAAGCTTATGTAGAAGAGGCGATGAAGAAAAATCAAGTTTATGAGTGTCACAAACGGTTCCAATGACAATTTAACAGAACAATTTAATAGATGTCTATCAGCATGGTTTCTGTGATGGAAAATCAGTTACATCGGCCACTGTCTCTTTCATAGAGTCTGTCATTGAATCCGTGGATGCTGGAAACCCTTGTATTGGTGTTTTTATGGACCTTTCCAAAGCTTTTGACAGCGTTAACCATTCAAAATTACTTGAAAAATTCAATTTGCTTGGGGTGAAAAGAACCTCCTTGAAATGGTTTGAAACTTATCTGGATAGTAGGAGTCAGTTTGTGCAAATAACTTACACCACAGATAGGGATAGAGTATTGGTTCAGCACTCAGAATTAAGACTAATAAAAGCTGGAGTTCCTCAAGGATAAATTTTAGGCCCTTTGCTGTTTGTTTGCTATTTGAAGAATATTTCTCATAGTTTAGTTTACTCCCTACAAAGTAGTATTTGCCTATATGCCGATGATGCTACTATAAAAATATCTGCTAAATCAATTAAAGCAATTGAGATTTTGTCTTTCATTGAATTAGAAAATGTTGCACAATTTTTAGATGACCACAACCTCAGTTTAAATACAGGAAAAACTAATTACATTTAATTTAAAACAGTCCAATCACGAGTTGCCGCTGAACCTACTGTTTTCATAAATTCAAAATCTGTAGAATTAACTGACATGACAAAATTTTTAGGGCTTTGGTTAGATAATCATTTAAGTTGGGATGAGCATGTAAAAAAGATCCAATCAAAAATCAATTCTGGATTGTATGCTGTGAGGAAGATGTCTGGTTTGTGTTCTGAACCAACTCTGATATTGATTTATCATTCTTACATTCACTCCCATATTTCTTTTGGAATTAGCCTTTATGGTTCAACAAAAAAAGAAAATTTAGTGCAAATTATAACAGAAAAGGGCAATCAGACTAATTAAGAATCTTCGCTGCAATGAATCTGCGAGAAATTATTTCAAATCTTTAAATATTTTAACAGTTTTTGGGCAGTACATATTTGATGTTATCATGATTTATAAAGATAACAATTTTTGCAATAACTCAAAATTTGACCATGAACCTCATTCATACAACACGCGCAATAAAGCTGATATATCCACTCACCATAGGCTTGAGTTTTCACAAAAAAACCGTCTTATATGGGTTCCAAATTTTTTCGAGCATTGCCACAAAATATAAAAAATAAGAGCCATTATCTAAGTTTAGAAAAAATTTAAAACAGTACCTAATTGATAAAACAATTTATTCTATAGATGAATATTTTGGTGGGAGGTTGTATAATGTAGTGTGGAGATTTAGATTTTAAGAACTATGTTCTGAAATAGGGCGTTGTGACACTATTCAATTGTACATGCTTGTATATATATATATATATAGATTCTTTGACTTTGACTTCCGTGAAGGCCGTGAGAGCATTGAGGATGACCCTCGTAACGGACGACCCTCAACATCAGTCAATGACGAAAACATTGAACGAGTACGACAAGTTGTGCGTGAAACTCAGAAATTAGCGATCGATTAAATTGCATTTCAGGTTAATTTATCACATGGTATCAGGTAAAAAGTGTTATGCATTTATCTGGAATTTATAAATTTATCAGGTAAAAAGTTCACACCATCCTTCATGATCATTTGAACATGCATCGAATTTGTTCGCTCAACAAACAAAATGGACAACATGGACTAGCAGGTAAACAAAAAGCGCTTTCCAATGCTGCACTACGGCAAGTCAGCTATATCCACATGCCCGATATGCCCTCCCCAAGAGTCGTACCAACCACTGCAAGGCGAATTTCCCGCTGGCGATTGCGCTAAATGTCTACAAAAATTCATACCGGGAACTTTTTGACTGTACCTCGTATATCGTTATGGCACACTCACACTAGAAAGTAAACTGCACATTTCCATCATTGCTAGACTCCGACCGGGACACGATCTTGGGCCATGTCCGAACGGTAGTGACGCGAAGGGATGGATTTGACCACCCTGATCCGAATCCTTCAGCCACCTCTCTGGCTGATAAGACAACGGTGATTCAAAATATTCTGGATTGTGACTTGTGACTGAACTGAAAGCCGACACCAGTGTCTAGAAAACACCACAAATTCATGAATTGAGGTTGGCTTTATTACCGAGTGTTTATGTTAATATTGTGTTTTTTAATAAAACTTGATAAATACTGTATTAAGAATTTAAGATAATTAATTTTCTTTTTTAGATCAAATGAGGCAATTATAATATATTACATTGTTTACAATAATTCTGGACTACTTTAAGTACCTTGGTAATCTCTGGTGGTCTTAAACCTTATGTCTCCCAAGTAATAAAAAAAAATCAATATCAGATCTGAGATACAAAGGCATAATGAAGCTATTATGCCTAAATAAAATAAACCTTATTTACCGAACGAAGTTAACTTACAATACCAAAGCTAGATCAAGTTAAGTTATACAGTTGAACCTCATTAACTCGACTACTTGTGGACCCAGAGGTTGTTATCAAGAACATTGGAATTTTTAATGAGTTTTAATGTATAAAAACAACATATTAGAGTTTCACATATAAATTTATTATTTACATGAGTTTGTTTACACACTGAGTTAACGATCTTTAAATAAATGTTAAAAGCTTAACATTTAAAACTAAATGTTTATAAAAAATGCTTAATTGAAGATTTCCTGACAGCTGTTAAAATGTCGAGTTACCATGTGTTTAGTTAGTGAGGTTTTATTGTAGTTGAAAATTAGTTTTCTGCTTCTCTATTCCAAAATCATACTCATTTAGTTTTCTTGGGATGCAAAACATAAGTTTAAAATATTCGTTATATATTAAGTATTAAAATTATCTCATCTGGATTGAAGAGTTAGTCATAGTCATAGTCATAACTCTTTATTTATTTTTTGCACATGTAGTACAATAAATAGCGTCACAGTCATTGACATATATAATAACTACCTAGCACCTAAATCTAGAACATATTTGAATTTATAGGGAGGTGGAAATTTCTTCCAATGAATAAAAAGATTTGTCTATAAGAAAGTTTTTTAGCATTTTTTTAAACTTTTTAGGAGACCCTATTTCAATTTTTATATCTTTCGGAATATATTTCAAAAATGTGTTTCCTATGTATGATGGTTTTTTCTCAAAAAAATTTAGTCTGTGGTCCTGGAACACCAAATTCTTTCCTCTAGTGTTATAGGAATGCGTAAGTGTCCTATTATCAACGTTTAGAATTTCATTTTTTGCAATAAGTATAGTTTCAAAAATATATTGGCTGTATACTGTGAAAATCTTTAGTTGTTTAAAGTGTTCCCTTGCTGACTCATACCTATCAAGCTTTAGCATAATTCGGATAGCTTTTTTTTGTTGTCTTAAAATATTTTCTAAATTAATTTTTTTTGTGGACCCATATAATGCAATGCAAAATGATATATGAGAATGAATGTGAGCGAAATAAATATTTTTTAATGATTTCAAATCACATATGTAACTCATTTGCGCCAACGCATACACCCCAGAATTAATTTTATTTAAAATTTTGTGTATATGATCATCCCAATTTAGATGTTCATCTATTGTTAATCCAAGAAAGTTAATACTATTTTCCTTGGTAATGAGATTTGAATCATAAATTACCATAGGATCTTTCAGTTTTCTATTTTGAGGGGTTCTAAAGTTTATTATACTTGTTTTAATTGAATTCAATTTCAAATTGTGATTCCTAAGAAAAATCCCAATATTTTCCAACTCACTACATGCACAGATTTCTGCATCTTCAGGAGACGTTGATGATACAATGAGATTGGCATCATCCGCATAAAGACATAGAAATATGCTCATTCCTGTGAAATATACTAATTACGTAATCTCATTAGGAACAACAAAATTGAAAACAAACCCCAGCCGGGACGTGGTATCCTCCGATGACAGCATCTCTCGCCAAGTACCTGCTGTTGGCACCAGCTGTGGGGGACATCCGCAGCGTTTCTTTCAAACACGCTCGAATGTACTTTTGGGATTTGTCTCTGCGTGCCTTCTCTTGAAGTGTCGAGTCTTTCGAGAGGTAATGTAATGTCATGGCTAAAGTAGTTGAAGTCTGCAATACGGGTTTATTATGAAATCAGAATTTTATTTCCATCAAGTAGGTAAAAATTACATGCACTTAGAAAATGTCTATATGCATTTAATTAAGAATTTAGCAGGCAAACTAGTTAATCTAAGCTGAAACAAACCATGCACAGGAAAGCAAACCGAAAAAGTACTTGGATAACACATTAATAAATTAATGTTATGATGACAAGTTTTAAGCTACGTTTGCTGGAATCCAGGTTAACTAGAACTAAACAGGGAAATATAGGACAAGGCAGCCTATTTTTCAAGAATTTTCAAGTTAAAGTAGGAGGTTGGAGAGGAGACCACCTGAAACTCAGCTTATGACCATGAATTTCACGACTCTCCTACTTAAAATATACCAGTTTATAGGTGCCTCTATTTAATAGTGTACAACAGTTACTATTAGCAGTTTTGTAAAAAAGAAATAGTTACAGATATGAGTTCTAAAGCGTTGGGATTATTTTCCCTAAACTAAGTCATGGATGCACTGAAGCAGACAATTTCATGATGTTCACTCTTGGAATTAGAAACGCTAATGCCGGCACTAATTACACATATATATATATATATATATATATATGTAAATGGAAAAATAAAGACCAAGATGAGGTCATATTGTAAAGTAAACAAATAAGGGGATGAAAAGTCATTACAATCGGCTCTTGCAAACTCCCGACTTAACAATGAGTTTTATATTAAGGAAAGCTCTTACAAAATGATATAGATAGCCATTTATCACGATCTGACAATGATGACATTAATACCGCGTAGACAAAGTATCTTAATGAAAGCCATTTCTAATTCATAATGTCTGTTATGATAACTTCAGATTATCCTATTTGTCACTAATTGGATAGGATATCACCTGTAATATTTATGCACATAACCTGAGAAGTGATGATGTTGTGGTTTTTATAATTTATTGACACTTATAATATTAGTTACCAAGATGAAATGAAGATTTCAAGCAGTTTCTTGGTTTATTTTCTCAACAAATGAAAACAATCAACAACTTCTTTGTTTTAAATTCATTGTTGGTGATGGTGATTTTATATTTTGATTTGGATTTTTGCGGACATTTGCCATCACTTAGGTCTCAGCTCAGCTCTGATTGGGTGTGGACGTGCTCTCTCCTGACTGGTGATCCGTGATACTTGTGATTTCTGTGTTATTGTTTTTCTTTTCAGCATAGTGTTTAAAGTGACTGCTTTTACAGTTCTCTGTTTCAGCTGTGTTCTTTGTCCAGGTTATCCTGGCTATGTGTTAATAATCTTGTTATGATCTAGGTTTTGCTCCACCTGAAGACGAGATCAGATTCCAGATCTCGAAACGTCGTTAAACTTGTTTTTACTAATCAGTGATGACAAATGTCTGCAAAAATCCAAATCAAAATAAATCTAAAACTTACCGCATCGATCGCCCCCTGGAATGTTTCCATCACCAGCATAACAATATCATCCCAAGACAAAGCCTCGTTGCTAAACAATGCCTTCATCAAAGGTTGATCTTGAAAATTTCCTTTCTTATACTTTTCAAACACATCAGCGATGATTTCTTTCAATATCCTGAAAACATTTTATATTTTTGACTTATTCTTAGGATTTTAAATCTTACTAGAATGACTACCGGTCCTCGAAATCACTTTCTGGCTTCAAAGTCTTCCAAGTTTTACCACTTCACCAAAAAAGTGTGATTTTTTGAAGTGCTTAAAAAGTAAACTGCTTCAAATACCAAAACTTTGCCACCATGGTGCCTTACATTTATTATTTGTCTGTGGGCTCCTGATTCTAAATATTTACAACCTAGAGTAGTAAATTTCTACTACTACATTTTTTCTGTTTTTTTTTTTGTGATTACCATATGCACTGTAAATTTACTCTAAACAGATGATCATGTGTAATTGGAAAGGGGTTATGCTTGAATATTCTGCTCAAACTTAGCGTCCTTTTATCAAGTCTAGATCCAAGCCGAATATTAATGAGCTGGTTGTTTAAAATACTCGCTACTTTAATTACACAACTTGACAGTCAAGTTTAGTTTCATATCTTCTCATAGAGAGAAGATCCAAACACTTTGGTAAAACGAATCAAATTTAATTCCAGTTAATGAGGTTCGTCACATAAACATAAACAAGAATTACAAATGCAAACCTGTGAATGGTTGTGTGAGCACTTTCCAGCTTTCTGTATCCTTTTGTCTTGTAAATCTTCCACAAGGGGGGTTCAATGAGGGTTTGGTACAGTCCTTCCATAAAGTCTTCACTCGCCCGTTCCAGTTCTGTGACATGAGGTTGCTGCGAATCTAAGCAAGGAACCAGCTTTCCAGGACAAACCACTGATATCGCTGAAATAAATTAAGGTATTTTCTGAAATATACAACTCAGAACGGATTAAACACAACAGTTAACGGATTAATTACAAAAATTACATTGGGTTCTTACTCGCTCGTTTGACTAACCCGTTGTAACTGTTTTAATTGCTTCAGTAAAAAAGTGAGCAAATGATGCAAATAACTCAGTTGACTCGCCCGTCTTAACTCGTCGGGCAACTCGGCTCGTGTAATTTCAACATTCAACTTGATGTAGTTTCTTCTCAGGTTAGTATATTTAATTTATAATTATAGGTGAATCAAAGAATTAATTGTCTACTGATTATGGAGGAATTTGTTAATAAATTAATGTTACAAAGTTATTATCCCTTTACTAAAAGAACTGTTTCTTTTCTTTTTTTCTTGGCTTGAACCCTTTACTAATTAAAAAGTTGTTTAAGTCATTAAAAATAGTTAAAATCAAAGAATTTTTAACTCAAAATAGATCAGAAATATTCAAGTTTAATTCATGCGATCAATGTCTAACTTATATACTAAATTAACTTAATTTTTAAAATCAAGACCAGAAAGGATTATTTAAATGTGACTGTGCACTGTAATTCAACTTTAAACTATCTTAGTTGCATTCCTTACTTAAGTTTTAGAAACCTCTAAATTGTTTATCTTAAACAAACATAATATATTTCTTGACAATACTCACATTCAATTGCAAACTTATTCAAGTGAGAATACAAATCAAAAAGCATCCCATTTTGATCTTTGTGTCCTTCAATATAATCAATAAATCTGTCAGTGACTAACTGCTGCTTATCCTTGTAGGAATTCACCATTTGTAAGTTGAGTAGTGGGTTGATTGCTTTTCTAAAATGATACCATTCATCGCCATTTCTGAAAAAAAATGGAAAAATGATTATTTTATGTGGTAAACAAATATATAAAATATCTCACGACTGAGACAGAGGCAGGAGCTCATGTGTAAAAGCGCTAGCCCAAACGTCGCTGGTTCGATCCTAGCCGCGGCAACTTTAGTTCAATCACGTATGTGACTTGCTGCGATGGTACCTCGCTGTCTTTAGTTCGCTGCACAGACTTATTGGCCCGTTCGTAGTGAAGGGCGGTAATGTTTTTATTTTAAAAAGAAATTTTAGATGATTTATCTCTTTGGTAGGCTACTCAAACATGTTTTGATGGGACATATATATAGATTAGTGTTAACTTGTACCCAGGAACGATTCCAACGCTGTTGAAGTTGTGTTTACGGTAGTGGTAGAGAGCAGGGAAGGAGGGTCTACGAGGCCGCAGTCCTTCGTGCTGGTACAAGATCCTGGCATCGTCTGCATCCACGGTTATAACTATGTCTTCACCATTCAAGTAGAGCTTGAAAACCGGTCCAAGCTTGCTGCTTAGATCAGCTACTGCTTCTGTCATCTTGTCCACTTTATATGGTCCTGGAAATTCAGAAAACATCAAAATTGGTTGGTACTGATCATTGATTGGTTTTTTAGATCAATATAAATTAATATAATGAAGTAAACAAAGTTTGAACATCATAACAGCAATGCAAACAGTTTAATGTTGAAGTTAAGAAATTAAGTTCGTTCGTAACCAGGGCCGGCGACAGAATTTTCGGGCCCCTGTGCAATCTACAACTCCGGGCCCTGAGACATGACGACCTTATTTATTTATTTTGTGTGCTTTCGTGCCCCTTTTTTAGCCCTTTTGGGCCCTTTTTTGGTGTTCCCTTGCATCTTCCTCCCTGCCCCCCCCCCTGTCACCGGTCCTGTTTGTAACTTAGTTAAGTTCTCAAGTTAAGAACTTTAGTTTGACCTGGTAAACAAACTTAATTACAACCGAAAAATATTTCAATAACTTCTTTTATTTTTTTGAAGTATAAAATACGATGAATGCTATTGAAATATTTTTGCTGAAGAACACATTACATAGAGCAGTACAATTAGCTTTAAGGTAAAAAAATATAACTTATAATGTATAGCCTAGAAAAGCTTCATTATGTTAAAATTTTGTTTTAAATTAATCTTAAGATTTTTTTGTGAACTATATTTTTGCCTGAATTTTGACTATGAGAAAATGAAGATGCCCTTAATTTAATGGAAAATTAATTTGCACAAATATATTCTTCTCTTCTGTGCTTCCTGCTTTGCTAGTTTAACCAAGGAACATTTTAATTAAAATACTATTGTAATTTTAAAGTTATTATAAGTTATAATGTGATAACTGTAAGAAATACCTTTAGGTAGAAATAAATATGCATGTCCCAACAACGGCCACCTCTTTGGTGAGGGGATATCATGGAAGGATTTGACACTAACATTAGAGAGGTGTCTTGAGCATTTGGCAAGTTTAAACATGTTTTTGAACTTAAAAATAAAAAATAATAATGAAACTACATTTCGTAATATATATTTATTACACAATCTCCATGCACTTTCTGAAGAACCAATCAGGTACGGTAGTTAAAGAAAATCTGAATGTAAAATTATTGAAATCAAACTGAAATTGTGCATTTAGATTTCTTAATAGACTATACCACATGCACCATGCACCGTGCCACTGTGCAAAGACACATAAACTGAGCATTGCAGTGACCAGGCATCAATCAGGTACTGTGCAAGTCAAAAGAAGTTCAACGAACTACACAACAGACAACGTGACTTGAAGGAGAACTGGCAACACTGAGGTAGAGACGAAAAAATGAATAAATATCAGCTGTTTTAATAGTCTCCTGGGGCCTGTTTCAAGACGAAACTTTAGAATTAATAATATTATTAGTGCTTATTTCAAGTTAAACAGGTGGGCCTCATTTCAAAACAATGTCGGTAAATTAATTATATTGACTTCAGTTTCCGTAATGTAACTAAAGTCCGATAAGTCCCTGATACCTTAGACTAGGGCTTTCCGAAAGACTGGTATTATTTTGGGAGTTTGTCCTCTATTATATAATTTTTCAATGGTGGAGGAGGGTATCTCGCGGATTATGGCGGCAGGATGATTGTAGGGAGTGGGGGTTCAAAATTGCCAAAACTGGAGACGTAATATATGGACGGCCCCTTAGTGACTTGTTTTCAATTATGTGTATTTAATACAATCGATACTATTATTTAGTACTATTTTATAATGGTTATAAAGTACTATTGTGATACCCGTTTTGAAATTGGCCCCTGGACACAAACCCATTATTTGGGAATAAACCAGCTCTTTTAGCTGTGATGTGACAGTCGCAATTTCATGACACCTAGTATAAAAAGAGTCGAGTTGGCTATGGATTTGGGAAACACTTCCCAGATTACAATAGTTTTTATGTGTCAATGTACAGTATACATGTTTAGGTGTTGATTAAGGATTCCTTGGTCGCTTTTGCAGATTCTGATCTATACATCACAGATATAGCATTATATGCTTAAGTAAGCATAATAGTTGAATCTAAAGTTTAAAGTAATCAGTTATAAAATTTTTCTATTATTTTTCCATTAATTATTTTTGCCTGAAAATAGATCGAAAAAATTAATTTGTACACTTTTACAGTCATTGATTATAAAACTCGAAAAATGCATATCGGCTGTCAACGCCAGTTTTAATTATTGTGATAATTAAAACTGGCGTTGACAGGCGATATGCAGAATTTTCATCGGAAACTGGGTCAAGTAATTAAGAATAAGTGATTAAGGATTAAGTGAAATTATTACATTATTATATTTTATTGGTCCAGAAAATTATGTTGGAACTTTATTAGTCTTGCATACAGTACGGAGAAACTTAACCAAACGTCCAAATATTTAGAAGGCTGAGATCAGACCGTGGAAGTGTGACGTAACTAGTATGGAATTGTTAGCCTCTCGATAAGTTTTCCGTAAATGTTGTTCAGATTTTAGAACTTATATATTTCACGTTGTAGTGCAATGTTAATTGTTTTACTATTTTATTAGTTTGAAAGAGTGAAAAGCGACCCAGAAATCAAACTTTCTACCATGGTAAGCCGGATCGTTGCTTGATTTGTTTAACTTATAAGTATAGTAATTTGTTGATTACCCTTTTTGGCAAGACTCACTGAAGTCGCTCTCGTTAAAGTGTTTAATTGATTATTTATTATATTAGAAGTAAATTGACAATAGGCTATTATTTCGACTGCAATTTCTGAGTCATTACCCTCCATTCAGAGTTATCTAGACCCCAATGCCCCCTGCTGTTAGTATTGCTGATTTATGATAACCCTTTTTCTTGGTTACATATGCTCTGGCAATTGAAGGATAATAGTTTTGGCTTATAGTTTAAATATTAAAACTGGCTCAATATGTTAAAGATAATTGAAGACTACTCTTTGCATCTGTTCTTGGCCGATATAGTGTCTTTTTTACATTCAAAAAGGGGCGTAGGCATAGGTAGGCCTTTGAAATAGGGTAGGCCTAGTCTATTTTAACTCCTTAGCATATTTTACCAATTGATTAGCAGGATTCCTTTTTACAAGCCTAGCTAAGTTGCTGTATTTTAATTCATTTATATCCAACTTTAAACACAACTTCATTAACAAATTTGCTGCGGCACCTTATTAGGGCGGCCATCGTGAAGCTCAATAACTCACAGAAAATAAGCTTATTTAAATTTCGGCCTCATGGTTAAAAGTGACGTTTTGTCCTGCTTTGCATCGCTTCGGAACCAAGTTCAACATCACAGGTCCAGGTAGCAGCACCACTCAAGATGATTCAGGCCATCAGTTTAGCGAATTGGGGGGAAACCGATTGGTTATCCCACATTGCCTCAAATTTGGCTAAAAAACAATCAAGATGGAAAGAAAATAACAGTCAGAAGGTAGAAAGATAGCTACAATCGGCCAACAATTACCCACCTTGCCTCTACAAGAAGGCTCTTTCTTTAGATGGGTAATCGCAGGAAAATGTTAGTATCTTACTGATCTAAACATGTTAACCCCTTAACTGCGATGCACGAGTTACACTGTGGTAGTATGGTATTCTCTGAACGATAGGCTATGGTGACGCACATCTCGTGCAATACCCTTGTCTCGTTAACCGTGAGATTTGGCGTTCTCAACTGATTAATTTTGTTGGTTCAACTGTTTTGCTAGTTTTTTTTTATGCTACGACTGTACAGATGACCTAGATAAGTGGCAGACCGTTTGGTGCTGCACTCTAGTGTATTTTTCTGGAACTACGTCCACTCCTCCAGCTCTGCAGTATCAAAAGTAGTTGTTTTTATCACGTTGAGACGAAAACCCTGCGTGTTCTTGATGATCATGTAATTAAGCTCTGTGCCACTGATCATGTCAAAACCACGGGAGGCCAACTTACGTCACGGTTAAGGGGTTAAAAATAGCCCATAACAAGTATCTAATTACAAGGTCAAACTATTTCCCAACATCTCAGATGTGGTGCTTCAAACACAGCAAATGAATGAAATTGTGACAGTAGTTACAACGCTATAGGCTATGGCGTCCTTCAGAGCCCGGCGAAGTCCCAACAAGCATCACACGGCACTACCCACAGGGAACGTGTAAATTCTAGTCTTCACTCCTAATATTTTTATCCTAGCCAGTTGATATGTAGAAAACCTATGCTGTGTCTTAGTGTTGCCAATATATATAAAGGAGAAGGGGTTTTCTATCGGACAGCAAATCTCCAAAACTATAAGACCTAATGAGTTGAAATTTGGCACATGTGCTCCCCTTGGGTCTTAGATGCACACTAAGAAACGGTTTTACAAAATTCCCAAAGTGTTTTGCCCTATGGTACTTCAAAGTTTTAGTGTTAAATTATAGGGAAGGATATTAAGGTTGTCATGGCAACCTTAAAAAGTATGACAAATCCTAAAAGAAATTGCTGATTTATGTTTTGCTGTTAAGTTTTAATGTTTTCCACGGGTGAAACCCTGCTGATCAGCTAGTCTACTATATATTTGCCAAATACCACTGACCTATCATCGCACAGCCCAAACTACTCGACCTAGAACCTTGAAACTTTGCATGAACGTTCCTCTAAGGGCATAGGCACCCACTAAGAACGAATTTTTAAAAATTCCCCTAGGGCTACGCCCTATGATACATCAAAGTTTCAATGTTAAAGTATAGGGAAGCTACATTAGCTAAATCATAAGTCCAAGAAAGTTTTTCTGTTTTTCCACGGGTAAAACCGTGTTGATCAGCTAGTAATATAACTCTTATACAATTGGACCCTCTCTAACCATGACATTTAGGATACACTTTTCTGTTCTATCTAATCTACCCTCATCTTTAATTTATATTCCACCTAAAATATCTTCCGTAGCAACTTCTACATGTCTAATGAATATACAGTTTCTTGCCCTGCATGTGTTTGGAGAAAATTTATAAGATCTGCATTGGTTCTTAGACTCCAAGTGAGAATTGGAATATCAGAACTGGTCGGCAGCACCTTGTCAAAATACCATACCATTTTTTACCTCTCAATTCTGTATCGAAAACATATAAAATTCCGCATATTATGGCTTTCCTTTTCTTATTAATTGGACTTACCAAAGGACCAAAATCAACAACTTTAGGCCTACTTTAGTTCCGTTAGGCTTTAGCCTGGTTTCCACAGAGTCTAAGCTTAGGCCAGTGGGACTTTGCTGGAGAGAACAAGGGAAAAAAGAAATTTCTACTGTATACAGTTTTAATAACAACAATAATAATATTAGTAGGCTAAATGGCTCTATTCTGAACGATTTTCAGTCACACTGACTGGTTTTTTCAACTCTTTGTAACTAACTTAAACTAATTAAAAACTATTTTAAAACTAAACTAATTTAAAACTGTTTTGGTCATTATGGAAACCAGGCTGCTAGATAAACAAACTCAAACTGAAAAACTTAGTAGGGGGCCTACCTATTTATTGATAACTTTTTCGATAAAATTTTTGTATTTAGGTAAGAATCTTTGAATGTTAACCCTTGAGCGGGCGCTTCACCTGCAAAACGCAAGCGGGCGCATGCGTAGTTTTACTCCGCAACATTAGATTGCACAAATTTAACCCATTTTACTTATTTTATAACGAAATATTGTATGAAATGTTGACAAACTTCATTTGGAATCACATTTCATCGTCGATTCAATTAATCGTTCAACTTAATAGGTGTAATATTTCAATTCAACATAGTAAGTAATATTCTAGTATAAAATATGTATTAATTATTATTTACATTTTTGGACTTTTCCTTTCGTTTCTTTTTTTGGAAAGCAAAAGGAAAAGTCCATATAATTAATAATAATTACAAATCCATTGTTATTATGAATTTTTAAAATAGGAATCAGTGTCTGTGTAACGGGAGAGGGCGCTCTGTAAACTGAGACGGCATCTCTGAATTGCATATAACGAGGTACCAAGGGGGGGTTTGGGGGTATAAATAGCTTTAGGAAATTCCTGGAATGAGGGGCATAAAGTACGGAGCCGGACACGACCGCCGACACCCATTATGTCTGTTTATTTGATCATAAAAAACACGTGCGGGGGGAAACTCCGCGTGCGCCCGCTCGAGGGTTAATAAGTAGCCCTACATGATATGGATAAGTGTCTTAAAAGCATGGCAGTTTTTCAGATTAAAAAATTAGTAAAACCATCTTATTCTTTTTTTTCTCTCCCTGCTCAGCATAGCCTTTATTTGTTGTAGCCTATTTATTTATTATTTGTTTGTTTATTTATTTCTAGAGTTTCTTCGGGTTCGGACAGAGTGCTGAGATCAGTATAGTGCTAGATGGTGCGGACACAAGAAAGCAGGCTGATATAAAGACTGAAGATGGAAAGAAAGAACGGCACTTGCTTTATTATGACGGTGAAAGTGTATCAGGCAAAGTAAGTACGGTCCTTAATACTTTAATACCTTTGATAGTTTTACTTTAAATGGGCGGCCTACCCAGAAGGTATTTTTAAGCCAAGTACCGAATGAGAGATGAGTGTCTGATGACTGAGGCACGATCTTGTTGTCTTGTTATTGGCTAAGGCTGAAATGCTCTTTAGATAGAATTGTTAATAAATAGCCCAACAGCCAATGGAAAGTAAGGGACCTAGGCCTAGGTTTTAACGTTGGATCCAAACCATGATTTCACCAATGAATTACTATTAGGTCTTAACGTAGTACAGTAAACAGTATATAGCCCTTCATATCCGGTCTCGGTTTTACCGGTTGGTACTACCTCAACAATACTCAGTTGAGGTAGTAACCTCTAAACTTTTTTTTAATTTCCAGTGTGTTTATTAATTGTTTTGTTTCTTCAAGTCCTATAGTATGGCAGGCATACAAACAGCGATGAAGCTGTGGTGGTAGCAAGTACTACTAATTAGGGAAATAATTTAGTTAAAAATTCATTCAAACCTATGGGTCAAGTGATTTGTTGGTTTTAATAACATGTGTTTTTTAAATAACCCCAAAAAATTAAAGCTCCACTTTAAGCTTAATTCAAGAGCTAAGTATTATTATTTAGGTACAAATTTTCTTTCTGAATAGGTTGTATTATCCGGCAAAATTGTTATTAATCCGGCCTGGGCTCGGTCCCGTGGAGGCCGGATATCAACAGGGTGGCCACTGCATCGGGAATTTGGGAAAACCGGGAATTAGCCGGGAATTTTTCAAACCGTGAAAAAACCGGGAATTAACTGTGAATCTCGAGCAAAATCCGGGAAAACGCCATATTTTAAAGAACATTAATAAATATCGTAATCAAATCAATATTAAAATAATTGACGAAAAATGCAAGATTATTTCGTCATCTTTATGCTAAGCAACTTCCAAATACAACTACTAATGCGCAACTGCTTGAAGCAGAATCACATACGCGTCAGTAAAAAGTGAAAGACGGCAAAGAGTGTCTAGCGCCACCCTCAGCGTAAAAGCCAATCTGTGGTGAAGATTGTTGGTCGACAGGATAGTGAATGACGCTGTCTCTGCCCAGTCCACCTGCAGGGGAGCAGACAACAGTGATGGTGCAATAGTGCAGTCGAGGGGAGGGAGGGGTAGGCAGATAATGAACAACAAATTTCTACGCAGACAAATTGGGATTAAAATAAAACGTTTTCTTCAAAAATTTATTACGTATAGTCAACGTACTCGAGGATCATTAGTGATGAGTACCTATTCTTAAAAAAAGTCGATCTTATACCGCCAAGGGTTAATTTTTATTCGTGTAAAGTACTTCTCCATAAAAAGACGATTTCATTTGTTTTTATTATTAGGTATCTATGGTTAGTTGTGCTTTGTATTACTGCAAACTCGGTTGCAAAACTGACGAAGATAAAAATAAGCTTATAATTTATTATTTTGTTTTGCAAGCAAGAAAAACGGCCACTATTTCAACGAGAAGTAGGCCTATAATATGCCTCTATTTAGTTGTGGCGATTTTCTTGTCAAAACGTACAAATGAACTTGAGTTTGATATGGTCCAGTAGTTTGATTCTGTAAACTGCGGATCAATTTTACCGGCGAAGATTTCCGTCTTCCTGAAAGGAATAACCGCGAGATCACTGACGTATGAAATATACAAGTATTGTATTTTTCAGTTTGTAATTATTATAACTGCAGCCTATTTCAAGAAATTGGTTTTTTTGTGTCGGCCAGATTCGGCTTAGGGAAAATGGAAGATAAGAGAGCGACAAAAAGTGGTCAGGTGTTCATGCGTATTGACTAGCGGCTCGACGAATGTCGATAAAAGCGTGGGTTATACTGAAGAACGTAATTTTGAAGTGATTTATTGATAACGCTGGACAATTATCTTTGTACCGAAGATTTTAATTTGTGTTTGAAATTATTTTGGAGTAGTACCTCACATTATGTTTTCTTTACTGTTTGTTTTTCTGCATGATTAATTAATTAAACTTATACTCGGGTAGTTGGCTCACTACTCGACTCGAAATGAAAACCCACCACTATTCGCCCGCCCCTAAAAGATTTATTAAACGTATAATTTAAAGGTGTCCGATTCGTAAAATAATTTTTGAACTGGTATAGCATTAGTTAGACTTTGATTGTGACTTTTGCCGTAATTTGCCACCACTTATTATTAGTAAAAACAGTAATGGCAAATAAATGTGCGCAAAAATCAAAATCAAAACAAACTCACAGTCACCAACAATGAATTTCAAACAAAAAATTGGCTTGCCTTTTGATTTTTATCTGTACGTGACCTTGTCACCTGCCGTGTGTACGGCATGACGACTCGCAAAAATGAGTACAAAATTAAATATTTGATAGACCAGCAAATTTTATCTTCAGAAGTTATTCACTGTCACGAATTGTGGGTTTTACCTTTTCAATATCAACCTCAAATGGTGTTTAGTTCAACTTTGGTTAGAATTGGGAAATCAGTACAAAATCGAGAGTCAACATCTAATATAAATTTTGTTCTGTTGTCTTTCTGGTTACCGAAGGTTTTTGTCTTACTTCCTTTCATCCATTCTTCCTTCCATTCTCCTCCCCCCACCCCCACTACACGGATGGCGCATAATATAGTGCGCATAGCAGGTTGTCATGGTAACCAAGTGTTGTCATTGCGTCGGGCCAATTAGCGACTGCCACTGCCACTGCGTTGTGAAACGTGAATTCGGGCGGACAGCAATGTGAAGCAAGACAGGCCGATAGTCGGCGCATACGTACCTTTACTTTGTCAAGTTTTCGAACGATATCCAAATTTTTGCGTCTTCCTCTACTTATCTAATTTATATGGATCATAGTTCTACTACCTTCAAGTATTGAATACGATAAGGAAGTAAATTAATAATTATCCGTTTGGTGTCATACAACGTATGGTACGTTACGAAATACATTTGGATTACATTTTACAATGAAAAGTTGGTTTTGACAAGAACTTTTCAGGACTATTTATTTTCAAGTATTTTTTAACCGGTCTACGGCAAACAGTTTGCTGCCGCGTGAGTAGAGGATCAATGCTGATTTGCCAACTACCATGCATGTTTTATTGCCTTGTATTTGCGTGTTCTGACTCATTTTGATTTAGGCCTACTTCTAGTTGAATTGTTGAATACCGCCTGTTATAAAATATTGCCGGCCGTTGTTGTTGCTACGGCCTTATTGGTTACGTGATTGGGTTAACCGTGACTCCTCAGCGAGTCACTGAAATTTAAAAATGCAAATTATGAAAATGTGGTTTATTTCGTGTATACTCAAGCATTATCTATTACCCAGCGTAAAATACGTGATTTCGGCGTAAAATATACGGGAATTATAGCCTGATTTCGTTACCACCCTGATTGTACAAGCGGCCGCGGTGGAAACTCATACCTTGCCTCTTGCGTTTAAACCTTTTTAAACTATTAATTATCAGGCTATTCTGTTTTTCCACTTGGTTGATGGATTTTATATAATAATAATATAGAATAACTGTAAGACATTGTTTACTCTGTTGTCACCTATTGGGACGACTATTATGGAGTTAATATGCCACCGGGCAGGGGCGAACCCAGGATTCAATTTCGTGAGGGGCGGATATCCTATAAGAAGGGGGAAGGGGGGATTTAGGTACTCACAAACACCTGTACTAATGTGATGATAGACAAATAAGGTCGTCGTGGTAGACGAATATCATCGTCGCGGTAGATAAAATCGTTGTCACGGTAAGCGAATATAGTCGTCACGGTAGACTTATATCGTCGTTGTGGTAAACGCCACAGTAGCCGAGTATCGCGTCGCAGTAGACACATATATCGTTGTCACGTCGCAGTAGACAAAAATCGTCTTCGCGTCGCGGTAGACAAAAAACGTCTTCGCGCCGCGGTAAATGAAATTCTTCGCGTCGCAGGAAACGAAAATCGTCTTCGCGTTACCGTATACGAAAAACGTCTTTGCGTCGCGGTAGATAAAAATGGTAGTCACGTCGTGATAGCCGAAAATGGTTGTCTTTTTGTCAAAAATTTCTGTTCTCCAAAATTTCGGGGTGGATATATCCCCTTTATCCCCCCCTGGGTTTGCCCCTGCCACCGGGAATACGGCCGAAAATGCCCGTGAAAACCGGGAAAAAACCGGGAATGGAAAAATTCGTTTGGATTGGCCACCCTGATCAAAGATTCTATTGTATTCACTTGTGCGGGGACGTTAATCCCCACCAGGGAATATTGGACCCAAGAGTTATCACTGATAGAACACTTGTATGCTCTCGAAAAAGCCTAGCACTACTATTAACTTACGCATTGGAATATTTCGTTGGAAAAAGAACAAAGGAAAATAATCTTCCAAAAATAAGAAAATATTCAAACATTGTGTTTTTTATTTTACTTAATTATAGCTTTTATTAGATATATAAAGTTTCAACTTTATTTATCAACTCTAGAAAATTGATGAACCATATTAACAGATTAGGCTTGCATAAACCTAATACCACCTTATTTGTTACAGGTCAACATTTCTTTGAAGAAGCCTGGAAGTAAACTGGAGCATCAGGGAATCAAAATCGAGTTTATCGGACAGATAGAGCTTTACTATGACCGAGGGAACCATCATGAGTTCACGTCCTTGGTGAAAGAGCTGGCAAGACCTGGCGAGCTCTTTCAAAATACTACGTATAACTTTGAATTTCTGAATGTCGAAAAACCGTTTGAGTCGTACACAGGCTCAAATGTTCGTTTAAGGTGATTATTTTATTTATTTTTATCTATGTTTTAATATCAGTCGGCCAATTAAGTTCTTAGCAATCTTAAACTTTAAAATCATTTAACCCTCGAGCAGACGCATGCGGAGTTTCCCTCCGCACGTGTCTAACCGTTTCAAAATGGTGACTATTGTAAATATTTGGTTTTTGTGAATTTTGCCGCCAAATAGTCGCCATTTTGAAATGGTTAAATATTTATCATTAATATTTTGTACAAAGATAGCGACTAATAAGCTAAACAGTTGTGCTCAATCTCAACGCTGTAATTCAAACCGTTAAGAAGTTATGAATTATTTTGTAAAACACTCATGCAGAGAGACAATCGCCAAACTAAGCGAGATAGGACATATGTCTATATAAACTTTTTTGCTTATTTTGACCCTAGGAATCACAACGTAAATTATTGCCCCACATTTTTCAAACACCCTGTACATGTTTATTTTTTATATAATGTCACTTGTCTGTACATTTATTGTAAATTGAATGAAACTACCAATAAAAACATCTTCAAAAAATCCTGCTGTAGGTCAAACTTAAATGTTTTAAATTTACGTTCTAAATATTAGTTGAGAGCACCCAATTGATTCTCATGAAAGTTTTAAACGTATTAAAAGTTTTAAGATTTTCATTTGCTTTTTTCCCAACTAACACCAACTACTAGTAATACACCACTGGAATTCCTACATCACTGAAGAAGATTTTCTGTATTATATCTTTATCTTTGATTTAATGTCACCGAGTTGTAAATTTAATTTCTTGTAAATTTATTACAACTATCAATAACATCTTCAATCAATTCTGCCATAGGCCAAACTTATAAATATGTGTTAAATTTACATCCTAAATATTTGTCGCAAGTACCCTATCAATTCTCATGAAAGGTTAAAGCACATTAATAGTTTCAACTTTTTATTTGTTTTTTTCCCAACTAACATCGAATACTAGTAGAAAAAAATTTATTATTTATCAAATAGGCCCTAAGTTGTTTACTTTTTCAGATACCTGTTGAGGGTGACGATCGTGAGACGTCTTTCCGATGTTGTGAAGGAGCTGGATTTAGTTGTTCATACTCTCTCCTCTTACCCTGATATGAATAACAGTATCAAAATGGAAGTAGGAATTGAAGACTGCTTACACATCGAATTTGAATATAACAAGTGCAAGTGAGCACCTTGTAGTTATTTAAGTCATTAAGGAATTAAATTGTAATTTACATTTAAGTTATAAATATACTTAATGTTAATTGAATGTAGTGTTAGTGTCAGCAGCATAAAAACTGTTAAGATTAGTGTAGGCTCTTCGGTATTCAAGGAAACTTCCAACCTTATAGTAAAACCAATGTAAATGGTATATTGCGTTACTAGACCGGTAGCCTAAGTACTCAAGTACCGGACGAGCATGATAAGTCCTGTGTGAGCCAGAGCATTTTCGTGTGACTTAAGTAAAACTGACCGGGCATGTGACTTACGATACTTTACATCATACTACTCAGAAAACTTATTTAATCATAACGTATTTATTGCATAAAACTCTACATTTCTCAATTCTTGAACACTCAGCCTACAATAATCAAACATTTGCTACTATCATCAGTGCTGCCACTACACTCCTCTAAAGAAACCTATTAAAACATGCATTTAACGCCATTTTGCTGCAATCAGCTGATTGTTTTGATTGTTTATTACCTTTGTTTTTGTTTCCTTGTGCACAGTAAATTTACTGTGCACGGCACGGTATTTGCTGTGCAGTTATCGGCAAAGAGTATCTTTCCAGCCGAGACCAATGCACAGAAAACACAGGCCGACATGTTCCTGAAACAGGACTGTTAATTTATAGCCCAAAAATAGATGTTTCTGTGTTGTATGATGTAAACAGGAAACTGTTTATATCAAATTACTGTTTACATGATGATATACAGTAGATGTACTGTATTAACAGTAGAGCCAATATTTCTGGCAGTCTAATAATCTCATCATGTTCCTGGACTGGGACGGTGGCGCATCCTGTAATCCAGCAACTTGGAGGTCACGAATTGTGGATAGTTATGAGCGATGGCTTGTGGGCGTGGTGTTACCTAGTGGGGATTAACGTCCGCAATATTGAGTACTACGTTCATAAGACCGTCCTCATAATTAGACCAGTTCGTAACATGTAAACCAGGCAAAATTGTGGTTTGGATCCCAAATGTAGGTCCCATTGTTGGCATTGGCTGTTGGGCTATTAATTAACAGTCCTGTCGTCCTATCCAAGGAACATGTCGGCCTTAGTCAGTAATAAGACTACAAGATCATGCCACAATCATCTTTCACTTGTCTGTCATTCATACTTGGCTTAAAATACCTACCTGGGTAGGTCGCCATTTCAAAGTAATGTATCTAATGTATACACCTCACCCCCAATCCCCTTAATCCCTTACTTGTGTTTGACCATGGAACTCGACCTTTACTGATGCTGAAATTAAAAATTATATCACATTGTCAGATTCTGGTATTATATTATTTCCAGCACATGGTGGCCTACTATTCAGTAGGGCCGAGAGTTAAAAGAAGGTAGGCATAGGCCTAATAGGACAAAAAAATGTTAATCGTCCCACATTTGTAATTAATTGTGATCTGCTTGGGAAAAAGTATTATAGTCTAGATTTCCGTTCAACAACTTATTTTGAATTATTATTATTATTATTATTATTATTATTAAGTTTAAATTATTCATGATATTGTTTGCAAAGGTGTGCTCTCACTTTTTATTTTATAAGAAATAAATCATTTTCATTAATGGCTCTTATCTTCCTGTTTCAGGTACCACTTGAAGGATGTTATAGTTGGTAAAATATATTTTCTGCTTGTTCGGATCAAGATCAAACATATGGAGATAGCCATAATCAAGAGAGAAACCACGGGCTCAGGTAAGAAGCAGTAGTAAAGGATAAACAAGTTTTGAACCTTACATAAAACTGAAATGTCATTTATTTAAAATTCCAACTGAAAGTTAACAGGATTTCTTACTGTTCATCCTATCTACAAATGCAGCTGTTGTTTGTACCTTAACACCCTAGTCGGTTGTGTAAAAGTTGTTCGGTTACCTATCAGATACAGATGACCACAATAGAAGATGTACACAGCAAAGTACAAACTTGGTGCGTTATATATTGAGCTATGGCCTACTCCAGTGTTGAAGCTGCCATAGATTATTTATTCTCAGTGATCTGTGACAATAAACAAGTGTAAAATTAGTTTAAAAAAACATCAATTAATTGTGGTTGTTTAAAAATGACCATGAAGACAAATATAGCTGTTAAAAATGTTAACATGTCAGGCTAATGTGAACATGTTGGGCTTCAGAGGTCAACTGTGGTGTTCCGATGATTTTCACTCCGCTCCAATTGATTCAGGTTTAAACATTACTCACAGCTAATTTGACCAGACGTCCCGTTTTGAACGGGACAGTCCCGTTTTTAGCGACGTGTCCCGTTGTCCTGACGAACTCTCTCGGGACGCCCATTTGTCCCGTTTTGGCGTTATTGGTAAGAAAAATACTTAAAAAATACGTTTAAATGTAAAAGGAACTCTTAAATCAATTTTTTCAGATCTTTTTAGTTTCCTAGGAACTTCAAATTAATTGTTAATATTAACTAGGGTCTACACATATTTTCAATCTGGAAGTGAGTAAAATCCACCAAAATGCTCCTAATTTTTCAAAAGTTTTTGGGAGAGGACGCCCGGACCCCCCTCTCTTAGTGGGAGGGGGGGTATGGAAATACGTTTTAGTGTAAAAAACTCTGAAATATTTTTTTCTATTCTTTTGTAGTTTCACAGTAACTTAAAATTAATGGTAAAGATGAACTAGAGTCTAGCACATATTTTCAATCTGAAAGAGTCTAAAAACGCACCAAAATGCTCCTAATTTTTCAAAAGTTTCCGGGGGAGGGCCCCCGGACCCCCCTCTCTTTGAGGGGGATGCACCCCCCCGGAGGTCGGTGTCCCATTTTGGCTGCTCCAAAATCTGGTCACCTTACTCATAGCTCAAGATGTAACACACCACCTGTAATGATTTCGCCCTAGGGCCCCTCACACCTTCACAGAAAACGAGACAATTTGCCAAGTATGAGATCATGGACAGCAAATTGATCATTTTGTATCCTCCGCAGGGCCTCACACCTTCACAGAGAACGAGACGATCGCCAAGTACGAGATCATGGACGGGGCCCCGGTGCGGGGGGAGAGCATTCCCATCCGAGTGTTCCTCGCCGGCTACGACCTGACGCCGACCATGCGGGACATCAACAAGAAGTTCTCGGTGAAGTACTTCCTCAACCTGGTGCTCATGGATGAGGAGGACCGCCGCTACTTCAAGCAACAGGTGAGAGTCGCTGGAGGGTGTTTGGAGAAGGGTGGGTGGGTTTTAAAATTGTTGCTTGAAAAAATACGGTATCAGGAAACAGACACATACTTTCTCCCTTAAATTCATTTAAAATTTAACATTACAAAACTTATATAATGAAATAAAACAAATTAACAATTAATTATCACACAAATACATGCAAAATTTTATCAAAATTGGTTTGGTAACTAACGGATATATCGGTTTTCTAATATTTGCCATTATAGTAACATTGGACAACGTACTGCATTTACTGCCGAACTAAAATATCAATCATCTCTGCAACCAGTTGACGTAGACTAATGATTCAAATTACTGTACTGGATTATTTAGTTTTTCAAGCCAAATTTAATGGTTGCATGTATGTTTTCTTTAGATGTTACAAGATTTTGTGAAATTTCAAAAATTTGAATTTTTTAACACTTAAACCCTCATAACTTCTGAATCTAAATTTTTCATACATGCAGATGGTGTCATTTTGTTTGTCATCTCAAGCACTAAAAACCATTAAATTGTTATCAAAATCGTTAGAGCCGTTTTTGAGAAATTTGGATTTTTGTAGTTTTTTATTGTGTAAATACCATTAAAAATAAATAATTCAAAAAAATGAAAAAAAAAACGCTTGGAGATACCACGGCTTTATTCCTACATGCCAACATGCCAAATTTCATGAAAAAAACTAGTTTTCTATTCAGTAGACTCCCTCTTATGCAGACACCTGAGAACTTACTTGGATATTGATTTTTCCAGTTAAACTGATATTCCCAAAAACTCGTTAAATTGTAACATATAGTGTGTTATATAGATAGCACACTTTATTAGCCAATAAAAATTATTAAATAAAGAACGAAAACAACTTTAGACATTGTGTGGGTAATAATTACTGTACACAAACTCAGAATACCAGATATTGTGTTTAGGCTTTGTATCTTTAACAAACAAACATCCTCGATATAGTTCCATCATTTCCTGCTGATCAAGTCTGGTTGAACTAATGGTTGGCACAAGTTTTCTGGTTAAATCTATGCCCAGGGGATGGGGCAAATAATAAATAACTCCTCATAAATACATTATCAAATAAATATTTTGTCTATTTTTTAATGCTGTTTGAGCTTCGAGTTTGCTAAATTGTGGTTTTGTGTAAATTAAATGATAAAACAATCAAGGGAGTAAGAAAATAAAGACAAACATTATTACTGTCGACCCTCAGTAACTCAATCCTTGATACCTCCGAGTCTTCAATGACTCCCATAGGAAAAAACCTGTTTTAAGCCAAAATAATAACAATGCATAGCTCCGTTATATTTTACATCTGTAACTCGAAACAACCCAAGAATTACCTCTATAGCTAGAAGTGAAGTAAAAAAGCCAAAGTTTTATTTAACCTCTGTAAGTTGAAGTTTACCTCTATCTTGGAGTTTACTCGATGTTCTTTAAGTCAGAACTTTGGTGTACAGGTCAGAACATGTCAATGATTCTCATCCGGTCCAGCGTCATTTTCATTTACCTTTGTAATTCAAATTTTGATTCGGTCAACCTCTATATCTCTAATTATCTTTGAAATTGAAATTAAGAATGAATTACCTCTATAACTCAAACTATGTCTTATTTGAACTGTACATAACCAAAAGAAAAATAGTAGTCCCGTGTTACTTTAAGTTAGCAAGAGTCTACTGTTTTCAACACCATGAAAATACTCTTTGTTAGGCCTACTAAAGGTTTAGTGGAAATAAATTTATTTTTTTTACCATAGCCTACAGGGAATAAGACAGTAAGTAATTATGAAGAAGTCTACTTTCTCATGTCATTGAAGTTTTTTGGTTTAATATAATTTTAGTTATTATTGTAATGTTTAACATAATTGATATTTTTCTGCAGGAGATAACTCTGTGGAGGAAAGGCGAGAAGGCGTACAAGGCGGGGCACGGGCCGTCGCCGCACGTCCCCTCCCACCTGGTGGCGGGGGAGGGGGGCCCCCGGCCGTCGGAACCCATCGTGCAGCACCCCCCCAGCTCGGCCCCCGTGGAGGACATGAAGCGAGAGGATGAGACCCCCCCGCCACTGCCCCCGCAGGAGGAATAGCCCCCGGCCCCTGCCCCCGCTCAGTCCGCCCCCCTCTAGTCAGGTACCCCTGGGAGTCTGCCTGTTAGAACTACACCTTCACCGATACATATGTGTCTAATATCGTGTTAAGATCGAATCGTTGAACCATTCCGATTTTGTCCGGTTTTTGTTTTGCCCGTTCGGAGGAGTTTTTTGTAAAAATATTTTCTATGGAAGTTTTTACTTTTGTTACTTGGATGTGAAACATTAAGGGATTTCTTATATTAAGCCAGATGTTTGGATTGAAAATTGAAGAAAAAAGATGGGATAAAGAAAGAATTCAATGTCTCTCTGTGATTTAATTTTGTTTAACAATGTAACGTTTTCAGTCGCACAACTGAAATTAAAGTTGAAAGCGATATTATTTATTGGTAAGTTTGTTCAAGGTTGAGAACCTTTTAATTTAATTATCCTCCTGAATTAAAGTATAGGGTTTGTGCATCCAAATTAAAAATACATTGTTATTGCAAGATATATTTTTAGAGTTTTAAAAATTTGTAGGTTTATAAAATAAAATTATGTGTTTTTAAAAGGTTAGGATATTTTAGGTTAGGTTTGTTTTATTTTGTCATACCTGCAAGAGCTTATTGAAAACCATACACCTTAAGCAATAGGACAGTTTGTGTCTTGCGGATTATTTTGCCTGTGATGTTGGCAGACTCGGGTGCGAGTATCGATGTAACGCACATGCCTCGCGGGGGGATCTAGAGTAAGCGTATTGTTAATATATTGAATCACTGTAATATTTCGTTGTTAAGGTATAACACACTTTCGGAAAAAAGCCTTGTTTATAAGAGTATATTATTACAATAATAGTCTGTTGAATCATTTTATTGTGTTTTAGATTAAAAAATATTATGTGTATATTCGAGTTGATGTTTTACTTTAATCTAAACATGTTGATCAGTAAAAATATTTATTTCACTAGGATGTTATTTTAAAATATATATACATTTAATTTTCAGTAATATACATACATTTGTATTTTATAAGACGAATAAAGTTATATGTTTTGCAGTGTTGTACCATATGTATATGTTTGCTCATATATCTTAGTTATGAACCATAAAGACTTGAGAATGCCATCGTTTTAAACTGGAAGTGTTTTTAATAATGTTATGAACATGTATTAATATTATCACCAAAATTATTTAAAATATTTTTACTTCTCTAAACATAGTTTCTTTTCATCATATAATATTTTAGAGAATCTCATATCAAGTTTAGAACTAACAAGTGCAAGCAGGCCTAAACATACATCTTATAACGTTATCAGTAGATAACAAATTACATTCTACCTTGTTGCAGACAACAAAGTTGGCTTATTCGTTCATTTAGAAGAAGAAAGAATATTTTAATTATATATTACACTCGTCACTAATACAAGCACCTAGTTTGATTTCTATTTGACTCCGTCTGTTCATTACCTCATCCCCTTTACATCGCATTTTGTATGTTTCCTTAATTTTTATTGTACATTTAAGTTGATATTGTACATGTTTGTAGCTAACTCATCTTGTTTTGCAAGTGATGTGATTATTAAGTAAGCATTCCTCGGTAAAACTTATGTATTATAGTTTACTAAAAAACCAATTGTACATTTAACAGTTTTACAAGTTTCAAGTGTATTTTCACTAATAATTATCAATTCAGAAAAAATCATGAAGGGATTATCTCTTTCCAACCCTCAGTGTAATATATTGTACATATTGTATTCAACTTCAATCTACCAGTCTGTCTCAATGTAGATTTAAAATTACAGTGTACTGATGACAGATTATATTTCTTTGTAACATTTTGTCGTTTTTGTCTTTTTCTTACCTCTTTGATCACCTTCTTCATAAGTTGGGGAATTATTATATGTATTTTATAATATTGTAAACTGTATTCTCTTGAAATTTCTGAAGTTTGTTCAGAAGGATTTACAAGCGTGACAAGCAGCAGTGAGTGCAAGGAGTTTAGGGTGTTCAGTTTCAGTTTTAAAGGATACTTTGGTATTCAGGAAGTTTGCACAAAAAAAAATAAAAATGTTGAGTAAGAAATATTGAACATTTCAGCCAAGTTATTTTCAGAAGATTTTATAGCACTTTTATTGCAGAGTTCATACTACAAAGTTGTAAGTTGGGAAGCGGTTATAAAAACCTTTTCCTTTGTCATGAGAATTAAGACCCTTTATGACATTACATTTTAGAGGCTTAAATTAAAAATGGAGTTGCTGGGTTATTTTCTTCAATTTAGTGAAGAAACTGTCGAAATGTAATAAATAAAAGACATACTGACCCTGTTATAAATAAAGACATCCAGCCCCACAAGTGTGTCTTGCACAGGGAAATGTTATGTAATAATTGTATTATGAAACGTAAAGCATTTTGAAATAAATTGAATTTTGAATACTTCAAGAATCAACACACAGTATCAGGAAACTGCTTGGATAAAATAAAACAACATAATCATCATAAGAATCAGCTCCTTTGGTTGAAATTTCTATAACATTGGTACTTTGAAGAGCTGTAGGAAGGTAACTGGAATTTTCCCAGGCTTGTGACTACCTCCAAGTGATTTCTCATGGCCAAAAACATGTAGAGAAAGATAAAATAATAAATCCTTGGACAAGAAACTCCATGCAAGTGCTTTTTTTAGAGCTTTTAGGATATTTGAACATCGTCACTATTCAATGTAGTATCCTGGTAAAAGGTGAAACGTTAATATTTTGTTGAATATAAGAAATTAATATTAATGTCGAGCAAGACCCCTTAAGTTACTTTAGATTTAAACAAAATTTGGGGGGAACAAATGGTTTGATTGAAATCTTGAAAAAAAGGAGAATGATCAGTAGAAATGTCCTTAGTTAATTAGTCAGTAACAAGGCTACAAGATCGCGCCACTATCATCACGATCATCACACTCATCCTTCACTCATATTCAGGGTAACGTCCTCCATGAGGTACCTGTCTTATTAAGAATGTCAGTTTCGAAAATAGAGCACCTGTATACGCTCGCAGTCGCCCTTATTCGGCGCGGCCATAGTGAACCATCAGTATTTGGATGTAATCATGGACGATGGCTATGATGTAAATCGCTCCTGTTCGATCTCAGCGAATCAGACGTCCAAACGTCCCGTCCAGCTAGCACAGAACTTTCTCTTTCTCTGCTCGCTGGTCCCGTCCGTGCGTTCGGCGGTATCTCTAATCCTCCTCCCAACTATAATCGCGGGCATCAAATAGGGCGGGTGAGTGAGTGTTACAAAGTAAACACAAAGTTACACTTGAAAGGCCCCGAAAAACGTAAACAAAGTTTCGAAAGATCGACTAAAACATTTCATATAGTCATATCAGCTGAGGTTTAGCAGATAATTTGATGAGTTTACATATATTTTGCCGCCCGCCCTATTTCTTGCACTCTGCTCTAGTGGCGTGACGTAACTTGTGACCCCTCTAAAGCCAGAAGAGCAATAGAAAAATAACTGAAATCATGGTTGAAAACTTGGTTCAATATCTCATTCGGTTGTCATGACACAATTTTAAACTATCGAATCGAAATTAATTCATAACAACTCTTGTTCACAACATAACCTAACTTATTTGATGAATTCGTTTTATCTCGCCTTATGTTTGAGTTTAAGATCAGTGATGGATTATAAGTTTTCAATAGTGATGGTACCTATTACCTTATTGCAATGAGTGTTTTAAATTTTAATTTAGGTATTTTAGGACATGTTGATAGTGGGAAAACGTCCCTCGCTAAAGTGTTAAGTTCCACTTCTAGCACAGCATGTTTTGATAAGAACCCACAATCTCAAGAGAGAGGAATCACCATAGATCTGGGCTTTAGCTCATTACTTGTTGATTTTCCTAAAACATTAGACTCATCTGAAACAAAAAAATATGATAAACTGCAATATACCTTTGTAGACTGTCCGGGTCATGCTTCATTGATAAGGACCATAATTGGAGGTAAAGAAAGTTTCTAATATTTTTGATAGCTGGTCAATATCCAAGTACCCACTCAGTGCCAGATTTACCCCTAAGCCCAGCCCAGGCTTATAGGGCCGCACGACATAAGGGGATCGCACACAGTCAAAACTAATTTATTTTTAGTAAATTCTTAATTAACAAGTTCGCTGCTGCGGACGTTCTGGAACGTCACCGGGAACATGGTGCCAGGAGCTGAGAACGTTCCGGAACGGCACCGTTCATTGTTGTTTAACGTTGTCATGGATTAGCCAGCTCCTCATGAGCGTTCTACCTATATTTCCTTGCAGCTCTTGGGGACATACTTTTCTCTCAATATAAAACATTATTTCCAAAAATTACCACCAGGGTCATTTAAGCTGTAGCGAGACACACACTAGTTCAGCTCCTGGCGCAGTCGCGCCATCTAGCGGCCAGCAGCGAACGTGTTAATTGAGCTAAAACATTTGACTAGTGTTGACAGCTGTGGCATGACTGCCACATTTTGGCCTTTCTGCCACAGTCATAAGAGCGGATTAGTTAGGGTCATCTCGTTTGGATCATAGGTTTGTGGTTCATACCTATGATTTCCACAAACGCCCGGCCATTTAGGGCTAGTTGATGACAAACAACGGGCCTAAGTTGCTACTATCAGTTGGTTCCTAACTACAAAGTGAGTGTCATGTACTCACTATGTATCTGATAATTTACAGATAGCCATTCATTTCATTCATTCATATTAAGACAGGTACCTCATGGAGGACGTTATCCTGAAAATGAGTGAAGAATGAGTGGATACAGCTAAGTTAAGCAGAGGTGGAGTGCTCTAGGAACCACATTACAAGAACTATGACGACCTTCATCAGGTGGCAACCTAGGATTAGCTACTAACTAACGTCATCGCAAAGACCTGGCACTCATAGGGCACACAGAGTTGATATTTTTTTCATAAAAATCTAAGATTTAACAAGGGCCTAATTTGTTTTCTTAAATTAAGCTATAGCCTAGCTCCTTTCTTTCATACGACAAAAAACAAAGGTAGATAAGTACATTTAGAAACATGAGGTCCTAGTATTCTTTCAAATGTTTCTGCAGTATAAAACCTAATCAGGATTTTGATTTTATTGTTTTCAGGTGCTCAGATAATTGATCTGATGGTTCTTGTCATTGATATAGTTAAAGGCATGCAAACCCAAACGGCAGAGTGTTTAGTTATCGGGGAGATATTATGTCCAAAAATGATTGTAGTATTGAATAAAATAGATCAAATTGAAGAAGGTAGGAGGCAACAAGTAATCGATAAGGTGAGTTGTAAAAAATCAAAATTTATATTGTAGGTACAGTTTTAATTAGGCCTTCACACTTTAAGGCCTTTCTGACTAAGCCACTGTTGCCCGCTACTGTGCTGGGAAACAGGCAACTGCAGGGGACACTATGTCACGCCAAATTACAACTTCATCTGCTTTCTGCACCACTTGAGAAAATGCTAAGAAGAAATGAGGAGTTCCTTCTTTTCGCTATCCTAGTTAAAAAAATAAGTGAAATGTTTGTCCAATTTTATGTTTAAGAGCAGAGAAATTAAGTTACATTATTCAACTTAAAAAGAAGTAGTTTTTTAATTATTTATTTGAACAGGTGAATACGGGAAACACTTTTTAATAACAATAATTTCTCGTAATCTTTCATGGAGCTAATTGCTATATTAGTCTATGTAATTTAAGTTTTAATGCTAAGGATTTTATGTGACAAATTTACAGTTAGATTTTTTTAACGAGAAGCTGTTAAGACGAGGTGGAATATCTTTGGCAATGCACTTATTTTGTTTTATAGTAAAATCATGTGTTTCTATTTATCTTGTGATGCTTTTGTTTACAATCGAAAAAAATAAACAATTGTATGAAATGGATAAAAATATTGTTTGTTTTGATTAAACGTAACCTCAATATTTGACAGGTAGAAACATGTGATTATATTACAAACAAAAAAGTTCATCACCAAAGATATTCCTCCTCGTCTTGACCGCTTCTAGTTAACTAGTTAAAAAAATCTAACTGTACTTTCCTTATCTATGTATGTAGCGCCTGTTAGATTAAACAGACTTAATTTTTTGTTGTTGTAATTTTAAATAGGCCTACCTCGAGCACTAGTTTTTTGGCTAAACCTAAGATTGAATCAAGTTAAAATTTGACAAAATTTAAAGACATTTTATTAATACAAATTCTACCTAGATCATCAAAACAAGATAACATTCAAAGGTAAACAAAAAACCAACTGATTATAAATCATTATTAAATAATTTAAATAATCAGATGTTCATATTAGCCTACACATATTTCCAGACAACTAGTAGCCTAAGTAAAAGTTATGAATTAAGTTAGTATTTAAAGTATAAAAGTGTTTCAAAATTATTTCTGCACTATAAAAGTTGAAAGTAAACAAAAATAAATATACAAATATTATGAAAATGATGTAGGGTGAATGTGGGTAATTGTGAACTGGGGAAATGGTGGATGATGGCTGTAATTTCTTATTACTGTTATTTTGAGTATAAATCAATGTTTTATGTAAATTTGGTTTTTCTTTGATTCAGGATAAAAATTCTGATAGTCAGGGACTACTTAGAATTTTTTTTTACATGGGTTAAAAAACCTTTCGTTTTTATTGACAAATAAGTCTTGTAGACTTTTACAATTATTTTTTGTGTGAAAAAAATAGAACTTCTATCGACATGAAAACCAGTAATTATTATAGAACATTATGTAAAATGCAGTACACATCCTTATATCCTTCCTGTAAACTATTTTTTATTAATTTTTTTCAAGTTCACAATAATTACTCACATCATTTTACTATGTGGGGGTAATTGTAAACCTAATTTTGGGGTAGGCCTAATTGTGAATAGTGTTCACAACTGCCCTGCTGAAATAAAAAAACACTCTTTTAGTTCTCATTTAAAATCATTATTTAAATCTTTGATGATGTGTCACATGCAAGTCTCCTGGGTCTGTTCCTTTCAATGAGGTGTAGGCAGACAGAAGGCAATTTCGACGAAGTTTTTGATTTTTTAATAGTTTTTACATTTTTTAAGGTAAAAATCAGATTTTTCAGTACATAGTAGTGTATTTTATTTTTACAGGGAAAGTTATAATTTTATCTAACACAGGTAACTTTAGTTTTTTCTCAGGGTTGATTTTTATTTGAATAATAGCCTAATATTTTCAATAATTTTATGAAGCCAATTTGTACTCTTTCTTTTCTTAAAATGAGATTTTTTTGTTAGTTTCTTTACATTTTAGGCATATTTTATCAAGTAATTATATTATTTTTGGTACTTTGGTATTATACGGAGGCCACCCTCATACAGCGCGCTGCGGCGGCTATGTTAAGTTAGGTTATCATAAATATGTTAGTAGGACTTTCCTCATTTCGTTAAAAATCGAATTATACAAAAGTTAGTTTGTACTTTTTTTTTTTTCTTAGTATTTTCGCACGTCAAAACCTGTTGACAGCTGATGCGCCTGCTCCGTTCCTACTTGGAGGGGATTTGGCGGGCGCAAGTATGACTCATCTGTATCGTTTGATTCGTAACATAACGAGGAAAGTCCTACTAACATATTTATGATAACCTAACATAACCGCCGCAGCGCGCTGTATAACGGTGGCAATCGGGTGTGGACGATAGCGGCGGTGACGACGTGTTTCTCAACTCAATCCTTGCTGACATTGCTGCCTTCTGGGAGGCAGAACACAAACACCGTTCATTTGACACTCAGTAAAATTTGGACAGTAAGTCGATTAAGTTGGTTCTTCCCAGTGATGTAGTTATTTTTGGTGTCCAGCAAAACAATCTCTCTAAAAACAGTGGCCTCCATATAATACCAAAGTACCTTATTTTCTCTTGTGTAAGTATATTATTTGACCCATTAAATACATTGTTTATAATTTTTATGACTATTTTTTATTATTTTACATCCACCAAATTCTCCAACAATTTCATAGCGCTTCGGAAAAATTACGTGTTCACGATAATTTTTTGTCACATGTCAATGAAAGTAGGGAAATTGTGAATATTTTGAATCAGACTTTATTCACAATTCCCTTCCTTTGCTGTAATATGCCTCTTAATATTTTTCCCATCTGAGTTTAAATTTACCCCATAATTTTGTGGAATTGTGGATGCCATCAGGTTAATGCCAAATAACTTCTTAAACTAACAGTGCATGAAATCATCCTATATCAAATATAAAGCCCAAAATATGTAACATTTTATAACAATTATCATATTTTCAATATTAGTTTATACTTTTTTGTAAATTGCTATTATTTGAAAAAGTTGTCATTTGCATTCACAATTACCCACGTTGACCCTACTATAACTTTAACCAGTGTGTGAGGTCTACTCCAGGGTGAAAACCAGCCCCATCAGGAAGTGGAATACATTACAGGGCCTTCCTTATTATTTTCCTTATTTATGTTACAGATGACAAAGAAAATGAAATTGACGTTAGCAGAGACTGTATTCAAAGACTGTGCTATTGTCCCAGTGTCGGCCAACCCTGCAAATGGATCGCCACTAGGTGAGATAACAAATTAAATTGTTGAATTTTACTGTATCACATGTTTGTCTATGACTAGGCCTACATTTTCAGAGCTAAATAGAGCTGTGTCTCCTATTTCCGAATCGCGAGAAATTGTTTTTATTGAAACCTGTCAACATCCCTTCCCTTATCAGTTGAAATATTATTATTGTTATTGGGACCGATGTTTATGTTTAGACGACCGATGGTCACTATTTGTGATCTTCATGTTATCGATCGACATACGAGCGTGATATCTGTTAAAACAATAACTACACAAACAATTTTGGCAGTTTCAAATGATTCGATTCTCAAATTTTGCCGATCAAATCTCGAATGCAGATCTATTCCAAAGATTCGGTGGGTTCGAGATTTGAGATTTGGATTCGACACAACCCCCTTGTGTAATTTTTTTTATGTGAAGTTTGTACTCAGTTGTTTTTTTTTGTTTCCAATAATAACTTTGATAGAAATAAATTCCTCGTTTTTAAACTTTAATTTTATATTCAGTTGTATTTTCGTTTCCAATAACAATATTTTTTATATAAATAAATTCCTTGTGTAATTAACTTTAGCAGTCTTAAAAATTTTCTGAACACAGGGTTTGGGCCATACAGAAAGCTTCCCCAAACTTTGGCCTTCAGTGTTTGTAAATCCAGCACTTGAAAAATTAAAATCTTTATTCATAAAACCTTTCTTAAAACCTATATATACAGGTATATGTATAGGAGATGCAATCCTAACCTGCTGCCATTCAGTGGCCTGGAAACGAATGTAACAATAAATAAACATTATAACTTACAACATAAAAGCTACCACCACAATGAGTTGGCTACCTAAAATGTGTTTCAGGCATCGCACATCTGCTGGAAGTGCTAGAGAGACACGTGTTCCTGCCGGATAGACGCCCTGCTGATCCGACCGTGTTTTCCGTGGATCACTGCTTCAGTATCCGCGGATCAGGCACCGTCATGACTGGAACCCTGTGGCAGGGAACTGTCCGTGTGAACGACGTCAGTTGAACCACAACTGTCACTTAGTTGTCTGTAAGATGTAGATAAGTCATTTCACCGATTAACTATCTGAAAGTATTTGTTTATTTGGTATTATTTCATTCATAAGTCAGTAATTTTAAATATTTTTAAATCTTAAATTTATTATTTGTTTGATATTGCAGTTTGTGTTTGCCTGGTTTAAGTTGCTACTTACTTGATTGGGTGAAAGTTTGGGTATTTTTTACCCACATTCGATCATTGTGTTGTCAGCAGAATTCAAATCAAATCAAATCAAATATCGTTTATTTCGCTTTCAATTAACAGTCATTTACAGAGTTATTATATACGATTTTATTTACAATGAAACTTAAACTAATCTTAAACTAACTCTTATAATATAGGCGGAATTAATCCCCACATAGAAGACCCGTGCGTGGGGATGAGTCATCATCATTTGGCATAAAAAAACTGCTTAAATAAATTAATATTGTAAATGTTTATTGTGAATTGATGAGAAATACAAATTTATCCTTTTAAATTGACTGAAGGGGACTGACGGACGCTCAAGTTAAAAAAGAAAAAAAAAAGTCAATTTGCAGACTGATTGTTTTTATTAGTTCAATTTTGATTTTCTTTTTGCTGGATTTTGAATCTATGGTACTGTAGTTCATGTTAAAAATTCCTCTGTTGAATAATGTCAGCATTTTTTAGTAGCAAATCAAAATAAGCTGATTCAGAAAGAGTTGAAAATATTAGCCTCTGTTTAGGATTATACCTCTGAAATTTCCTAACCTATCTAAATTTGTTTCAAATCCAGAGCTGTATAAAAAGGCAGGATTACATTAATCAAGTTCAATTTAATGGATTTTTTTTTACTTTGATGAAATATTAATTTAACGCTTAATATTTTCTAGGTTGTGGAAATCCCCTCGTTGAATTTGACCAAGAAAGTCAAGTCGATTCAGATCTACCGTCGCAGCGTGGAGGAGGGGCGGGCAGGGGACCGGATGGCCGTGTGCGTGACTCAGTTTGACCCGAAGCTGCTAGAGCGCGGCCTCGTCTGCACCCCGGGCTACGTCACCATTGCGCACTGCGTCGTCGCGACCGTGCACAAAGTCAGGTACTACAAGGGGCCGATAACGTCCAAGGCAAAGTTCCATATCAGCATCGGCCATGAGACTGTTATCGGTAGGCTGACGATCTTTAGCAGAACTGATCCGACGATTGAAGCCGGATTTGATGCAGATGAGGAATATTTGTATCGGGATTTTCTGTATGATCCGTTACTGAAAGATAAAAGTGAAGAAGTGGTCGGTACACAGTTCGCTCTTATCGAGTTTGAGAAACCGATTTTGGTTGTGCCTAATTCGCTGTATATTAGCTCCAAGTTGGATATGGACATACATACAAACAGTTGTCGGATTGCATTTTATGGGAGGATTTCCGAAGTGTTTAGTGATAAAAATTATGTTCAGACCAAATTACCCGAGTTGAAAATATATAAAAACAAAAGCAAAACAGGACTAGTTGATAGGATCGTTAATGAGAACGAGGTCGTTTGTAAGAATATGTTTAAAAAAGAGACGAGAATCGACTTGTTCAACGGTTTGAGGGTCAGTCTTTCGACTGGAGAAATAGGAGTAATCGAAGGAGGTTTTGGACAGAGTGGTAAAATAAGAGTGAGGATTCCTGATGGAGTGAAACCAGAAACACTGAGCAAAATTGGGACAAAGAAAGGAAAGCGAGGGAAACAAGAAAATGAAGAACCTGTTTGTAAAGAAGATCTCAGAGTGGAACTGAAATTTAAAAGCTATCTTTTTAGGACAGACAAAAAGATTGTACAGAGCAAAACGTAATAAATTTCATTTTCAGTAAAGTTTGTTTTTATATTCCTTAACTAATGCCATTAAAACAACTTAAGCGCATGTATGTGCGCTGTCCAGCTCCAGTGGTACACATTTGGGTCGCCTCTCAGAGCTTTTAATAAGTTATTTATCATAATTTTTTTTTAACTTAAAAAGTATTTGTAATATAGAAATAAAGTTTCTTTTAGATTTTCTGGCTTCGGTTGGTTGATAACTTAAGAATAACAAAGCATCATTGAAAATTGTGTAACCATCTTATTGAATAAATAAGTTTCTGATTGTGTTTAATTGAGTAATTGTCAGATAGTGAGGAATTGAGGACATACCAAGATTCCTGATCCAAAAAGTCATTATAGTGAGGAATTGAGGACATACCAAGATTCCTGATCCAAAAAGTCATTATAATTGTTTTTACCGGTCTGTGATAGATAATTTCTAAAAAATCTAAGTGATAAATAATCACAAACACCAAATTGTGAACTTAAAGCAAAAATATTTCTTTGCCAAAGTGTATATACGTAATTGTTAACAGAAATAATTTTTCCTCCAATTTTAGCTCAATATCATTGTTTATCTAAGTTAACAGTCATTGCTGAGGTTACTTTGTTTTAACACTGGTGACATTTTTCTCAACCCTGAAACCTGTTAAAAGTCCTGCAGTCTCTGATGGATATTTATGGCTGGTGGGAGGTTAGATCTATTATGTGGGTTTTTTTGCATGTCGATAGTGAACGTGTTGCTTGAGTACATAAGCTCACACTGGTAATTCAACGAATGAAAATATGAACTATGCTGACATGGGTATCTCAAATGTTAGATGGTGATTACAAATAACACATGCTTAAGATCGTTTAATTTATTATAATATTTTTACATTTCATCACTGATTATAAACTATAACATATACTTCATGTTAAGTGTAGTTTTAACTAACATATTTTTATGCACAATATTTTATTGCACTCATAACATACTGATTATGCACACTTGTAAAATTCTCTGTAAAATTGAATTAATAATGAGTTACTTTATGGTTATACAATGTATAAATAAATAATATATTCAGTCTACTTGGCATCTACTCTCATATACAAAGACGAATTCTGTATAAAGCAATTTCTACAGCAACCATCATACAACCAGTACACTTACAACCCTGTTAACATTGAGTTTATATGGTAATTAAAACATCGTAGACAATTATTTTCATGCTCAATAAAATCAGATTGACAAAAATTATCAAAATATCACTTACAGATAAATTAAAAAGTCCATAAAGTCTTTCAGGATCGAATGCAAATCACAAATTAACAACAGAAAAGTTACATCACCAATATTGTTTATTGATTTGAGAACATCACATAAATTACATCTTATTAGCACATTAATCTTGAGCCACGAGAACGGTTTGCACCTGACATAGGTGGAGCGAATTGGACTCATGAATAAAACACAGCTAATGGAGGAAGTCCAACTAGCGTAAAAGCTGACATTATATGTAAATCTATATATATATTTAAAGCTATATATGTATGTAAAGCTATATATGTAAATCTGTCAAATCAAACTGTCATCACTGATAGCAAAAAAATGGAACTTAGGTTATTTAAAATTTGATTTCATGTTGTTTATTGTCCCTAATGATTTTTTTACTCCTCCAATGAAGTAGGCCATGGCTCAAGATATGTGCCTAGTGTAAGGTACTTCTAGCACCACTTTAGAAATGGGTAACAACTTGAAATAAAAACTTTTTTTTTTAATTTGATGAAATCTTTCTTAATGTGGCACCTGGTATCTCAAAAAGTTGGTTTTAACAATGATTGACAAAGAGGTAAATTGTATTAATAAACAAGGAAAAATTATCTTGAATAAAATAAATCAATAATCAAAACTGTCTTTATTTTTTATGAATAGGTACTTTAATATATTATGTAATAAAATTAATAAAATATTGATACTTTAAATATAAAATATGACCCATGATGATTTGACCAATCAAAAGTTCACTAACTTTTTATAATGCAACTAATTGTATATACTTAAATGTCCAATATGTTTTAAGTGGTTTATATTACAATTATTATTTTGATTAAAGCAATATAAAAATACAATAAAACAAAGTGATTAAAATCAAGCTAAAAAAGTACACAGCACACGGAAGCAAATCAAGTTTGACTGCAAGATTTCTTAAAATCTATAAAACAAACAAGCTAAATAATACTTGTATGCACTACTGTTAAAAGTTCAAAATCATTTAATGGAATCAAAAATAAAATTACAATTTTTAAATAACTTGACTGAGAAATATCTACACAAATAATTCACAATTATTATAATTTACGTATGTATTTGAGCTAGGATGTTAACTACTGATTTTAGTCTTTGCTGCTTCAGTCGATTTTATCTGTTCAAACCATTTTTGAGTTATTCAATGAGAAAAACTTCCAGCCTAAATAAAAATTAGCATATTTGGAATAAAATATAATTTTATTTAAGGTAACCTTTTAACAGTAGCGCTAAGATCACAACAAAATTACAACGAAAAACATTACAAAAACACTCAATATATCTGTTACAGGTGTATAATTTATACCTTACCATCTATAGTTATATATGTTACCAGTTTTCCATTGTCTTTGCCCTCCCAAACCGTTCACAGCAGCAAAGTCTTACACGAATAACAACATATTTACAATCACTCGAGTGATGCACGGCTTTTCGATATCTACAAAAACGACTAGAAAGCACAAAATTAAAATTTAATAATAGATCCGAGTGTTAAGTAAATGATTTCATGCACCGGAACCGAAGTGTGGGATATTGAGATCACATGACAGTCAGTGAATAGTCAGGCGGCGGGAGGGAGGTGGCTACTCAGAGAATTATGAGCAGCATCACTACCACCAGCAGTATACAAGAGAGCACAATGATGGCGATCCATTGTCGCCTGTCTGAAAAAGAGACTTCGTTGGTGACATGGTTATGAAAATAAAAGGTAGGACTAAATGTGAGAGCTGGACTTGGATAAGTCTTAGTGACACCTTATGAATATAAAATTTGTTGAATAAACATTAGCTAGCATTATTTCCGGAAACAATTTCATTAAAGTTGCATGGACATCATTAACCCCTTGAAGTCCACACCAGCTTATACGCGGGATACCCAAACCCCGCTGCTGGTCCACGCCCGTGAATACACGGGATCGTGGCCTTGATTCAAACTTGGCGTTCTTTCCGCTACGGGAGAAGTCGGAATGCGTCGTTTTGCTTCGGTTACGTTCGGGAATAGTCAGGCTGTCTCTGGGATATTTTGTTTTGCGTATTAGCAGTCGTCTGCATCACTGAAATTCTACAAGTTGCTTTGTTGACAGCTGGCCTGTGTTTGTAAACATTGCGCAATGGCGGATTGAAAACTTTTGAGTGACCGTGGAATTAGCGAATACTCTGAAATTAGTGGCCTAAGTGATTTTATGGACAACACAGATAGTGAAAGTGACAATGAAATAGATCGGGGAAATTGTGAGTTGAGTGTTAGTTTGTGAATGTTGCAAGGTATTCTTCAAAATCCCAAATTACTTGGACTTTAAGAGGTTAAGGACAAACTATTCCGACAGGGGGCAGGGCAGTTCATGATTTTTCTACCTATTTAATAGAAAATTTACAATATTCTAATAAGACATTTTATCAGCATTTCCAAACTGCATTCTGCTCTTGATCATGTTTTAAGTTGTTTTTTTAACCCATAAAAACAGACTGCAACTCACATGAGCAACAACACATACGTAATATATGTGGATTTTAACTTATTTTTAAATTAACTGGGACAATTCTGAAATTAGCTCATTCCCTTTAAAGAATGAGGGTTGATGTAATTTTTCTAGCCAAATATTATAACTGACATTTTAGAAATCATAATCCAAAACTGTACTTTGAGTTTAATTCCTATTTTACATTGGCTACTGTTTTGGCTGGATTTTGAGTCAAGGCTGAACTTTACATAGAAATTATAACATTATCACATGTAAAACTCACCATTGGAAATGTGCAGAACTTTGGCCACCTTTTTCATTGTTGAATCTAATTTTGATTCTGTGTTTTCCATTTCTGTGCCAAAGTCATCTAGCATCCTGAAACATAGATTATTTCTTCCATTAATATTCAGATTTGTTGATGCTATTAAAACCCTTTTTTCTAATACCTGTCATTACTATAAAAGGAAAAATAACCAATCCTTTATAACACAACTCTAGTTTAATAAGGAATAAAAGCTGAAAGAAGTGTATTAGCAGCTTAAAACAAATCCTGCTTGTGTAATAATTACAAATGTAAATGTACAAAGATAGTTCTTTAAAACATTTGTAAGACTTGTTTAAAATTATTTTTGACTTATTTTTCAAAGGGAAACCAGACAAATTATTATGAAAAATTACACTTGCATCATGACTTTAGCCATCACTTTTTTTGTTACTAACAGCTCTCGTCTATTACAGTAGTCTGCCTCTCATCCGACCATCTTCGTCCCAGCTGGGTAATTATTAAGCCTGGTTATTCATAAATACTGAAGGAGGACTATGAATAAGAAACATAACACATGGAGTGTAGTACACTTTAACCGATGTCTGGTTGGAAGCTGTCCCCACGTAGGGATATTTTTCCTTTGTATTTTAAGTTGACCAGTAGTGCATTGTTCCGGCACTTGTGCAGTTATGTTGTGCGTTTAATTTTGTTTGAATGTTTTCTTTTCAGTTATAGTTAGAAAACATGTAAAAACAACCATTATGGGTGCTGATAATGAAATTGACCAGGAATTAGACAATAAAAGTGATCAGATAATTCGCTAGATGCTGGAACGCTAACCTGTCGTCTGAGGGTAAGTTTACTTTGCGTAGCATTGGTATGTAAATGGGGTTTGGATTGAAACCTTTGGCCAGTGAAATGGGCAATCCACGTCAACCACAAAAAATTACATAATAACAATTTCGGACCAAATTTCATTAAGATCGGACCAGATTGTATGCCTACTCTTGTCTTTACCGGTCATCAAGTCGTCTTCCGTAGGTGTTATTGTCGGGTGATACGCTTGTGTGACATGTCAAATACAATGTACTGTGTAAATTTCTCTTACTTTGTTTTATCGTCTTCCATGTTTGTGTTTTGTTTTATGTACTATGACAACCACTTAGGTGGGCAATTTTAACCTGTGCTTCGACGCGACTGAAGGTGGATTGTAATTAATCCAAAACACGTATCGCAGCATCACGATACTCTGGACATCTAAGGCTACCTGAAAAGGTAAAGTACTTTACCTCAAAATATAAGGTAAAGTAATTTGAATAAGAAATCGAGTGTTCCTCAGACGAACTTACACAGCCTGCTCGTCCAGCTCGGAGCCGATCTGTCGGCTGACAGTCTTGAGCGAGCCGATGGTGGAGCCGATGCGCTCGAGCGTGTCGTCCTGCCCCGAGATCAGCTGACTCTGCTGCTGCAGCGTGGCGTCCAGGAAGTGCCGCTGCGGACTGTCCGCCTCGTTCTCCAGCTTGGAGTACTTGGTGGTGCCGTGGGAAGTGGCGACTCGCACTGGGCTGTTCTCCAGTAGCGGCTGGAATTGTCATGAGTCGAGAGTCATGAATGCTTTATTGTCATAGACTATTTAAATAGCAGCGACAAATCAACATTATTCTACAATACATGTCGTAATCCTACTACAGTTCGCGCACGCTCATCCCGACCTACGCGAGAATTTTGACGCATCAGGGCGTGGGTGTGGAGAGGAAGTCACTCCCCTACACAAGCCCCGCCCCTTTACTACTGCTACGAGCTGTGAATAAGAGAACTAATATTCAAAACAAAAGTAAAATTTTTGGTTGTCAAATGTATTTCAGATTATGGTTTGAGGTTTTGTGTACGTAAGTTTTATCTTTGTTATTTCAACTGTAAAATTGGACATATGCATTGTAATCTCCGAATTTGTATGTACCGGTACTTGTTATCAAATAAGAGTTTAAACTTGAAATAGTTGTTTTTCCATAAGTTTTAATTAAAAAATCATTCTCCCAAAAATATATTGTTTATTTTCTTTGATTGATGACAGCTGTCAGCTCGGTCCAGGTTTAAGAGTCGCTATCTAACGGATAATAAAAACACTTCAAGAACAAGAAAAAAAAACAAAATGATTGTCCAATAGGTACAAAAAAAACCAAAATACCAGGTAAAAAGGAAACCAAATAGGTACAAAAAACACTGTAGCAGCCAATGGCATAGGCTTATTTAGGAATCGTCTATCTCTCTCCAAACATTCATTGTCCATCTCTCTCGCACACATACTTTAAAATAGTCAGGATGAGCGTGCACGAACTGTATGTTATAATATTATAAAGGTGAAAGTATGGATGTTTGTGTGAATATTTGTCTTTAAACCACGTGAAAAATACCAGACCAACTGAGCTGAAATTTTTGCAGGAATCACAGAAATCCGCTGAGGAACCTGCTGAGTTTTTGCAGGTCCACTACATCAGAAAAGGACATAGGCCTAATCACTTCCTTAAAATCCCCTCAGGCTACGCCCCGTGAACGTCCTTAGCTTCAATGATTACATTTTATAAGGATATAAACATTCAAATACTGAATTGTTAACAGCTGTGAATACTAAAATTTGACAGTACAAAAAGCAGAATTAAGATCAGCTGTAATTTTGTATCGTTAGTGAAGCCACGGGCAACTGCTAGTAAATGTATACAAAAAAAGCAATGATAAAAAAATAAAATTCTACCTGGAATTTTTGTCACAGAAATAGTCACTGACACTGTAATATTCCTTGGAGATAGAAAGAAGCTTTCAGCTTTCTCCTGAATGAGCCATCATCTAACTCTGACATGATAGGTGTGAGTAAGGAATTAAAAAGCTTTATGGCAGAAAAACAATGTTTGTTTTTCAACAAAAGTCGTGTAATCACTACCTAATCATTGCCTAATGATTAAGTATTGTTCCTGAAGATGTAACGAGTGGTGTCACAAATGGTAAAACAATACCAAAACAAACACGTACCTGCATTGTAGCTGAAAACGATATTTTAGGTTATAAACAATGCAAACTCAGTCAAATCAAATCAGAAGCGTAATCAGCTGGAGCGCATAAAGTAGATAAATGGTCACTCCTCAGCAAGCAGTTGTATTACAGTTAGATTTCAGAATGTACACAGATATTTAATGTGCAGGTGTAGGATAACTACTATAAATTATTTTTAATTTACTAAGACACTGATTTTAGTTACCTGCCGAGCTGTCCTGTCGCGGTCTCGTCCTCGTGAAAAATTCATTTTCTCTTTCATACACTGAAAGAATTATAAAATCAGTTCAAAACTCATGTTGCTCACTAATTTGTAGAATTTTAACATATGTACATATATTTAAGACCTTATCTCTAGTACTGTTGATGTGCTCAATATTAATGTTTTGTTGTAAAGTGTTTGTTATAAAGTGTGTAATAATGCTGATAAATTTTTTAATTAGTACGGTTTAGACTTGCATAAAGTAACTGAAATTGGCACAGTTGAACTGTGTCCTAATCTCAACAACTAAAAAATCTTTATCGACGTTGGAGTTAGTAAAACAAACAAAGTTTGGACTCACTTTTTTTCCATTGAATGAAAATGACTTATTTCTGTGATGATTTATTGTAAAAAGTTTGTTTGGTAGAGAGATTCAGAAAATTTCATGGTTTGCATAAAATACAATTTTCAGAAAGTAATTACAGTTATATACAAACTCAATACAGCTTGTAAATTAATTGTACATAAAAAATATATACATACCCGAACTTCCTCACGAGTTTGTTCAATGAAGTTTTTTCGGCTGGTCAGCTCCTTGTTATCGATCTTAAACTTCGTTGGGTTTTTCTCAACAATTCGTAGATTTGAGAGTCAAGGAAAACTAAAGAAATAAAAAATAACCTCCAAGATTTTGTCTTTTACTTTGCCTTTTGTACATCATCCACACACTCAATTCAACATCCGATTTACTAGATTGGCTGTACAGACATAGATTGACTCATAATAAGGTTTCAATTAATAATAACTGTAAAATGATAAAAAATTATAGTTTTTGACAACAACTGTTTCATTTGCATAACACAGCAGCAGTCATGACATTCACATTATCTTTGCTGTGTCTGTTCGTTTTAGCGAATTTCCCCTATAGGGAAGTAGCTATTAGCGAATTTCCCCTATAGGGAAGTATTAGCGAATTTCCCCTATAGAGAAGTAGCTATTACCGTAGGCGGCACGGTGAGACTTAAGCCCTGGACCATGTTATTTTTTCTTTTGAGGTCCCTAGACCCCAAAAACACCGTTCGTTCATTTTCATATATATGTATATATATACCTGCCCGTAGGCGCGATAACTTTTGTAAAAAAGATCCGATCTTGATGAAATTTGGAAAGAACGTGTAAAGCGTCATTCATCACTTCGAGTTCGAAAACCAGCAAGATTGGTTAAATCTAAGAAGGTTTTTTTGACAAAATAAAATTTATTTTCAAGATTTAACATCTTTTTACTAATTATTTTTAAATTTAATTGTCAAAATTGAATTCAGCTTAAAAAAACAAACAATTTAGCATTTGAATTATTATTCTACGTCAATCCGTTGCTTAAATATTGGATAATATTGGATGTGCTAAACACAGTACGTTGTCCAATATTATTTTAAATTTTTCCCTCCAAAAAGTGTAGTCACCCTGATTTGAGATGTTTTATAAAAATACAATTCTGAACATATGATTAAATTTTCAGGTGAAGAATATTTTATTTGTATTTATTTTGAATAGTTAGAGTTCATTGATCAAGATTTTGCAGAAAATATATACTATATCAAAAAAATACAAATTATTTTTAAATTTAATAAAGAATGTATGAGCATTTGGAGGGAGGGATGTCTTGGTCTAAACTGCCTGAAAATATAGCACAATATATGGTATGTTTACAATGATGAGGATTGATAATATGTTTTATTGAAATTGGCTGGGGATGAAGGTGTGTTGCAACAGGGATGTTTTGATTACTGTAAAACTGACCATATGATTGAATTTAATTTTTTCATGAGATTAAGTTATTTGTTTGATTTGAGTGTTTTGAGTTCATTGATTATATGTTTGTTGACATTTATATACTATAGCAAGATTAAAGTTATTAAAAATTAAAAGACTAAGAATTAAAACTAAGAATCTCAAAAAATGATGCCGAAATTTTTGTATTTGCTGATGATGTTGGCATTAAAATATCTTCGAATAATTTAGAAAACATTACAGCAAAATTAAATAAAGTCAATGAACAAATGCAAGATTGGTGTAATGCAAATAGGCTAAAATTAAGTATGAACAAGACCCAAGATATTCAGATTAAGTATTCAAACAAATCAAACATAAATCATCATTCAAAGCCCTTAAAATTTTTAGGAATTATTTTGGATTATAAATTAACATGGTTAGATCATATTAATCATATCATAAAAAAACTGAACAAAGGAATTTATTGTCTGAAGAGATTAAAGTTCAATGTGAGCAAAGAGGTATTAATTCAAATTTACTATGCTTATATTCACTCAATATTAAGTTATGGCACATTAATATGAGGGCATTCAAAATATGCAAAACAAATATTCAAGATACAAAAAAAAACAATCAGAATTATTAGTGGAGTAACATCAAGGACACACTGTAAACCTCTCTTCACCAAATTAAGCATTATGTCACTACCATCGATTTACGTCTTACAATCATTACTATATACAAGAAAAAATTACAATTTTTATGAAGAAAATAACACTACACATGACCATGGAACAAGAAATATGGATAAATTGAAGTTACAACGAACAAGATACTCTAAAACACAAAGGGCATTTACATACACAAATATAAAGCTATACAATAAGCTACCATCAAATATAAAAAAATTACGTGATGACAAATTTAAAAAATACATGAAGACATTTTTAACAAATCATTGTATTTATGATACAAATGAATTTTTTAACCTAAAATTTTAATAATGTTATACTGTAATATATATAATGAATATTTTGTAAAACATTGTAATGCACCAAATGGTGCCATATACAATAAAGAATTATTATTATTATTATTATTATATAAAATACAAAAGTGTATGTACTACTAATGAAAACCAATGTGGTCTCTTTGTTATTTTCTTCATGTTTAAAGCTCATGAATGATTTCCTTCATTATACTTTCCTTCAAATAAGTTGAATATTCACATATACAAAATAAATCGTATGGAAATTCGCTGAGTACGCATGTCTGCTGCGACGGGGGGGTTTGTGTCCCAGTAAATTTTTGTGTGAACTGTATTTTTTAACATTATGATGACAATCTCAATGGAAATGTGAATAAATGCAACAAGATCCCGATCCGAAGATGTGTTATTAGCACAAAACAGCAATAGTCAAAAACTGCAAATGAGGATCACTTGACGGAAAAAGGTAGTTTCAACCTTTTGTTGCATAATTCAGTGATCCAGAAGTAATTCGTAAAAATGAAATAGATTAACTGGTTAAATGTAATATTATTATAACCAAAAAGAAGCTGAAATATCGTATAAATTTTAACGAGCATACTTGGCATGTGGAAAGTAACTTTTTTCTGTTAAAGCCTTTAAGTTTTACCACAGCATGACTGTTTCCAAAAACTTAAATACAAGAGGTATTTATCATGTCAAACAGAAAATCATGCATACAAATGGGTATGTTTAAAAGTTTGTAGAGCACTAAAAAATTATTTTTCAGGGGAAAAATTTTTTTAAACTAGTATCCAAACAATGAGCTTTGAGATTTAAAATTATGAAACAATCTTTAACGACATGACTATACTAATGTTTACAGCTTTTACTGCTGTATTGTCTAAATTACTGCAGTGTTTTATGGACCATAAAACCAATGATGAATAGATAAGGAAAGTACTAAGATAACGAAAACTACTTCAGTGAGCACAGAATCTAATCTGAAGGCTCAAAGCGGTTTTACGTCGTCCGCATAGAAAGTAAACAGATCCCTGTTTTATCCAGAGTTAAAGTTAAAATTGCCATCATATATTTATATATAAAACTGAAACACCACTGGCACTCAATAACGGGTACCCATAACTTTAAAGGCTTTTAAGGTTGCAATTTTTCAAGGTATACATTTTCTTTGTTTTTAGGTGCTCACTAACAAATGGTTCTACAAAAAACGTTTAGAGTTTCTCCTTACAGAATTCAATTATCAACAATGTGAACTTTCACAATCCTAAATTTCCATAGTAACCTATTTGTATAAAATCAATAAATTAATCAAAATGAAATATATAGTAGATGATGAGATCTCCAATTCCAAAAATTTCTGAGAGTGAAGAAAGGATTATCAGCTACTTTATATTTAATTTTAATTTATTTAATTCTTCTACAATAAGGCAATTTATTGCCAACTCAAGTGTATAACTCAAGTGTGCTCAATTGTTCATCATAACTTGGATTTTTATCAGGCATACTTGTATCAGAGGGCACCTACACTTTGAAGATAATCTTGATTTCGAATTTCAACTCTGAAGGTCTTATAGTTATGGAGATTGGTTGGTATTTCAATTTTATTTGTAGTATATGTAGATAAAAAATTAAGTTAAATGTATACAAAATCAAGCAAAAAACTGAAAATAAGAATTTAGAATAGTTAGGTTGTTGTTGATAATTTATTAAAAATACTGCTCACGTAATAAAGAATGTGATATATATTAACATGGCTCATGAGTTTGTCTAAAAATTGAAAACTGGACAGTTTGTTTCGGATTTACAAGTGTTTAATTTAAAAACAAAATTGTAATCGTAATCCAAACTAATATTTAACCATTTTTCACCCTGCACACAATGAAAACACTGTTGTTGATCTATAAAACCCCTACAGAACTGAATGTTGCAAAACCGTTTCAAAATGGTTTTCTGAAAAAGGATACATGTTCCAAAAAGTGACCATACTAGGCGAAATTAATTTGGGAGCTTCAAAACTCGAACAGCTGACTTTTTCCAATACATCATATGGTAAACAACCAGCTTATAAAGATTTTAAGCTTGCGACTTTAGGGCGACGAGTAAAGGTAAGGCTAGCCGAACAATGGAAGCGGGCACAACACTGCAAAATGCATTGCTATTCTCAAAATGCATTGTTTTGTTTTAAGTTTGTCTTATATTAGTTTTGTTTTGAATTGTTATATATTAATTGTTAAGTGGAAGAAAGAGCCTTACGGCCCTGATTAAAAAATGTTTATTTAATTTCAAGACAGTTTTGTTTAGGGTCAAGTTTGAAGTTACTCTGGGCCACCAACAGGGAACATGGATGTAAACTATACTCATGCTTTAGGGAATGTATAAAACTACACTTAACATGAAAAGATTGAATAATGAATTAAATATTTTTTGTAGTCTGAGTTGGTTTATAGTTATCGAAGCGAGCACACAGTTCTCGACCTAGGGAACATTTTATTTAGATTCAAATTGATTTTCTTTGATATCTTAAATTCAATTTCAAGACAGGAAATAATTCAGTGATAAAATTTAAACAAAATTAGGAGGGAAGATTAAATTGCTAAATCACATCTCTGGGTAAACAATAATGAGATGAGAGACTTGTTATCTTGATAACGAGGATGATAGACACATCATCATAATTAAATAAGCTTGGGTCATCTCTTAGTTTACTCTGACAAGATGATGCATCTTGTACATATTTGTATTGGCAATCAAATTCATTGAGATCACGATGAAATTGTAGAAAGTCTCTTTAAAGTTTTGGGTTTAGTAGTATTTAAAAATTCAACTAATTTCAAAAATAAAATCTATACAGACAATTTTTGTCAATAAATAGACCTTACCTACAACATAAAAGTTTGTTATTATGAATTTTCATTAGGCCCCCTAATTAGTCAAAAAAGCAAAATGGCCAGGCAGAAGTTTGAAATCAACTGAGGAAGTGCTGGGAGGGGGTAACAGAATTTTGACTTTTTATCTGAGTATGAAAATGTCATAACACATTGCATCCAAAAATCCCAATCACATTGTTTTTTGTGAGATATGTGATTGACCACGTATACAAAAAGCGAACAACGTTTAACTAATAAAGTGAGTTATTCTTGCCTGTATAGCCAAGGTACTTTAGTGCAACACTTTAATACCATAGAACCTCACTAATTTCAACCTCGACAGACAAATCATACACATAATAGAGGGTATGATTATGTGTATGATTTGTCTGTTCCCTTAAAAAAACCTCTAATATTAAAAAAAATAATTTACCAATAATTTGAAAAATATAACGTATAATGCAGCCTCAGCCTCTGAAATTTGAATATTTAACCACTCGAACCTCTAGAATTCAAAATTTGATTACTGTACTTTGAAAAGTTACCTCTTAAATTCAAAGTCAACCTCTGCATTTCGAAATGACACCACTGTAAACCGCTGTAATTCAAATTAAATGCAAAAAACAAAACCTGTTGAAACATTGACTAGTGCAGCCCTGCACTCTGAATCCATTGGCGGGTTTTCTTTGCAATGTCGAACTGCTTGTAAACAGACAAACCACCATAGTCAAAATTTCATTCACAATAAACTCTATAATTCTAACCCTCTACATTTCAAATTTCCTCCAATTCAAATTAAGTGGCTGTCCCCTAAATATTGAGTAAGAAAGGTTCTATTGTATTAACATATTATATCAAGAATTTGTCTCCCAAACCAATTAAAAGTTTTATAAGACCAACCAAATCGTCCGTGGTTGAAGTATCATCTTTACCAAACAATTGTCTGCTGGAAAACTTAAATCAAAAATAAGCTGCAAGCGGTAAAGGATATCGATGGTGTCCTCCAAGTCTTCTAGATCCCACTCGATGCTGCGCAAGGCATTCCTCAGTTCCGTTGTCGTCCACTCGAGTTCGTCCTTGGTGATGGTACTGACAAGAACGTCTTCTTGTAGTTCCAGCCAGCGACGGTACAATCCGCGAGTCTTGTTTAGGGCTTTCGATACTTCCCTGAGAATTAAAATCGTTCTGGATTACGTTGGGAAATGACAATTGGACAACAATATATCAGCTTAATTACTGTTCCATTCAATTATTAAATAAAAGAATCAAAGCCGAGGAGACTGGTTGACATAGGGCAAAAGGTTTCATTCTGGTGCTCAAAGTCTTATACATGTCTTATTTATGTGATTGAGGGAAATTGTGAAAATAGGAAGGAGAGAACAGCAAGAAAGATGCAGAAAAGGTCCTATGTATGTATTTTTTCAACTATAAGATATGGTACAGTAGAATTCCTGTCATTCTACCTCAGGACTGAGACACAGCCTGATCACAAGTTGGTCAGATAAATTGATGTGTCCTAAAACTCGTTAAATTATAATCCCATTGCATACTGTTGGTAATACTGATTAATATGTAAAAATTAAAGGTTTTTGTTTTTATGATGATTTGTTTTAAATATTTCCCAAGGGAGTGGTTGATATAATCCATTTCCTGCCAATCTCAGCTAGTTTTACTATTATAGAAGGAGATTATTAAAATTTTTATCCCAGAGATTGTAATGTAATGATAATTGAATCATAATATGTACTTTAAGTAACCTTCCATATAATAATTATATTACTATTTAGCAGTTCAGAGTACACCCGACAAATAAATTGTGAAATTTTTACTTTGACCCAAGTAAGCCAGCTAAACAGATTTTAATTAAAATAATTACACTCAAACTTAAGAGAAACTTTAGGAGGAATAAGTTTATTATACATTGGACAGCCTTACTGGCAGGTGAGTGAGTGCGCTGTATTCGAAATTGGCGTGAAACATCTGTGTTGTGTTGGCAATCAATCATATGATCACATGTTTTAGTAAAGACGCACTTACAATATGAACGTTTATGCTGCAAGCTCATATGCAATAAATATTAAATCTAAATAAGGTCTTGTTGAAATCTATTCCACACTTACACGTTAAATGACGGTAAAGTTCTCGCAAGTCTAAGAAGAGGTTTTATTCTCATTAGTAGTGTCAATACTTAATGTTACGTTTCGTATTGCGCAAGACAACTTTCGGTTAAGTATTGCAAGACAAATTCCGTAGTGTTGATGTGCCTTAAAAACATAAACAGTGTTTTAACAGATCGACACAATCATAAGTTTTAGCGGATGATTTGTAGAGTTTCCATATTTTGCCACCCGCCAGTATGGCTGTCCAGAACTATACAAAAATATTCTTAATCATTATTTTTGAGACAGGTACCTCATGGAGGACGTTACTCTGAATATGAGTGAAGGATGAGTGTGATGATCGTGTTGATAGTGGCACGATCTTGTAGCCTTGTTACGGACTAAGGTTAGCACGTTCCTTAGACAGTAGGATGAGACTTGTAAAATGTATTTTAAAATCTAGAGCAGGGGAGGACTCTTGTAAAATGTATTATAAGATAGACTGTTAATTAATAGCCCAACAATCAATGGCAGCTGAAACTGTCAAATTCTGTTTTGAAAATGGTAAATTTTGTTTATGCAGACAAATTAGCTCCTCCTAATTACTCTCGACTAAAATGTCATCATGATAGTTAAAACATTGACTGATCCATTCCATTACCTAGTATCAACCAAAGTAATAAAATCATTAGGACAAATCACCCACGAAAGCAGCATTGAATCTTCTTTAACACAGCCCATCAATGAAGATAATAAAATCATGAGAATGACAAGCCATAATAGCAACATGAAAACTGTTTTACGACAGGGAAAGTCAATGCTGAAAAATCAGGAGATTTACTTCCAGGATGTGTTAAAAAATCAGTATTTGTATTGAGTAAATAACAGATTACAAATATTTAATTTAAAACTGTCATACACTGGAACATTGTGAACAGATACTTGCAGATATTTGCATTGCACATTTTTCAAACATACAGGCCCCTGCACAAAATTTTGATAAGTTTTGCACAAACTATCTATGTCATATGTGCCATCGTTGGTGTCTGGGCAGATGCAATTCTGTTACTTGATGCAGAACTGATTGCAGCTGGCCCCTTTACCCAGCATGTGGAACACAACCCGGTTATGAGGTGCAGGGAAAGTTGGCATATCACTTTCGAAGGAACTGACGATTTTGCCAACCACAGTTGTAAAAAATCTATAGTCATATCAATTAACTGGTAAAGCTTTACTTATAATCCAAACCAAACTAAATATAATAGGTCTATTGGATGCTTGAAAACATTTAAGCTCATCATAGAGTTATATGAAAATAATGTTATGGGGGCCTATGATCAAGCAACACATACTTTTCATCAAAAGGAATGGAACATTACTTCTTCAAATACTGTAACCAGATCATAATATGCTTCAATAACCAAGTGATGATTTTATAATTTGAACTAAAATTTTCAAGAGATATTTAACATTTAACTGATTGTAACATACTGCTACGACTACCTATGGATATTACACAACTATCAGTTGAAATATTCTTAAACAAAACAATAAGCATGTATTTTCCGTTAAGTGTGAGAATCAATAAGCCTACATATAAATTTAAAAAAAACTTTAAATTTAAAAATTTAGTTTAATCTTCACCACACAAACAAAGGTATTCAAAAACAGGTAGGCCTACCAGTATATAAGAAAATAATTTCAGAATAAGGCAAAAATCATTCTTGCGAATAGAAAAAAATATTATAAAGTTAAAAAAATCCCTTCATTATTCAAAAGTAATTTGCAAAAAATGTGTCTTAAACTTTGTACAAGTTTTAAAAGCCATAAGATGCGAAGGTGCAACCTTGAGATTGTTTGGACCCTCATATGATGGTTTCAGCATTTGACACACCTGCAACTATTGTCTGTCTACCATCTGGTGCCTGCGAAGCCGCAATAGCGTCACATCACATCTGCTTTACTTTCAACTAGAATGTCATCATGACAGTTAAAACATCAACTAATCCATTCACTGAATTTATATTTAGATCTATGTTTTTCTTTGACATTTTATAGATCATTGATGTCAGTTTAGTTCATAAAAAGGTTTAAATATTTAATTTGATTTTTAAAAACAGAAATGTTAAGATATTTTTTGTTTTGTTACATAGTGTTAAATGAATTAATTACTCACTTATACAAGTAAAACCATGAACAAAATCGTACATGCATAAAAGTATAAATAATTTTTTCACAGTTTATAAATAAACCTGTTTACAAAAAAGCAGTTAGTCCTTGAACAATTTTGTGTATTCCTTTAATGTCGTTTTTAATTATTACCGGTACTTTAAATTTTAAAACATATATATATATATATGTGCATATGATTTAATTTAATTTCATGATGGATTAGCCTCTGGATCAATATTGCAATAATAAAAAATGGTATAGGTTACCGGTATAGGTTACTTTATCGTCAATTGGTTCTATTTCAGTAGTAAACACTACAGCTGTTTCGTACTGCTCATATGGAGTACATCTTCAGGTAATAATTAAAAATGTCGAATTAAAACTTGATATTACTCATAGTTGAGTTTGTCAGTTGATGATAAAACAAATGACACGGACACAAACACACACGGAGGCGAAAAAACAAACATTTAAAAAACTTGGCCAAGTACTGTTAATTATTGAGAACGTGTGATGCGGCATGTTCGGCACGTGCGTGCGGAAATGTTTCGGCAGACCTGCTACTTACCGATGCCGCATCACGCGTTCTCAATAATTAACAGTACTTGGCCAAGTTTTTTAAATGTTTGTTTTTTCGTCTCCGTGTGTGTTTGTGTCCGTGTCATTTGTTTCATCATCAACTGACAAACCCAACTATGAGTGATATCAAGTTTTAATTCGACATTTTTAATTATTACCTGAAGATGTACTCCATATGAGCAGTACGAAACAGCTGTAGTGTTTACTACTGAAATAGGATCAATTGACGATAAGGTAACCTACACCATGTTTTATTATTTAATTTAAAACCGTTTTTTTTTCATAAAGAGGTAATCACATGAATTTTCAGGAATTGGCTGAGTTTAGTCCGTGTCAAATTACATGGCCAGGTCGTCCTTAAGCCCCAAGCTAAAATTAACATTAATCTAATGGGCTGGCTGAGCCAAGTTATTTGATCTGGATTTCAACAAGTTTTACAAGATCATATGTTTGGGAGTGATCATTATTTCTGATCTCAATACCCATAAAATGCTAATAATCAAGTAAATGTGTCAAACTGCCGAAAAAAAATAAATACTAGAACTAAAACTAAAAAATTCCTCTAAATCAAATTTATTTATGATTATAATAACAGGTTTTTATAAATCGGGGGCAATCTCCAAGCAACACAATTACAATGTTTACAAAACTAACCCAGGTTAATTTACTTTCATAGTTTGCTAATCTGAATGAAAAATAAGAGCCATAACTTAATTAGGCCTGCATGCTCTTAGCATAAATTTCAAGGCGCAAAACAATAAACAGAGATTTAAAAAAACCAAGAGTTTCAATTATTGTACCTTATATTTTATAAACACACCCATTTTACGAGTTTACATTACATTATATTACATTGTTTGAAGTTTAGTTTGCCCTGTATTAAAACATTATATTGAAACCTTGCAAATACTTGTGAACTTTTTTTCATTTGGTGCATGATTTTCATTTCAAATTGTGAAGTGCAACATGAGTTATATGACACAAGAAAAAATGTCCTCAAAGTTTGGCTAAATTTAAGCTCTCCTATATAGGGTGTCCCATAAGTGAAGTGCCAAACATTAGGAATAGGTTATATGGGTAAAAATAAAGATAAAATGAAGAATAAATTTTTTTCCAAAAACCCTTTATCAGATATCCGCCATTTTGTATTTTTTACAAAATATTTTTTGTCTCCCAAGTTTTTGAATCGATTTTTTTGAAACTCGGTATGCCTCTGTATCTAGTCAAGTTTAGTTTATGAAAAAATAATTAGCATGATCGAATCGTAAATTTCAAAATGGCGGCCGTTTAAAATCTTTAAATTGAAATACGAAAAAGTGGTTAATTTTACAAAAAAATATAAAGAACAATAATATTTAGAAAATTTTATTTCCAATCCAACGATACCAAAATTATGAAAATCGATTAACAAACAACTGAGTTATGGTCGAATAAGCGCATGGCTCAGCGCAACAATGGACTATTTTTTGCTTTACAAAATGCTGCTTCACTAGCTAAATACGATCATAACTCAGTTGTTTATTAACCGATTTTCATAAATTTGGTGTCATTAGAAGGGAAACAAAATTGTCTAAAAGTTGTCATTCTTTATATTTTTTTGTAAAATGTACCGTTTTTTCGTTATTTCAACTTAAAGATTTTAAACGGCCGCCATTTTGAAATTTATTATTTAATCATGCCCATTATTTTTTCATAAACTAACCTTGACTAGATACAGGTGCATACCGAGTTAAAAAAAATCGATTCAAAAACTTGGGAGATAAGAAATAGTTTGTAAAAAATACAAAATGGCGGATATCTGGTAAACAAGGGGTTTTTGGAAAAAGTTTTATTCTTCATTTAATCTTTATTTTGACCCATATAACCTATTTCCGAAGTTTGGCACTTTACTTATGGAACACCTATACAGCTATGCGCTGTGACAGTTGAAATGAATGATTGGCCTACATCTCCTCATACTGCGACAGTGTGTACGAGTGTGGCAGCAGTAAAACATGGTGAGTTTGTAAAACTTCCCATGACATACTCATCATCACAAAATTTTCATAAATTAGTCCCATGAGATTTTTACTACTATGTTGCAAAACCACTGTGGAGACTTTCTGTACCCTAAGTTTTCAATGCTAAGGATCACAACTGATTATGAGCAAGAATTACTGTCGCTATTCAAGCAGGTAGTTCAAGCTAAAGGCAAAATGCCATACCTCTCGGGACCAAGAACTGTCGGATAACTGATTTTCCCGTTAAACCAATGTTTTCTAAAACTATTTATGGGATTAAATCCAAACAAAAAATTATATATTGGGCAATCATTTATTGTTTATTAGATGTCTCCCTACCAAGGGATTTGTCAATACTGTCCCCAATCACTCAAAAACATTTTACTTAAACTTAAGAGAACTCAGTATTTAGACACATCATTATTGGTCTCTAATATTTGTCTACAAGAAGCGTTGATGCAGCACCGCACATTTCCTGCCGCTCAAGTCCAGGTCCAGTTAAACAGACGTTTAGATAACAATTTTCCGATTAAAAATATGTTACTCCCGCCATGAGTAGTCCGCTTAAGCCTATGTCTAGATAAGAGGGAGTCTACTGAATATTTTTATGTAGAATACATAAGAATCCCTAGAATCCAATAAACCAGCTCGAGAGATTCTTTTTCTCTTGCTGGATAAGGATAAGCTGCATTCTGTTGAAAACCATTGAAACTAGGGTTTTTAAAACTATGACCATGTGTTTTGATGACAAGAAATCAAACCTAAAACACTTTCAAACACCATGATGGGGTCCTAAAACAGCTCTGATGAAAATCCTTTAAATAAATTGAACCACAGCCACAATGGTGCACATCAAAGGATTCCTCCATGCTTCAACAGCCATTGGTTGTTGCACACACAGCTTTCTTTTTACATTAATTAACACCAATGTCATGTTTTACCATTTTGATTTTAATGGTCCTATCCCAACTAATACTTCTACAAAACAGTGACCTTTTATTAGATATGTAGCATTATTAATTCACAGCTCAATGACAAGTGGTGACTGGGCCTATTTTTACTTAGAAAACCACCGACCTTCTGGTTATGAGGAGAGAACTCAGCTAAGTAGTCAGTTAAAATATTTTTCCTCTCAACTACTATGTTTAGATGCTTTTTACTCCTCATGATGAAAGAATAAAACAGTATTTTATCTTCCCGGTGAGAGACAAAGTAAGCCCATAAAATTAACTTTGAAATAAAAAATCGAGTGCCTTCAAATTTTTACGTTGCTAACAGACGAAGCATTCTTATAAATAAATGTGTAAGAATGCTGCAACAATCAGCTGATCGATGATGTATGAATGAATGATTGCAGCTACCCGAATCGCAGGTGATAGTAGTAGGCCTAGAAAAAAAATGAAAATTTGGTTTGTTAAAATTTTGATAAAGAAATGGATGACTATTGATCAGGTATTTATTTATTATTGTATGTAAAGGAAAAATGTTGTGTATATTCTGCGAGTCAAGCGCATTGTCTCCCTAATGAATATTGAAGTCCTCAGTAAGCCTTAGGCGCCAACAGTTTCACTATTGAGACAGCGTTATACTTTAATCAACTTCTCCAGATTAAATTATCCAGCCATAACTTAAATCATGGTCCTACGTTGTTACTGAAAATTTGGCAGAATGAAATCCAAAAAACTTGGCACTCAATGGTCAAGATGTAGCCTAGTGAAAATATACAAAAAAGCCAATGTGCATAAAAGTTAGAACAATACTGGATTACAGATTTGGCTTAAATTATGTATACATTATACATTAGGTTATATTTTAAATGGCGACCTACCCAGATAGGTATTTTAAGCCACGCATGAAAGACAGATCAGTGTAGGACAATTGTGGTGTGATCTTATAGTCTTATTCAATCAATCAATCAATCAATCAATCTTTATTGGTCATTTGGCATTCACATGCATTGACAGGTCAAAAAATTCCATGCATATACAATTGGTCATAATACAATAGGCTATCACAGACTTATAATTTCAAATGTCAAATAAAAATTAAACTAAAAACATTGACGGAGGCAAGAGTAGGAATTACATAAGATACTTAATTGATTATGCAATAGTCGACATAAATAATGTTATGCAAATTGACTAGCGTTGAATGATAAGCAGACAGAGGCAAGAGTAAAAATTACATAAAATATTTAATTGAACATTATTATTATTGAATATTATTACTGCCTAAGGCCGACATGTTCCTTAGTCAGGACTGTAATAGCCCAAGCCAATGGCCAAGTTTAATTGATTGTAGCCTATATCTTCATTATGTCTATAAAAAGTTGTGATTAATGATAGATTTTAATGGAAACAGGATTTTTCGTATTAGGCTAGTGAGTGAGTTTCCCACCCAAAACCCCGGGTTCCCACCGAGTCCCCTACATAGGCCTAGTAAGGATAAAAAATTTAGGATAATTTTCCCAATTCGTGAGTAATTTTAGATAGTTCCCCACCAAAAAACCCGGTTTCCACTCTTTCCCCAAGATAAAGATGATCCAGATATAAGGTGATATCGGGAGAAGTATTTCAACCATAAGAAACCTAGTATAGGTATTCAATATTAGTTAAGTTAAAATACATCCATTAAGAACGTTTAGAAACCTGAGTTAGGTGGTGCCCAACCATCAAAGATTTACGAAAATAACTAGGATCATGGGTAATAGGTACCTTAAAAAATAATTTTGTTATTTCTTATACCTCTCAGTATTTCAATAATAGGCACCATGCCAAAAAATATAGGTGGGTACTTATTTATTAATAGCAAAACATAGGCCTAATTGATGAACCTAAAATTAACACACAAACAAAACACAATTCCTAGGACACAATTTACCAATGAATACCCATTACCTATGAAGACAAAGGTTATTTTCAATTACCACATGTTACATTTTATTGAGGCCTTTCAGAATCTAGGAAAGAATTGCTAACAATTGACAGCTAAGAAATCATTAATATTAAATTTACTTACCTACCTACTTTATCTCGAAAGGCACAAAATATGGTAAGAAAATACTAACATCCAGAATTGAAACCACAAAAGCAGCTAAGAATTCCTAACCATACACAACGCATCAAACACAAAAAACGAACGTAAACAACACAAATATAGGCTCAATATTACAAAATTCATACGGGAATAACTACTATCGCAGTAAAAAGGCTACTCACTCCTTGACAACAAAAAATGGATCTTCGAATGTCATGTCCAATTCTACCGAGATCTCTTTAGGGTAGAATAAAATAAATAATCGTGTGAGAACAGTAACATGGATACTGAGCAAAAGTGTAATTTAAAATTTAAACAATTATGTATGTTGTCAAATATATGAAAGGAATGTCTCAAGAGGACGAGACTCGACTCAAAACTGTCAAAATCGACGACCGCAGACGACGACGACTGTGATGGTGGCGGACGACAAAAACATCTGACATCTGACACAAAGGAAACCTATTGAAAAAAAATCTTCATGAAATCTATTAACATACTAGTTAATATACATTATTAAAGGAATAACGCAACTTCTTCAGAGAATTATGGCAACTTACAAGGTTAATATCTATGATTTACTTATTGGTTTGTGGGCTTTTAATAATCCTTAAAAAATGAATCAGCTGGTCTTTGTCGGTAACAAAGATATCTCTTCCACCATTACATTACTTATATTACAAAATAGGGCATCGGTCATCGTCCAGAAATTCATCCAGGTACAGGCCCTCCTCATGATGAATATATTGACGGTAAGTAATAAACTACTAAAGGCCCTGATTTAATTTTCACGAAAAAAATATTGAAATACAGGAGTGTGGATGTCGGAGATGTCATATATAGACCACTAAGTCCTTGTGATGCACACTCAGGGGATGTTTAGCTGACCATGTTGCCTAGTATTGTACAGGTGGATTTCTCCGCCCCTAATAGGTACAATGGTACAATGCCACAGCCGGATGAGATATAATGCGCGAACTGAATGTATATGGTTATTGTGATTTTCCCTAATGTGTGTAAAAGACAAAGCAAGAGAAAGTACCTCCCTATTTTGCAATTTTAGCACTTCAAGGACCCTCGGTTTCCCTCGGACTCAAAGAGTGGTCCCAAAGAAGCAATACCTCGTGGCTGCAGTTGAATATCATACTACTAAGCAGGGTAGGTACAACTTGACCACTAGAACTTAATCGAGTTTCAAGAGGAGGAAGCACATTCTAAACTGTTTGTCCAACACCTGATCCCAAAATGATCTCCCAAGTTTTACGACCTAAGCATCAAGCCAAGGTTGAAAAGTTTTCGAGGTATAAAAAACTTTTTCCCCTTCCAGCTATGTTTAGACGCTTTTATTCCTTGTAATAGATGAGTAAAGTAACCCGGCGGGAGACAAAGTAAACACAAGATTAAGATTAAAATAAATAATTCAGAAATTAAAGCGCATTTAAATTTTCATGCACACATGCAAATATGTTGCAGCTCAACGAATGCAGGTGCTAACAGCTGATTTAGTGGCAGGAATAATAAAATAAGATTAGCATTTACAACAATCAGCTGTGAGAATAACGTCTAAGAATTCAGCATGTAAGAACGTTGCAACAATCAGCTGATCACTGGTGCATGCATGGTTTCAGCCAACCGGATGCAGGGGTTATTAGCAAAACAAAACAAAATAATGGATATTTTTATTACTTACTAAGTTAGTAAAATAAATTTTTATGGTATGGATATTTATAATGAATGTGAGGGAAAAATGTTGCGTGTATTTCAAGAGTAAAGCACAAATCTTCTTCGTGAAAACTGTCGCCCCTCGCAAGGTCAACATTTTCATTTGTGTGACAATGACAATGTTGTACTTTACTCACTGAACAAACAAATAACTTTATGGAGTCATGAGTAAAAACCAAACCTAAATAATATTTATTTCTGGTTGAAGTTCGAGCAGTAAGCAGTCTATAAATAGTACTAAATTAAAGTGATATTACTCACTCCATAAAAAATTAAAAAATGATTAAATTTGTAGGTGGACTATTATTAGAGAAATGAATTTCAAATAAAATAGAAGATCCAAATTTTATTTATTATTTACTTCCTTGCGCTACTATCAATAACAGCACTACTATCAGTTTTAATTAAGTACTGTTCACTATCGCAATAATTTAGGTAACCCAACATATTAAATTAATTTAATTGCTATCAACAAAATTGATTAACTTGGTATCACTAAAAATGTTATCCAATTTTTTAGTATTAGTTCTATAGCATATTTATATATCAATCACTTTCAAGTGTGATGCCTTTGAAGTCTGTGCAGTCAAATGATGACTTCACATGCCTTTTTTTTAGCTAGACTAATATACAGTTGAAATCTGAAAGTTATCGATATCTAAACGAATACAAACTTAGGTTAGGAATACAATACTCTAAAGATAACATGCTTGCATAGTTTTATTCAAAGTCGAGCAGAAGATCAAGTTCCTTCCACTTGAAGGAACTCTGCAATCGTCACGTCGATCCAGAGCTCTGGAGGCCTCGACCTGCCCTTCGCCATCCTGGACCTCCTCACAGCCCTGAGGGATCCACGGTCCGAAGGGCCTCGAGTGAGTCACCAACAAGGTGAATAACGAAAACCCACTTCAAGAAAGAGAGGATAAACCCTTATAATTTTTATTTTCACAATTATAACATAAGGGACAATTTATTTTATGAAATGATAAAACCAATACTTTGTCGTGATGAGCGTAGTTACCAATAATTTGTAATTACCAATACCAATACTTTTTCAAACTTAAGGAGGTTGATTAAATGTGTTACCGGCACTTTTTTCATCTCTGGCGCCACTAATTACTTTATTTGACCCTCGTAGGGTTTACTGCTTTATACTTAATCAAAACTATGGGTCTATGTTGATTTAACTAGAATCTACAAAGGCAATTTTAAGTTTTTAGTTGTCAATGTTTAGTAGGATAAGAATTGATCACCTGTATCGTAACGCCTCAATATAGACTCCTTACCTTTTGCTACTTAGTTTCCTTTTTATTTGTGATCTTATATATAAACTTATGTTTTATTTATCAGGTTTAAGATCCAAAAAATTGGATTTTTAAAATAAGAGACAAATATAGTTATAAAAAACACTAATTTACTAAACTAAAAGCACAAAATCTTCTCAGGCCTCTTTCACATATGAAGCGGTTTCTACACGGTTGCTACCGCGTGGTGACGAGCAGTTCCGCTCACTGCCTTTTCAGTAGGTAAGGTGTAAGGTGGTTGGTATCAACATTTTTTGTTATTTCACATATAACATTTTAACTCTTGGGTCATATGTAAAAAGTTAAGTAAAAGTGTGTAACAGTTAAGAAAATGAATGACATGCAACCAGTTATATGGGTTATGCTCAACCATTAATGTAATGTGACGATGTTTGAGTAGAGCATTTGTGAAGCATACGAAGTTACTTTGTGGCGTGCTGCAACTTCATGAGAAAGCACCCTGTGCCTCGCAGTTAAATTTTTATCTCACATGCTATACTGAGATGGCAGTGGTCCGCACAACTCCTTTCTGCATAGGTACCATGTAGAAACCACGTTGTTTGAAAAGGTCTTAGTCATCTCTCTTATACCGTCTTTCAAAATAATCAAACACTCCAGCATTCTCTAAACATTCTAGCAGTTGAGGAAAGTATTTACTGCAGTATTCTTCATGGTAGTACTTTTTGAAGGTGCTAATTATGTAAGCAACATCATTTGAAGCAAAAAGTTTTCCCATATCCAATGGTTCAGGGTCTCGAAAAAATGGAAGGTTGCAGGCCGCTACAAAAAGTGTATGAGGACTAAATTTTCTCACTTCTTCCTGTAGCTCTGTGAATGTCACTCTTTCATTACATTTGAATTTATCTAAATTGCTGTTTAAAGTTTCAAGGTAGATTCTGTACAGTTCTTCGAGTTTCGATTTCTTTACATCATTGGTCGCACTGGACCAAATGAAAAATATCAGGTCACTCACAGGTGATCCGTAATGAGTAGCCTGGAAATCTATTAGTTTAATGTCACAAACTTTACCACCGTCATATTTAAACAACATGTTCGTTGTCCATGGGTCGGATTGCTTGATAGTTTTGATAAATTTATCGGGTTGGTTGATTTCACAAAATAATCCCCACATCTCTGGTAATGCCTTTTTAATACTCTTGCTGTATTTTTTAAACCTGTCAACTTTCTCAATTTCATCAAGAAAACAGTGTAAAGCCCCTTTTGACATGATTTCGAAACCTCCTCTTACTTTGGAGTCTTCTGAGAAAAAATTTATCTTGATTGGTTCTAATAGTTCTGGGTGGTCTCTGTATACAGCTACAGATACAGAATGAAACTTTGCTGCAGCCTTCATATACAGACTACAGTGATCAAAATCCAACTGGTTATACCTGTCGGCCATGATATAACCTCGCTCCTTTAAGTCTTCAAGTATCGTAACATTTGGCTTAGATGAGGGATAAGCACTGGGAACAAAAGAAGTGTCGATGAATTTTTTTGCTGCTGGTATGAAATTGTAGTAAAAAGAATGTTCAAATAACTTCATCTGTTCGGGATGAAATTCATCCATAGCATCTTTCATAGGGCCTTCATGATGTTCTGATTTTACGATTAGCGATAATGATTCATCCTGCTCTCCAGATTTGTAATGCACCTTGACTCTGAGGATGAAACTGCCGTAGTTGTTCCCCGGGGGAACCACTGTTGAAGTAGTAAAGCTCGTAACAACAATATCTTGTCTTTCATATTTTCTCTGCAAACTCTCTGTGAAGAACTCGTTTTTCATCCATTCAGGTAACGACTGATCCCCCATTCCTGGAAAAGAGTTATGCATTAACATATTGGTAACATCTTCTACACAAAATGCAATTTCTTAAAAATAATACTGTACTACCATCTCAGAAAACAGGCATGCTCAGCAAATTTCTGAAGGATGTATTTGTTATATGTGAGCATATTCAAAATTTATGAGGGAAAATTTTAAGTATCAGGAGACTGAGCTTTGCTCAAATAAAAAAAAAAACAACCAGCTGAAAATGTGAATCAGGTGATTGGGTTGGTGCCCATAATGATAATCATAAAACACTTTGAAGGGCTGTAGGACGGAAACTGGATTTTTCGCAGTCATGTGAACAGCTCTAATAGATTTTTCATGGCTATATCAATAAACATATCAATCATCCTTAAATTAAATAAAGTGTTTCCCCTACATTTTCTAGTTTTAGAGTGCAGGATAGGATGGGATAATACACTAAAAAAATATATTTCATTACTTATTCAAATATAAAAGAAATATATATGTAACTGAGGAGTTTCTCAAACAGGATTACTGAGAGGGCGGACCCAATGATATTTCAAATTGTTTCACTTTACACGAAAAATTCCAGATATTCTATAAAATGTTGCTATTTAAATTTTGAAAAATACTTCCATTGCAACATTACTCATTGACTTTCTAGTGCTTATAGGATTCATATTTCAAATCAACCTAAGCAATATACAAAATTTTACTGATTTACTTAATGAAAATAATTTTTTGGGGGGGTTAAATGTGGTAGAAATGGGTTTTTCCAAGAGGCCGGCTGAGGTACTGATTATAGTTACATATTTATGTCAAGGTTATCCTATTACTACACGTTCTTGTTCATGTATTTTATCTTATCTCTTGCCTTAAGTGTTGTTTTGTAATAGTAAGTGGTATGTGCTATCAGTTTTTAAGTCTAGTTTTATTGGTTTATATTATTTAACCATTACTCAAGCATATTTTCTTTCCTTTTTGCATAAGATAAAAATGTTAAGATTAAATCACATATAAATACTTTTTTAGGGTTTTTGGGAAGTTATACACCATTTAAGGATGTCTTGTAATGTATTACATATAACATATAATGTTTTGTATTTTTCAATTGTGCAGTTTTTTGTATAGAATTAGATCGAAAGTTTGTAAGGAAATATATAAACCCTAGTGTGGAAAAACTATAAATTGTCAAGATACAAAAAAACTACAAAACTAATTTTTTTATGACGCATAATTAACAATTGGTTTGTCCATTTTAAACCACCATATTAATATATGGTCTGACTTAGTAATATTTTTCTATGCACAATCAATACACCACTAATACTAATACTAATATCCTCCCCAACAAGACCATTGTTACCTGGGAGCTTATTGCCTATATATTGCTTGCAATAAGTTAACAATATGAAATTTTTCTGGATTCATTATTTTGAAAAAAATAATAATTAGACGTCACCATAGCCCTCTAATTATTTTTGGAGGAAATCAATAAAATTTGAGCGAGTTGATTAAACTAATTCAACAATTGGATTTAATCACTCAATTTTATAACTGAGTTTCTTAAAATGTTATACAGTAGACTCCCTCTTATACGAACACCTTTTAAATGGGCATCGGATTCACTGACTACACTCTCAGTGCGGCGAAATGAATTTCTTTTTAACCGGAAAATTTATACCAAAACATCGGTTTAACTGGAGGTGATTGGCAGGAAATGGATGATACTGAATCGATGATCCTTGTGGAAAAATATTTGGGGCTAGAAATGATCTGTCTATGCTCTTACTTCAAGTTAAGCAAAATGAGTTTGTTTTGGAGTGATTTCTTCACATTTCTTCCTTTCGGGATGCTGCCAGGCTCATGCCAACGGATGCCGTTTGCAGGTTTCAGACTTGCAGTCTCGTCCACCAGGTGCTGGTTCAACAGGAACCACAATATCTGGTGGAGAGACTTGTTGCTCGCGGGGAGATTGCTGAGCGCAGTACTTGGCATGGCGCGCTGCTTCATTTCCCAAAGCTGAGGCTGGAGGTGGGGAGGAGAGGTTTCTCCTACTTCGGCCCCACGCTTTATAATGGCCTCCCTTGTGACCTCAAGAAACTGGCAGTCCCAGCTTTCAAATCTAGATGTAAGAAATATCTGAAGAACGCTTACGAATAATGTTAATCTTAATTTTTTATCTGTGTTTAGCTGTGTATATATTTTTGTTGTTTTTGTGTATATATTAATTGTTACTGACTTGAGTTGTTCTGCATAGCAGTGTAAACTGAGAAACGCTCTAAAATAAAGGCATTTTTATTTCTTTATTTATTATTTATTTATGATTAAAGAACGATATTGAAGAATCCAGTGAGGAATATATAATCGATAAATCATCATAAAATATATATTTTTTAATGGGGGATTTAATGATTAATTTCAGAAAATGATGATTTAACCGTAAAAACTGTTATCAGGGTAGGCCTCGGTCCTGAGGAGAATGGGTAAGAGGGAGTCTACTGTCTCTTGTTTTTAATTTTAAAATATCACCTGTCTTTTTTATTGGTAACATTGAATCTAAAAAAATATTGGTACCAGAGAAAAATTTATTATTCAAAACAGTTTGTAACCTCCCGACCAATTTCACAGATAACAATGTTAGCAGTCAGCCTTTGGCTGTTACTGGCGATTGATATATCTACTGGTAATAAGTTTGTTTGATTTATAAAAGCTAGATTTATAAATGAAACAAACTGATTCATCAACTGCTTCCGTTTTCTTACAAAACAAAACTACTGTATTATAAAGCATAATATTCTAAAATCAATTACACAACAATAACTATAATAAACTAAAGATAAAATGCTTAATAAATTTCACACATGAAAAAAATATCTCTCAAACAGTTTTGTACGAGACTGACTGAAAGAATATAGGCTAAATCAAAAACCAACCACATTATTTTTAAAAGTTACCTTGAAGTTCCTACCAGCTATGTGTGAGCAGGTCAAGTCTTAGTGTTATACTGACCTAGCTAGGCAGGGACGAGATGGAGCCTTGAGGCAAGAACGTTGCAACATCTGAGTGATGGCAAATTGAAGCTTCTTGTAGTTCTGAGGTCACGAGAAACAGGATTTGAATTGGTGGTTGTCACTCTGTATTTGGCACCCATTGTAATGGCGGCCGTCAAATTCTCATGGTCACATGTCGTTATGTTTAATGAGGAATTTAAGATGAGAAATAAATAAGTTTTGCTTAACTTAAGATGAGAAATGAGGGAATGTTAATTTATGTAGTTAACAAAATGCAGTATTTTAACAATAAGTCCTCTATTCAGATTTTGGTGGTATTAAGAGTATAATTCATTCATTCAAGTTTATTTTATGTACAGACCGTATTAGGTTTTTAAAATCCTGATCCCTAAATAGAGTTTAAAATTAGTCCTTAGAGTTTTTAAATTTACTTAAAATCTTGATCCCTAACTGAAATAAATTCCCTTTATGTTTTTTTAAAGACACCAATTCACACCCAGAAGCACATTCAAATAATGCTAAAGGAAGCCAGATGCTAAATATTGGCTAAATATCAAACCTTAATTTTAAAAAAATTGAAAAAATCAATTTTTTAAATAATTTGTCTGGGTGAAGATCTAATTTACTGATGTCAGATTAACATAAAATAACACACATTTCAGCAAACCTGCATATTCAGTGAACTGAAAATGCATAAAGCATATTTAATCCAATATAGCGAGATTTCCAGGTGCATTTAAAATAGCTAAAGCTATATTGTTAATTTGAAATCACTCTGTTCAAATTTGACGTAACCCAAAAATCAAATCTACAGACCAAAAAATGAAATTATTGTGTGTTTTCTCTAAAGTATTACAGAATGTAATTAAAAATCAATTTGTTACCTACACATCTGATAGTCAACCATATTTTGATTGATAGTCCATCTGGATTAAGAAAAGTATACATTTCCAATACATTTTGTCGCATTTCTAATAGTTTTCACTCTTCATTAACTTCAAATAAAAAATGTCTGTTAACGTTGTGACTTAGCTAAAGCCTTTGATTCAGTTGATAGGTATAAATTACTGGAAAAATTAAATTAGTGGGAATAAAAAATGACTCGTATATCTGCTGCTTCCGAATAAACTAACTTGAAAAATGTGTTCAATTAATGTCGATCAATAGAGTGACCAGTACATTGGCTAAAGAGAATTGTGTGGTGATACAGGTTAGTACCAATACATTCATAGTCAATAATAGTACTGTACACGCTCTCAGGGTAGTCCTGTGCTTTTTTATATCTAGGCTACATAAATGAAATCATAAAATTAGCTTAAAAGAAAAGTTTTCACTCTTAGCTGTTGACACTGTAATAGTTTTTTAAGGGTGAAATTGGGATGAAGTTTTTCTAAATGCACAAGGTGATTTATAGTTCTAATTAAAAATGGTTTGATTTTTTTGTCATTAAATATTTAAAAATAAAAACTTATGCCTATTGCCAGGCCTGGCGAAAGGATTTTGGGACCCTGTGAAATTAAGAAACCCCTACCCTGAGGACTTTTTTTACTAATCTCTTGTGATTCTGAGCCCCCTGTGAATACTGGCCCCTATGCATTTGCCCCTCCCTCCCCTGTCGCCGGCCCTGTCTATTGCCTATAGCTCTGAGAGATGGTAGTCAAACTAATATATTAACTTACTAAAACCTCACACATGTAGCGATTCAATACACCCTAAATAGTAACAGTTACAATTTAGACTTAGAGAATATTAGTTAAACGAATGCTTAGAACAAGTCTAGGTGTCAACTATTTTGGCCTCTACAAACCTAAACTATATAAGGGACAACATCCAAGAAGGATAGCTGCAATGTTTATCGCTTGGTCTCACCACAATGAATGTGGTCAATTTGGACGACGCGAGGATATATCTTTCAGTATCGTATAGATATGTATTAGTATTTTTTTTTTGATTATACTAGACGATAGAATGAATTTCTCAGCTCTTGTTCTCTATTTAAATAACAGATTCAGAAAACCTATCTTTTTTTAGAACTTCATCACTTTTTGAAAGAGAAATGTTATGTGGGGAGCAAGCTTTAAAAGTAAAAGACTGTTCGTAACTAGAAAGCCATCATTAAAGCGGCCCTGAAAAAAATCGCCTTTATCAATCTGGTGCATTTTTTTCTGAAATGAAGGTTAAGATAAAAGATAATTGTTCATTATAGTAGTAACGGATTACATTTTCTTTAACGTTCACTGTATATTTGATTGTGCATATCATAATAACTACAGTACACCTCGGATTATTCGAACCCCACATTATCCGGATCCCAGATTATATCCGGACTGGTCCATCCGAGAAATTAAAATATTAGAATCACGGCAAAAACATGATTTTAGAGAGTTTACGGGTGAAATGTGCCTTCTAAAAGTAAAATGCAAATGTTATACATTACTGTACGTATTTGGAATCACAATAATTGAAGGAATCACAATGTCTGAACAGTATATATTACAGCATTTTCGTGAACGTAATTTTCTGGATTGTTACTTGGGGCGCTGGCAGTAATCAACAAAGGCGTAGTCTATGGCTATTTTGCGAGTTTGTTTATTGATGTCATTTGATACGTTATTTCTCATGAAGAGTTACTGTGATAAGTTTTGAATTACTTTAGCACAGAGAAATTTTCTCTGTGCTTTAATTTTCGCCATGATTATTTCAAGTTTGAGTTATTTTGAGTTATGATTACTGTATTTAATCTTAATAATTTAACTATTTTAATATATCGTTTTATTCCAAACCTTAACCGTAAGTTCGGAAAAAGTGAACATTTATATTTGTATGGATAATAATGAAGTTTAGTTCTTAAATTTGTTTCACAATTAAACCCACCAAAAAATTTGAAAGACTAACATGTTGCAGTCTTGATACGCCGTCAGCAGCATCAATTTAGCAGGGGCTAAGGTACGCGATCATTATTTAGGCGATATTGAGATGACCTCGGATTATCCGGATAGTTGTTCCGGCACAAATCCGGATAATCATTGCCGGATTTACCACTATAGAGGAGAAGGCATTGAGAGTGGATTTGAGGGCCGATCGGGCTTGATACGTTGGTAGCGACTAAAAAAGTCACCGCTTTTAGCGAGTCTGTACGGTCCGCATGCCAGTGTTGTCAGATAGATTTTCACTAATTCCCCACTGGTGCCACCGAAAATTCCCCACATTTCCCCACACAGGGAAAACACGAAAAATCCCCACTTTGACCATATTTACATAAACAAATTCTCTACTTTGAGGCATAAATCAACCAAATTGCAATGTAATGAAGAAATAAAACTCAAATAATCTTTTCTAAAACGCTGAATTCATTTCTTGACAAAGCGGTTCAATTACAAGGGGCACCTATGGAACCAAACGAAACCTCGCGCACAAACTTCTATCCACAACAATGGACGTTGAAATATAAAAATAACTTTAACACAGAGAAGAAATTCTTCTCTGTGCTACTAATAACTTATGAAATATACAATTGCGCATGCTTATTAACAAAAAAAACAGTCAAATACCACGGTTCCTGGAGCGATTTTCCCATTTTCTTTGTTGATCATACAGTTCAACCAACAACAATTGCCCAAAATTCAAAAATCTCCACATAATTCCCCACAAAGCTGAAATCCCCACTAATTCCCCACCGGCCAATTCTCTTGGCTGAAAATCGCCACTGTGGGAAAAATCCCCACGTCTGGCAACACTGCCGCATACTGATCTAGGCCTAGAGCCGCGCCGACCGTAAATCCTGCACTGCGGATGATCCGAGGTGTACTGTATCAAAAATGCGAGAAACACAATCAGGCATGAAATAACTCTTAGAATAAATAAATCTTTCCTTGTAAAATAGTTTTTTATGTAGCTCATATAGTTTGTGGGAACTTACCCGACCAATTAGGCCGGAGGCACACGATGAAAATTTTATCGCCGCGCGAAACTGCCGCTCGCCTGTAGTGAATAGATTTAAATGGACGCGGACGCGAGGCTACACACAGGGCGGTAGGAATACCGCGCGACAATTTTGCCGCGGTCCATTTAAATCTATGCACTAAGGGCGAGTGGCAGTTTCGCCGCGGCGGTGAAAATAGCTTCGTATGTCCCCGGCCTTTTAGAGGTGATGTTTCTTCAACATTATTAGCCTTCAAAATAAAAGTTAAAGAAATGTTTAAAGAATATGGGCAGAGACGCTGAAGAAAATTTCTTCATCGATAGTTGTGGAAGATTAATTCCGTGCGTCGTGTATAAACTCATCACCACTCACTGGTTCCGTCAAACGCACTGTCCTTTTTAATGCAGGACCATGGTTTCGGCGCTTCGCCATCTTCAGCTACTGAATGTACATTCATTAGTAGCTGAAGATGGCGAAGCGCCGAAACCATGGTCCTGCATTAAAAAGGACAGTGCGTTTGACGGAACCAGTGAGTGGTGATGAAAATTTTTTCATGTTACAGACCGTGACTGGGAGGGTAGATGCTAGATAGATATAGAAGCGATATTCGAATGGTAGGCCCATAAGTGAATGTCAGTGTTAGCGCACTTATGTTCCACTTCATACCAAACTGACAAGGAAGATTGAGATTCACTGATTCACCAATAACCCCCTAATGATATTCCGCCTCGAGGGTGGCATGTACCTGAGGACACTGCAACACCGCGCAATGACGCAAGAATGTCACCCCCCCGCACCCGTCATAACCATTAGAGACACCTGGAACCACAAAATATTTATACCACAAAAATATGTCAGTTTTGCATAAGAAGGCTAGGCCACAGATGAAGAACTATAACTTCATCTGTGGCTAGGCTAAGGGATTATGATTTGAAGGAAGTATACGATTTAGGATTCATGATTTTAGGTGGGCTTTTTGTATTTGTATAAGATTTGCCTTTATATATCATTTTATGTAAATTATCGGGCTTTTCTATCGTGAAATAGATAGATAGAAAGAGATTAATTGATATTTTTTACAGTAGAAATAAAACAGAAAAGCCTTAGGGCAACTTTGTATACGGTATTACGAGATCTGATTTGTAACATTTAACCAGGGCATTCTTTGTAGCAAGTGAAGCAAGAATTGTCCGTCCGTCTGCTTCCAAAGCCTCCAAACTGTTTTTGCTAAGTTTTCAATAGCTTGAAAAATTACAATTCTTTTGTGCCGTTACACATACATTCTTTTCCTTTTAATTTTGTATAAAAAAGAAAACAAAAACAATTTTCATAGTAAATATTTTACTTGAATTATTTTAAAATGACTCATTCTCACGCACGGGTACTCTTTCACCTACGTGAGAATATTTTGTTCTTTATATTCTAAGAGCTGTAACCTAACAATTTTTTTTTAACCTTGTAAACACGTTTCTACTGTTTGTTGATGCCTTTGTTAATGTCTGCTAGTTTCAGAAAAAATTATTTTATTTATTTTGCCGATTTGATGTTTTTACAATTGGACAGGATGAGATAGTTCTAATGACGACCGAGTGTAGCGTGTCGCTTTATCTGTAATAGTTTTGTCTTGACACAGCCAGAATGCGCCAGAAGTCCATTAACTTAAGGTTGTACAACTTGTAAAGCATAAAAGAATTACTAATGATGATTATTAATTTTAGGTTCCTTTGATTTTTTAAAATTACGACAATGTTTAGTTAAAGTTTTTATCTATCAAAGCTATTTCCAAGTTAAATAAAAAAATATGAAAATATTATAGGAATTTATAAATAGCTCACTATATAGGTTCGCACCTTTTACTTTGATATTAACTTATATCAATTGTACTTTTCAACGTCATTCGTTCACGTCGGGGTCACCAATTTAGACTACCCTTTTATCTTTTCTCTGAAAAGTCGCGAGTCGTTTCTCTTACTTGAGTTCGACAAGCGGCTTAAAAACCGATATCATTCGACATCGTTCCTGTTGCTTGGGGACCCTCTATCAGTGGCGGATCCAAGGGCGGGACAAAGGGGGCAATTGCCCCCCCAAGAATGTGGGAAAAAATCATTGTATGTGTTAAGACTGATTCAGCTTCACGAAACTTGTGATCCGCCGCAAAAAACGATCGCGCGTATTTGCCGATCGCGAATAAACGGCAAATCCAGCTTTAAGAAACTCGCGATCGGCCGCAAAAAGTATCGTGCGTATTTGCCGATCGCGAATAAAAACGGCAAACGTAGCTTTGCATAACTCGCGATCGACCGCGATAATGATCGCGCGTATTTGTTAGTCGCGGGTGAATGGCTAAATAAACTTTGCGGAATTCGTGAACGGCCGCGAAATACGATAGCGCGTATCAGCCGACCACGGATAAATGGCCGATGTAGCTTTGCGGAACTCGCGATCGGCCGTAAAAAACGATCGCGAGTATTTGCCGATCGCAGATAAACGGTAAATGTAAAGCTGGTTAAATCTTGGCCACGGATCAGAATGGTTGAAGGTTGATCGGACTATGTCTTTTATATATTGATCGTAATATTGTTGGCAATGTCTGGATTACGGCCTTCCCGTTTACGGCAATGTTGTCATTGCAAGGGACATGCAGAGGTTAAAGAGGGTGCAGAATACGTGTGTCAGATTTGTTTGTGGGTTAAAAAAGTATGACCACATCTCGAGCGCACGAACGGACCTGGGTTTATTGCCCATGTCTGATGTCTGCACCCTTCGCACTGCCATGGTAATCCACAGGGTCTTGGAATCCAACAGACCTGCATATTTGCGAGGGAAGCTAAGGACTCGGTCAGAGGTGCGATCCCGCATAACAAGGCAGGATGCCGTGCTTGAGCTGCCTCGCGTTCGCATGGAGCTTGAGCGGAAAAACGCTTTAGTTATTTTGCTTTTTTTAATACTTGTATTTCGGCCGGAAGGGATGGTCCAGAAAGAACTAAAAACATCAGAAGAAAGGTTTTCGATCTATTGTCCATTAAAGTAAAAAAAGAGCATTGTTATGTTTTATAATTAATTAGTACTCTAGATTGTTTAATTTATTATTGTAAGTGGTTCATTGTAAATTTACTGTATATATATGACTTGAGTTGTTTTGAAAATCAACCTTGTTGAAAACCGCTCCAAAATAAAGACCATTTTATTTATTTATTATTCAATGTAATCGAGCGTTAGGCTAAGGAAGGAAAAAAAAGGCCCGACTTAGAACTTATTGTTTTGTTTAAGTTTTCTGGGGAAAGTATATATATATATATATATATATATATATATATATATATATATATATATATATATATATATATATATATTATTAAAAGAATTTCTGGGATTTTGTCCAGGAGCAAATCGACCCCTAGAAATTAATTTTTCTGCACATATTTGGTATCAAATTAAAGCTATTATTCTCTAGATGTTCCTTTTGCGGGTTTGGAAAATACCCCATTAAAAGCCTTCACACAGGAGGCTTTTGAAAATTTCAGCTAAAGTGCTACTATCTGTGTTAGAACCTGTGAACTTTCTCCAATTCACATTTGTTTGTAACAAAACAGATGATCAAGATATGAAATAGTTCCAGAGGCACACCTCAGAATGCAGTGCCAGCAAAAGACAGTACATATTAAGTAAAAGTCAGACACACAATTCATCCTTATTATGATTTTCATTTCTTAAAATATTGATTTTTTTAAGACAACTGAAAATAAGGAAGAGTATTTGCCCTTTTGAAACTAAGACCAACGGTCTGTAATCATATCAACTTACTGTATTTCTTTTCATAAAAAGCAAACTTAAAAGGAACATAAAGTACTTAGGAGGTGCTCTGGAGATGGGATTTTCTAACAAACTATTGACAGGGGATATACACTGATACATGATTCAACACATTGATGGATGATTCAACGTTTAAAGTTTTGAAATATTAGTTGAATATTAACCTAAAAAATTCAAGAGTTAAAAGACATTTTAAATTTAAAACCTGTATTTTGTAAATGTACTTGGAATGGGAAGGATATTGAGGTGTTAAGGGTTAACCTGCCCAATTAACTCCATTTTAAAATCCTTCAATTACAATATGCCAATTTTAATGAAGGCATTTCATAGAAATTTATGTTATTTGCTTATGTAAAAATTTGCCAAACATGTCTTTAAGATGCGAAACGAAAAAACGGGTCAGTTTGAAAATTTTATTCCTTGACCATTATGAGAGTAGAATAATTTGTGTTTACAGCGAATGGCTATTTTATAATTGTTATTTAGATATTAGTTCATCAGTAGATCAGTGGTTTATCCATCTTCTTACCTCTTTTTCTTAATACCCTAACAAAGCTGAATGCAAGAAACTGACGCGTAGATGTTGAGTAGAATTAACATTAAGCTTCAATACTTTTGAAAAGAAAACTCTAAAACTGAGACATGGAGATGCGCCAAGTTACGTAATATGAAGATCCAGGTAAACTGACCCCCATTTTGTGCAAAATGAATATTGTTGCATTGTCAAAATTTTAAAGTGTAGAATAGACACTTTTAAAGCAGATGAAATAAATGAACTTCTCAAATTATGTGAGGAATTTCCTATAGATATTGAAGATTAAAGTAAAAAGTTATTTTTTCAAGTTTGCCCCGATGAGAAGTTCAATTACTGGTAACTTTATTACAGTTCTATGGCTCAAAGAATTAGTCTAGAAAAATAATTCACAAAGTACACTCACTTCCTCATTGAAAGATATTTTATGCTGCAAAGCTCCATACATAATCAACATGAAACTAAAGCCTATTTTACCAAGTAGTTTTTAAGTCATGAAGTGACGCAGGCTGCTAGTATACATTATTAAAAGAATTTCTGGGATTTTGTCCAGAGCAAATCGACCCCTAGAAAATAATTTTTTTATACAAATTTGGTATCAAATTAAAGCTATTACTCTCTAGATGTGCCTTTTGCCGGTTTCGAAAACATCCCATGAAAAGCCTTCACACAGGAGGCTTTTGAAATTTCAGCGAAAGTGCTACTATCTGTGGGAGAACCTGTGAACTTTTTCAAATTTATATTTCTTACTAACAAAACAGATGATCAAGATTTGAAATAGTTCCAGAGATATGCCACAGAACGCAGGACAAGCAAATGTCAATATGATTTAGATTTTAGATACTGAAGTTTTTTAACACAACAGAAAATGAGGAAGAGAGTATTGCCATATTGAAGCTAAGACCAACAGTCTGTAATCATATTAATTTACTGTATTTCTTTTCTTAAAAAGGAAACTTAAAAAGGAACATAAGTAAATAGGAGGTGCTCTGGAGATGGGATTTTATAAGAAACTATTGACAGTGAAGACACATTGATACATGTTTCAACACATTTATGCATGTTTCAACGTTTTGAGCTTTAAAATATCATTATACGTTGAATGTTAACCTAAACAATTCAAGTTTTAAAACACATTAAAAATTTAAAACATGGTATTTTGTAAATGTACTTGGAATGGGATATTAAAGTGTTAACTGTTAGCCTACCTATTTTACTCGATTTTGAAATGTACCAATAACAATATGCCAAAATTAATGAAGGCTTTTTAAAGAAAGTTATGTTATTTGGTTAGGTAAAAATTTGCCAAATATGTATTTAATATGCGAAACAAAAAAAGGGTCTGTTTGAAAATTTAATTCTTTGGCCATTATGTGTGTTCAATAATATGTTTTTATGGCGAATGGCTATTTTAGAGGCGGTTTTATAAATGTTATTTAGAGATTAAAGTTCATCAGTAAATCAGTGGTTTGTCCATCTTCTTACCTTATTGTTGTTAAGTCCTAACAAAGATGAATGCAAACCACTGACGCGTAGATGTCGTGTAGAATTATTAACTCTAAAAGAGAGACATGAAGATGCGCCAAGCAATGAAGATCCATATAAACCATTGACTTTAAATCAGGTAATATAAACTAACCCCCAATTAATGTGAAATGAGTGCTGACACACTGTCGAAATTTCAAAGTGTAGAACATACAAAAGTGTAAACATGGACTAAAGCAGGTGAAATAAATGGACTTCTCAAATTCCGTGAGGAATTTCTTACCCATATTGAAGTTTCGAGTATAAATTAATAAGTTTTTTTAGAAGTTTGCCCCGATGAGAAGTTTAATTACTGGCAATTCTATTCCAGTGCTATGACATAAAAAATTTGTAGGAAACTAAAAAAGAGCTTCAATCAGGTTTAAGACTGGAAAAGATTTAGGGCTATCAGATCATTCACAGCTCTCGTTGTGGGATTAAAAGAATAAAACATTTCCAATATCAAGGAAGAGGAATCAGTTTAAAAGAATAATATTTAGTTTTGAGGCTCGCCAAAATTTCACAGCATCCATTTCAAAGGTAGGATGGGATTTTAAAAGCAATCTAAACGTGGATCAAAACTGTGATGACTTTCTAAATAATTTTTTAGGCCTACAGTGTTTTAATGAATCATTTCTATATAGAAGTTTATAGGAAAAACATGAAAATAAACTAAACATGGTCACTCAGGGAATCAAAATTCCAAGCGTTCAAAAAATACATTCCCACAGACTAGCACACAATTCAAATGATCCAAAAATTAAAAATTATTATGAATTGTACAATAAGACATTTAAAAAAAAGTAATAAGGGCTGTGAAAAGCGAAGTAAACGATGATTTTATAATCAAATCTGATGTAAAAGTAAAGCAGCAAGACAGGTTATGAAAAATTAAGTAGGGATAGGAAAAATCAACAATAAAATCAGCGATGGAATTTGATGGTAATACCTTTACTTTAGTACAAAATCCAATTGAAATAGCATTAGACTTCAATGATTCCTTCGTTGATATTACAGAATCACTCAATACAAAATCTTAAATGGAGAAAGCTTTAAATGGACTTGGTTAAAACTTTAAATATTGATTCAAGTATTCAATTATCAAACCAATTTACAAAACAGAGTAAAAAATCAAAAAGAAAACTACCGACTATATGCTATACTATCAAGTTTTTCCAAAAATTTTGAAACTGTAGCAATCAACTTCTAAATTATTTGACTGTTAATGGTCTAAATATCAGACAGTCAACGTGGTTTCCGTAGGGGATCTTCAACTTCCTTAGCTTTGAAATCCATTTCAAATGAGTTTGACTTCACCTTGGACAGATCAAGCAGTGCCATTTCAATTAGCTATGACCTGTCCAAGACCTTTTATTGCATAAACCACCAAATCTTAGTATAAAAATTAGAGGAATAAAAATATGGCATATTTGGACCAGAATTCAATTGGCTTAAAACCTTCAGAAAACAAAAACTATAAATGAACAGGGAAAAATCAAAATTTGTAAAAACTTTAAATACACCGAAACTGGAGTAGGTACCTCGGGGGTCAATCATACCCCCGAGGGAGGGAACTACCCTTTTTAACAATTACATAAATGACCTTCCTTTTAATGTGCAGTCTAGAGTTAAATATATGCCGATGATACAACTGCCATTATTTTTTAAAAATGTTAACAATCTCATACTTAAAGCTACTGAAACAATCACTGAGCTAGACGATTGGTTTAGAACAGAGTGGCTTTAAATGAATAAAAAACTAGCATAATTCATTTCCATACAAAACTATCCAAAACTGAACCTTTTTAATTGGTAGTGATGTGCGATACAGCCGAGTATCGCGTTACGGGGATACGATACGGATTGGAGGTGTGTATCGTATCGTCCATATCGTATCGCCCAAAATATTGAAAACACTACGTATCGAATTGTATCGACCAAAACAGTTTGAAAGAAATAACAGGCAATAAAATACTGTAATACCCCCGTTGGATACTCAGTAAATTCCAAATGCTTCAATAAATAATTAAAATGGTGCCTCACATGAAGATTTTTCAGCTTACCTATGTTCATAAATAAGCATGTAGAATATTCTCCATAAAAATAACATAGGATATGAGTATGCAGGAGCTGAGGTGCTGCCATTGAAATGTAAAAATGGAGAACTTTAGACCATAATCAAGTAGATCTCAATTATATTAAGACAAATACCAAGTTTTATTAAGATATGTTGAGAAATAAGCGGATTTCCTATAAAAATTCAAAAATATCTTAAAATATCGAAAATATCGTTTCTATGTGCCGATATGAGACCGAATATCATTTTTGGCGATACGAAACGCATCATTTTCAAAATATCGTATCGTCCCCTGTGTAACGCGATATTCTGATACGTTATGTATCGTATCGCACATCACTAATAATTGGTAATTGACGATAAAAAATCAACTGTCTTGAGCATATACAAAATTGTTAGGCATACATATTGATGAAAACATAACATGGACTGAACATAAATTGGCCGTCAGCAAAATTAAACTCAGTTGGTTTTAACATGAGTTGTCTGACAAGCATAATAAGTATGGAGACCAAATTTACTTTCTATTACTGCTATTTCCATACTTTGCTAAATTATGCGATAACCATTTGGGGAGGAGCATCTTCAATAGAGCGAGTCCTTAGGATGCAAAAAAAGATGCTTAGATAAATGTCCATGTCTTCACCCCGAAAGTCATGTAAACTATTTATATACAACTCAAAATTCTAACAACCCCTTCACTGTGTATCTATAATAATCTCATACTTGTTTTCAAAAATAAAGAAAAGTATTTGGCAACAAATTTTGATCATAAATATAGGTAACACAAAAAACAAAAACGAAATGCTGCACTATCCTCTGCATAGAACAAAATTCATAGAAAAAAGTACCTTCTAATATAAAGATCAAACCACTTTTTTTCTATTCCTATTAACTAAAACAATTTGGAAATAAAAAATTCTCAAGTTCTTTAAAATTCTTTCTTATAGGCCTAAGTAAGGCCTATTATTCAATAAACTAATTTTTAATTGATGATATTACTTTTTTATTTTAATTTTATATTAGGAACGTTTTTACTTCTAAATTGGTTACCGAACTTAAGTTATCATATGTTTTGTACAAAATATGACTAGTCACCTGTTTGAGCAGGTTTATGCCTGTAATCACCAAATGCTAGGTGACAATAAAATAAATAAAATGAAAATTATATAAAAAAATAAAAAAAACTAAAGCGAACAATATACCGCACTAGTCAACACAATTATTTACAAGTCTATTTACAAAATATTTCCTGATGTTCAGCAACGGTGGTTGCCAAAACATGTGGGATGAATTCCCCTTTTACATTTTTTACAACAATATCGAGACCTTTTCCTGGGTCCACCAGCAGCAGTACTAATTATGCTACACACACTACAATTTTTTTCCACTCTTCCAGGTAGGTGCTCAATGCCATATTCTTGTTCCTTTGAGTCTGTGTCTTTACCATCTCCACCACCTGCCACTGGTTGATGTCGTGAAAGCCATTCTTCAGACAACATGTCTATTATTTCAGTAGTATAGTCATACCTGCTCAAAATTTGTCCTGCATTGTTTTCTTTATATAGTATATAACTATTCAGCACCATCCTAGCTATGATGTTGAATGCTACTTTACGCCAATGTTTAACTGTTCTGCGCTCGTCCAAGTAATAGTAGGGCATTTGGTCGGAAGTATCTGTGCCTCCCATGTACATATTGTATCTGTCTATGAGTTCAGGTTTATATTTTTTAATTTCTTTGTTTTGCCACCTCTTGACTTTTAAAATAGTTTTGGCTTGGTATTTTGTTGACAACAATATAACTGGTTTAGTCTGGCTCTTCTTTTCCCTGTAACTAAGCATCAGAATTTCTTCATTGCGCATATAACATTGATGACCTACGCCCAACTTTTCTTTGATTTTGAAAGGAATTTCTTTCCTATTGTGTCTCATTGTGCCTGTGATATAGGTTTCTTTGGAAAATAAATATTTTGCCAAAGGAATTGTCATGAAATAACTGTCAACAAAGATATGATATCCTTTGTTGAGGTAGTTGCCAATCTCAAGCAATTTCACAACGACTCTGTGTGCCAAACTTTTTTGCTGGCCTTCATTTTTGGCTACACCTTCATATTTTTTGCCTCTGTAACAGAAGAACCCAAGGCAATAGTTAGAAACAGAATCACATACTAGCCAAAGTTTAGTCCCCCATCTACGATGATGTTTATTGGGGAGGTGCTGAGTCATTGTAGTATTACTTTTTGTCCCAACTAAGCTCTCGCTTACATACAACTCACGATGGGGGGTGTAGTAACTTCGAAAAACTCTGTTTGCATGATCAACGAGCACAGAAAACCTACCACAAGGATCGTAGTCAGGTTTACCAGGTTTGGGCAATACCCGACTGTCGGTAAGGTGAAAAAACCTGAGCAGCGTCTCAAACCTATTACGACTAAACATATTCCTAAACCAAGGCAGTCTCTGGCTTTTATTTTTAGTTCGCCAGTAACTGTCGATAGTCGGTCTCTTTGTCAAGCCCATATTTAGGATCACAGCTATAAATGCCTTCATTTCCAACAAAGTCACCGGTGTCCATTTTAGAGTTGAGTTTGCGACATTTGCGAAATATTGTGAGGCATACAGGTTTGTCTGAGTTACGAATATTTCAAATAAAGACTGTGTGAAAAATAATGAAAAATATGTAATAGGCTTAGAATCATTTGGTGGACAATGTTTAGGCCCTGGTACTTCAAAAAAATCATGATTAGTACCATGGTAATTGTCATTATTCTCAGAAAGAATTTTCCAGCCGGCATCTGCATCGGCTTCGCCAATGGGCCACTGAACATTATACACATTTTGGTCATTTTTACACAAGGAATCGTCAACAGTTTCATTACTTGAATCACTTTCAATTTCTGAATCATCGTCTGAATCATTGTCAATCAATTCACGAAAAACACTTTCAGACAAATCATCATCATCATCATGATCATTATCGATAATTTGGACATTTAATACATTGTTTATCAGCGTATTTTCGCGAGGCGGCGATTTTTCGCGGCGCCTTTTACCCATGTTTTATAGGTGAAATTCGTAAAAACACTTCGAATTTTGTTTGTAAACATATCAATCTCAACACATAACCAACAAAACGCATAACAACTTCGCCGAATTGTGCTGCAGTTGCAGTTGCACTTTTGCAGGCCAGCTGACTGTTGTCAACCAAATTGCAAAGGAAAAAGATGGCAGTTGCTTTTGTTATTCATGGAGCCCATTTATCCCTCTTCACGGGATAACAGGTTTAATATAAGGTGAACAGACGTCCCGTTTTGAAGGGGACAGTCCCGTTTTTTAGCGACGTGTCCCGTTGTCCCAACGAACTCTCTCGGGACGCCCATTTGTCCCGTTTTGGCGTTAATGGTAAGAAAAATACTTTAAAAATACGTTTTAATGCGTAAAAAACTCTCAATTTTTCCGGTTCTTTTGTAGTTTTCTAGTAGCTTAAAATTAATGGTTAAGATAAACAAAATATAGCACATATTTTTAATCTAAAAGAGCCTAAAACGCTCCAAAATGCTCCTAATTTTCCAAAATTTTCCGGGGGAGGACCCCCAGACCCCCTTTGTTTGTGGGGGGGTATTCCATACTCCCCAAACCCCCCCGGAGGTCGGCGTCCCGTTTTGGCTGTTCCAAAATCTGGTCACCTTAGTTTAATAGCATTTGGAATGTAATGGGAATCAACATTAGCCATTAAAAAAATACCAGACGGCAATAACGGCCGTTGGACCCAACCAAGATAAAACCAAGTTCATCCATTTCACAAATTGGCAACTACAACATAGAGGATGTTTTTATCTATGATAGAATCCATCTTTAGGCCTGGATGTTTTACGTTTTTATCTATGGTTTTACTTGACGAAACAGAAATATAGGAGGAAATAAGCCACCTTGGAGCAGGATACCTTGGAGCCATTATTGACAAGAACTCTACCTGGACTGGAGTTTAAAAGTTGATGAAGTTTTTTCAAAATTATTCAAAAACCTATTTGTAATTAATTAGAAGCCTTGAAAACTTACTAGACATGAAATGTTTGAAAATGGCCTACTTATGACTAAATTGCCTACATGGAGTATCTGTGACTTTCTTTTCGAAAGTCACATTAGATACTCCATTATCCTTCGGAGATCTTCAAGCAAAAATAAGCTGGATAAAATCTTCGAGCTACAAAAAAAGTAGTTCGATGCATTTGCCAAGCACCCAGATCTTCTTGTGCACCTTTTTTCAGAGATTATAACATAGTGACAGTACCTTCTATTTTAATCTAAGAAACAGTTTTATATATTAAAAGTCAGAACATTTTTCAACCGCCTTCACACATTTGCAATACAAGATTTAGAAATAATTATTCTGCTGTTGCTTGTTCTTGAGATCGTAGCCTATGTCTATTTGTTTTGTTCTATTGTTTGCGTTACCTAAATCAAAATGAAATTATTGATTACGGTAAATAAAGTTAATTAGGAGTGACTAGTTTGTAGTCAGGGCCGGATTTTTTTTACATTTGAGTGCTTCTTGGTCCAACATTTTTCGCCCTAATGGGTTTTGAGAGTGGTAGTCCGCAAATCCTTCCTAAGAATGAATGAATGATTATAAATAGTTATGCGCCTTTTTTAAGGAAATAATTTTTCTTTCAATTTTGAACAATTTATTGTAAACAAATTCCCAGGCGCCGGCAATTTCCCACCAAAACACATCACATTTTGCACTTTGAACAATTTAAAAAGGCTACACAGGTGCCTGCAGATGCCAACATGTGTTGCACTTCAAACAGTTTAAAAATTCCATTCGATGGACGTCACTTGAATCGTCCATGGTCTTTCTTAGCCAGGAAGTTTTTTTTTAAATGTTCCACAAGTGTCAAAAAACGCGACACATTCTGCACCTTGAAAATTTTGGAAAGGCTCAACGGGCACTGTCAAACGCCACCAAAACGAAAAATTTAGCACGTTAAATTATTTTAAAAGGCTCCTCGGACGCTGAAAACGCTGCCAAACGAAAATTTTGAACGTTGAACAATTTGGAAGGACCCCACGAGCGCTGCTAAGGACGCTACACCGCAACAGCTTTTCCGGTGCCCTCTTCTTTGTTGGCACCCCAAGCGGTCGCAAGTTCTTCATAGGCCTTGCGCCGGCCCTGGGTTTTAAGAATAAAAATTAAATGCTTAGTAAAATTTTTTATGCTAGAAAGTGAGCCCCAGGCAGCTTGTGCCTTATGCCCGGGCACACTGGAAGCCAATGCTAAAATAGCATTAGTCTTATGGGCGGACTGGGCCACGTTATTTGATACGACCTGTAATATTAGACAATTCTTAAATCTCTAAACACACGCCTTAAAGTCTTCAGTCAGCGATAAGCTATAACGTTTAACTGTTGACGTCCGACCGTCTCACCTTTCGATACTGCATGTGCTGCTTGGGGCAAGTGAGTGTGATAAAGACTAATTTGATTAATTTTTTTGTCAGGTAAATAATTTTTCTAATTGCGTTTATTACTTTGCATTTCAACAATTCAATTATTTGATACAAAATTCTGGTGTATGTTTTCACGCTAACTTAATGCTGACCCGTTGATAAATTCGGAATTCAGTTGTTTCAGAAAAATTTGGGGTATTCTGTAATTTTACTATTTAGGTTTTGTCAAATGACGAGGCCCAATGTTAAAATTAACATTATTCTGAAGGACGGACGGAAGGACTATTTGACGCAGCTTTTAAGTTGCTTTTAGAGTTAACAAACTGCAGAGAGCTGTTGAAAATAACTTTGTGTAGCTTTTTAATTTAATTATTTGTAACGGAGGTCCCTGTAATGAAGTTTTTTCATTAGACATTTTATTATTAAAATTTAATAATAGCATGTCTGTAGGTGAAAACAATTTTCTCTATTAAGCGTGACGTAATTTCAGTTATGTCCCCTCGGGGGTGGGCTTAGCCTATGCCCCGATATTAATTCATGAATTCTCTACTGCAAGTTCCCTCGATCGCAAAATTTAAAAAAGTTTATTATATTATTCGTATTCCTTCCTTATCATTGTCACCATAATGTATATGAAGTCCTATTTCGGTTAGTACAAATTTAATAGCCTTTGGAAGGATTTTAATTTATCAGATGGATTGTAGAGTGAAGTGTAGATGCAGAGTTTGTATTGATCTCGAACTGACATCTGACAGGTGTTTCTTCCTGTACCATCCTACAGCATTGTAAATCGTGACAAACCGCTGAACTTTGAATTTTGGGTGTGTTTAGGGCGTGTGGCTGGAGATTAAAGAATCGTGTAAACATAGGCCCTTTACTGATTTCACTGATAAACCCGTTATTGAATAGGTTGCCTAATTCATAATCAAAGATGGGTGATGAAAGTGGAAGTAGTACAAGAGCTGCAGAGCAAAGGTTACAGCTTCTTCAAGAAATGAGGTGTCAGAATTTTGATATGATTAGATTTGCTTCGTATAGAACTGCTTGCAAACTCAGATTCATCCAAAAGAAGTTTCATCGTAAGTAAAATCAATCCTTAACTATTAATAACTAATATGTGGAAGAATGCATGTAGAAGTGGCATAGGACACTCATTTTGTGTATGCTCATTGTGTTATGTACTTTAGGCTAGCCTAACACACAATTTCATGTGATTTTAGTATCTAGGCCTAGAATGTAAGCTTAAGTTATAGTTTCACTTAACTTCTGTCAATGACTTGTAGACCTATTTGTGATGAGGAAAGTGTAAAGGGGGGATACTTCTTCGTATCATCTGTTCTACTACCTTTTCAGGTTATGTATAGCCGTTTACAGGCTACCGTTGTATAAACAATAAAACATTATAAAACTAAACTAAAGACTGGCCTAGGCCCAATACCAAAAGCTAAAGAACTAAATAAATAGCTTACGTTACCTACTGACATAACATAACGAAGCCTTACCTTTTCCTACATCATCTGCCTTCTTGAATTAAGATGCTATTGATAATAATCAATAATGATAACATTTTATAGAATAGCAAAATACCTAATAGAAAAATCTGATGGAGTCATACGTCTAGTTTTGACCAATTAAGCTTACTAGGCCTTATGGATCAAAGTTCGTCCATTGATGGATCATATGATATTGTTTTGTCAGGGATCAGATATTTTGAAGATCAGATATAAAACTCGTACCGTATACCCCAATTGCATTTTCCTTTCTGTCCCACATCTAACCTCTAATTTGTACTTGGCTCTACCTGTTTCAGTTATTTAGGCCTATTCACTCTATCTAGGGGATAATGTGGGATACCGGAGTAGGCCTATTGGGTGGGTAAAACTGAAGTTATTAACTGTTTTAAAACGTAGGCCAAATTAGTTTATTAGGCCTACACTTTAAAATAAGCAGCCTAGGCCTGTAATGTTTGTAAAACTAAGTTTGATGACCCAATTGTACTGATTCGATTATAACTAGGTACCTAAATTAATTTAAATAAATGTATGTTTGTTTATTGCTCGATCGAATTAGTCGAGCTAATCAAAATTTGAGAAATTGCTGTAAGTTATTGATACTTACAAACCGTCGACCACTTTAGTAATAATTGTGTCAGAATGAATGCTGTTACATTAATTTCTTTATTCTGGTGAAATTAAGGAAACTTGTTCAGCCAAAAGTCAATATGGCAATTGATTAGAAGTCTGGCCAATCGCACAAACCGACACAAATCGACTGTCAATGTTGCCACATGCTGTTGTACAGTAACTATTTGATATCAAAGGAAACAAAGACTTCTTTCACTACATCACATTGATGGTATAATAGATCCATCGATCACAGATATTGCTAACCCCGGTCCCGAGAGTGACGGTTAATCGAGGTTCTACTGTACTTGAATTAATGCAACAATTAAGCGCGAGAAGGAGGGAAATTTATATACTTATCAATCACCAGTGACAGGACAACCCCTCGAAGGCAGACAAAAACACACGAGGAGTTCAGAATTGTTCGGAAATTCTAAAGTCTTAAGAGTTACCATCCTGTGGACAATTAATAAACTTTTAGGGCAAGATATAAAACAACAACAAAGCAAATAATTCATCCAATAGGAAACAAAAATTAAATTCCATCCAATGATATACTTAGTGGAATCTTGCGAGAATAATACTTGTTGATTTTCGTTTGTTTTCTGAGGGACAGTGTTCGTGTTTGATAGGGATTGCAGTGGACACCTGTTTTGCTTCTTTTTACCCTTGTAGGGCCTATAGAGGAGGAGGACACTTTTTTATTTTTTTAATTTATTAGTTCAGCATATTGTTAGTGCATACGGTATGGACAGTAAAAAAGGACATAACCAAAATATTAGACCAAATACAGACAAAATAAACATATTAAAATTAAAACTTGAGAAATAAAAAAAATGGTATGTCAAAGGGTTAACACCTTAGATATAGTAGGCTACTTAAATCATTAGCTAAGGATTATCAATTAGGTATAAATGATTGTTTTAATAATAGGACGGATAATTCGGCCGTGTCATTTTCCGGCCTAGGCTCTTGGTCCAGTGGTGGCCGGTTATGATGGGTTCTACTTTAGTGGACACATGCTCCTAAGCTTCAAGTTTTCGTCTATTTTGATGATAAAGCAGTGTTTATGATATAATCAGCTGTTCTTGAAATTTCAATTCCCATGTTAAATCTTATTATATGGACAAATGAAAAATTTTAAGGGCGTCTAGTCCAACCCTCATCAATTTTATTTCCTGCAAAACTCACGCCAAACTGTGTACAATGACATCTAAATTATTAAAATCGGTTCAGCACTCTAGGAAAAGTCTTGGATCACGAATAAACCCCTAGTGTATTAAGTAGTTGGCTAGAGTTTTAAGAAATGAATTTATACTAATAAAGCAGAAAACGAAATCTTAAAACTTAAAAAGACATCACATACACTTACAATTTCATCGTTAAAAAAATTAAGTATTTCTATTGAAAAATAGAAAAGTTGGACAAGAGACTTCAAATTGGAAAGCAGAAAACCGAGGAATAAAGAGAAATACACCGTAAGAGAAATACACCATCAAGGCGGTCATTTTTGGACTTAGACAATCTAATTAGATTAAAATTCTAGTAGTTCACTCATCCACCACTAGTCTGGAGGGACTGGTCATTTTTGGACTTAGACAATCTAATTAGATTAAAATTCTAGTAGTTCACTCATCCACCACTAGTCTGGAGAGACTAGTTTAATGGTACAGTAGACGCCCTCTAGTTCGGCCACCTCGGGACCGGACCACCGACCGGACTACAAAATTGCCGGACTATCCGGATGTACTATCAAAACGCAAAATAATTCTATTAAATTCATTACCTATGCTTCAAAATCAACAAAACACATAATTTAAACGTGTTTACAGTGTTTAATTGCCAAAGACAATTTTTTGACGGCTCTATGTTGCGACGAACTGTCATATTGCGTCACTCGTAGATAGGTAGGTTTTTTGTCGATACCGTACTGAGGCAGTATATAGACAGAGAAACTCACCACGTACTGTAGGAACATTTGTTTTGCAAAGTTTTTGTTCCATTGTCACAAACGTGTGTTTACGTTTTTCAACCATGTTAAAAAACATTGTTCTCAAGGTAAATTTGTACACGTATAACTTACAATTACTCGCAACGTCACCCCTGAAATCACTCCTTATACCTAACAGCGAAAAATGCACACACGAAATTCCAGATCAAATCTTACTGTACCTAGAATCCTTTGATTTAAAGTATAACAACATCGTTTGTTAGTTGAGATCAAATATGTCTATCAATTACAAGCCAGCCCGTAAACTAAAAACTAAACTGACATAAATAGTTTACTTCTACTGCCGAAAACTAAACATTCAGGATAAATCCTGTCGAAGATCATTCCCCCGCGGTGCGGCGTGGCCATATGACGGATATGAGTAACCCACCTAGGACCGGCCGGACCATCCGGCGGCCGATCCAACCGAAGCCGAACTAGAGGGCGTCTACTGTACTTATGACTACCATGTCAGTAAGGGTTTGCACACTTAGGAAGTGGGACCTGAAGTCACCGGCCTGTTATTTCTATTCAAGCGACAAGAAGTTCCTTTTTGTACTAATGACATAGATTGCTAAATAGTTATTTTTTAGTATTTTTCAGATCCTTATTACTTAAACTGAATAAATCTGTACAAGAAATAATTAATTAATAATCATGCTCAATAAAAACCTACAAGTTCATCATTTTGACCTGATTCTACTACTCTAAAACGCCTGTACTGGTACAAAAAAATTAACTTCAGTCACAAGAGGTCCCTTTTCACTTTCTGCATCACATTTTATCGTTGCCTCCATCTGGCTGCTGTTGTCATGTTAATTTGTTAGGTGGGGGAGAAAGGAGAAGTCACCAGCCAGCCTAATTACATACTGAGGTTGGTGACCTCTTCTTTTTACCACATCCAACAAGTTCACATGAGCGTTATAAGGCTTCAACCCGTTCATACCAGGTAGCCTACATATGTTAGAATTTGGGGTAGGTGCCGTAGTCAAGGGTGAGGCCTAAAGGGTTAAGTATGTTAGGCCTATTTGTGTCAGCGCTGACTGAACTATTGTTCTGGAATCAGCATTAGGCAGGTGGCAAAAAATGGAAACTCCAGCTAGGTAAATTGACTTGATGTTAGAGGCAGCTAAGCTCTTCTACTAAATAGTTGAACATATTTCTAACAGATAGTAGCACATTTACTTGGGTATGAAGCATGGGAGGATATCCGGGGGTGCCAGGAGGTGCCTGGCAATGTGACTTTGATTGGGGTATTTGCATAAATTACAAATGGTTGTTATTAAATAAAATAAGGAACTACTTGGAATAGGCCTTAAAACGGACCAAACATCGTGTATTGTTAATGTTTGACGATGTTAACATTTGAGCATACACAATTCGTCAAACGTTAGGTGGACTGACACCCCTAAATATTATGACCTATAAGTTATCCGCCCGTGGTATGAAGTAGGCCTAACCAAATTCTGTTTTGGCTTATCAACTGTCTTAAGTAAATTCATTGTCATATTGTCTAAGCACATAATGGTACAATGCCTAGTGTAATGCTAAATATGACTTTGAAACATTTTTTTTGAAACTTTAAGATTAAGTTCTATAAACACAAATTGTTACAATTGTGTGTGAATGTTACTTGATCTAATTTGGCACTACATTGTGTAGTTTTAAGCAGCCAAGAAGAGGATATCTAATATTTATGGAAACACAAACTAATTTAATTACTCCTTTACATTTCAGTGCATTCTGTAGACATTTGGAATATTATTGAGGCTTTTAGGGAGAATGGTCTTAACACTTTAGAGCCGCAAACCGAAGTAAATGTGTCAAGACTTGAAATGCTCATCTCAAGCCTGTACCACAATCTTAACAAGCGACTACCTCTGGCTCAACAAGTCCATGTGGAGTCTCTCACCAGCCTTCTGCTGAATTGGCTGCTCTCTGCCTACGCAATGTAAGTCAGATGTATGCTTAGGCAGAACAACTATGCTAGTTTTGCCATACTGAATCAGTTAACACATTCGCTGCATGCAGCGCCATATGGCGCTTAGCGGGACTTCATCGGGCTCGAAAGAACGCCATATGGCGCTTCGTCTATGCCAATTTCATTTATTTACTGTGAAGCACCACACCTGAGTGGCAAATATTTTGTCCCTATTTTGGATACCTGTTTTGGGTACCTACCAAGTTTTAGCTGGTACTAAAATTTCCCGTGATTTACCTAAGAATTCCGGCAAAAAAAGAATTCCTAAATGCATATTGGTTAGTTGTTTTCCTCCCAATTGGTAAAACTGATGGATTTGATCTTCAGAGTGGTGCTGCTACCTATTGGAACAACATCGAATTTTGTTCTGAAGCAGTACAATGTAGTTTTTATCCGTGAGGCCGAAATTTAAATTATTCTCCGCTCTTCACGTTGGCTGCCCTTGCAGGCACCACAGCAAATGTGTTAATATCTATTTTAGGCCTATTATGAACTGTAAAGTGATTAAGTGATTAAGTGATTAAGTGTATTTGAATCAAAGTTGAATTGCAATTGATTCAACTGTTATACTTGTGTTAATAATTTATTGTAAACAATGATTCCATTGAACAAAAGGATTTATTATGTTTTTATTTTACAATACATAGCGTACAATACAATACAGACTTGGAACATACAAATAAGTTTGGATGACATCCACATAGATTCCTCACAAGGTATTCATTGATTGTTTCAGTGAAACTCTTGGAAGGATTCGTGTGTTCTCTATTAAAGTCGCACTTGCTACCATGTGCGCTGGGAAGTTGATGGATAAACTAAGATGTAAGTAGGCGATGGTTTATCAGGTGCAAAATATAATACTAAATATAATACATTTATTATTTGTTAAAGTTGTCATTTTTTTAAAAAATTGTAGGATTAATTGAAAAATAGTTTTTAATTGGTATAGATAAGTAGAATGCAATGTAAGTTTTTTATTATATATTACGGTAAACATTTAATATTATTTTTGCATAAAGTCTTGGTAATAATGATTCATTGATCATTACTATCATGAAAATAAAGATATTAAATATCAATATAATAATAACAATAATAATAATTATATCAGTCATTCTTTGCATTTTAGTGCTAAGTAAGCTATTTTACTTTCTAAGTAATTTATACTATTGAATGAAATGAGTTTTCATCTTTATTGTACATTACAACAAAGATTAAGTACCTATAAAAAAAAGGAAGGAGACTTTCTTTTGATGTGTGTGTTTACAAATAGGCTCTTTTATTAGTATTAAAATGCTGTAATGTCTTGTCTATTTTTTAAGCAGGTAAATGTTTGTTTTCTTGTAGACATTTTCTCCCAGATATGTGACGGCAACGGACATATGGTTGCTTGGAAGTTCTCTGAATATTTGAGAGAAGTTTTGTGTCTACCTGCAGCGGTTTATGAATCACCTAGCTTCAGCTACAATGATAACCTTGCCACTGATATCTTCTCTGGGGTAAACATGTTTACTTTAATTCTTAGAATAGATATAAGCCTACAGGAAATAGCAATGCTTATGTTACCTTGCAAGTCAGATTGTCATCGTGTAATGGTATGGTGTTAAAGTGTTGCTGAACTTATGCTTGTAAATTTTAACTTATCTGATGAAATAAAGTACAGTAAACCTCGGATTATCTGGATTAATGTGGTGGAACACCGATCCGGATGGAAAAATCCGGATAATCCGAGGTCATTGCAATATTGCCTAAATAGCGATCTCGTACCTTAGCCCCTGTTAAATTGATGCTGCAAACGGCGTATCAAGACTGTACAACATGTTATTCTTTCAAATTAGAAACTCAATATCAGTTCATACAAAGAGTTCACAGCTACAAACACATCAAGTGAGCAATAAACTAACTCGTAAAATTGTTGTAGGCTACGCCTTTGTTGATTACTACTAGCGCCCCAAGTAGGAAGCTGTTTAGGTAATGCAACTCCTTCAATTATTGTTATTCCAAATGCGTATTGCAGTTGCATTTTACGTTTAGAAGGCGCATTTCACTTGTAATCTCGCTAAAATCACGTTTTCGCCGTGATTTTAATTTTTGAATTTCTCAGATAGACCGGTCCGGATAATCCGGGATCCGGATAATGTGGGGTCCGGATAATCCGAGGTGTACTGTACCTGTGAGCTGCCCAATGCTATTTATATGTTAATAAGGAAGGGATTTTCTTTCCAGAGTCAACTCTGTAACGGCTTGACGGATTTTGATGTTTGAGATGTCGTTTTAAAGTTATTTCTGCAGAGATTTGCTAATACGTCTCAGAATTGTAAAGAAGGGCTTGATTTAAGTACAATAAAAGGCTGAATTTTGGAAAAGTCTATAACTATGTAAATATAAGAAGAGGGTTTAAAATAGTTCTGAACTTAGAGGTAAATTATGGATTGCAGCATTTAAAAAATCACCAGTGTTTGCAAGCGGAGCTGCAACAGAGTAATCTAGTTAGGCCAATCGCTCATTAGGTGTAAGTTCATTTCAGGTTGCAAAATGTGCCAATGTTTTGATGATAAACAGAGGTTAAAATTCTGCTATATATTTATGTTCATCTAAACATGAAACCATGTCTGTTTAAGTCTTCAGAATGAAAAATTTAAAAAAGAAAACCTTGATGAACTTTATTAGTCCTGGAGAAAATTTTTGGTCCATGAAAGCTTAATGAATCATTTAGAAATAAATAATATCATTCACAACTGCATACCAGTTATTATCTAGCATAATCTAACAGCCCAGATACCTTGTTGATGTCAGCACATTCTTAACTTCGCTGCTTAATGCTTCTTTCATGTAATGTTTTTTATTATTTATATAATGCACTAGAGTTTTTTGCGATCTAGACTCCTTCTACGATTCAGAAGTGATTTTAATAATATAGATGTTGTTGGAAAGCACCTCTGTCAGATTTTGCAAGACTTAAAATTTCTTAAGGAGAAACTACAGGTAAAAGTTCTAGATGCCCTTAAGTAGGTATTTTTCATGAAATTCAACATTGGAATAGAAGTTTTAAGTGAACACCTGAATGTAGTTAACACCTTTTCTCAGCAAAGCCACATTTTGTTTTTGGAGTTCAATCCACTTAATATAGGCTATTAACGTTGAAGCAGGCTTTCTGTAAAGCCATCTTTCTGGGTGTCCATTTGAAAGTGAATGTTCTCTTACTAGGGGTCTTGGCTTCTACAGGCCTCTAGAATATACCTTAACACTACAAGTTTCTATATAAAAATTTGAAATATTGTTTTTTGTTTATGCTTGTCACACTTTGCTTTGGATATTAATTAATGTAATATCTTGCAGAACGGCAAGGTGACCGTCAATGATTTTATGGATACGATGATGTCGGACCCGGGACCTCACTGCTTGGTCTGGTTCCCTCTACTTCATCGGCTCACCAGCGTAGAAAATGGTAAGGGTTCGTATTTTATATAAAATTAAGAGCTAAGTAATAACAAATATTATTTCTCTCTGTTTTAGTTTATAAAATATGAAGAAGAATAAAATATGCAGTGGTTTAGACACATTTTTGGATAAAACCCAAACTGTCTCAAGTGTTGATTGATTTGATAAAAAATCTTCTTTAAATTTAAACATCATGATGCCTCCATATTCGTTTTTGACCAAACATAACAGGTTACTCACCAAATGCCGTCGACGATTGTTTGTAACCCAAAATTGGTTACTCGAGTTACAACCTATTCATAGGTCATTTTAAAACCATAATACAATATATCTTCATCAAGAAAATTGCCACAACACTAAAAACAGTCCACAAACATTAACGTTACACTGAACTACATCTAAAAACATTTTTAAAACTTTTAAAATCACAGAGAAGCAAGGGGTTACCGGCTGGCCGTACACTACCGAACTGTCTGAACTGGTCTGGAACTACATACAGCCTCAGGAATGTTTTTAGTGTTGTGACAATCTTCTTGATGAAGATATATTGTATTATGATTTGAAAATGACCTATGAATAGGTTGAAACTCGAGTAACCAATTTTGGATTACAAATAATCATCGACGGCATTTGGTGAGTACGATAACTTGTTATATTTTATAAAAAATTTTCTATTTTATGGAGATTTATTAAGGAGGAATATTCCCAAGTGAGCACCATTGTAATTTCACCTAATCACAAATTACCATTGAGTGTGTTTTAGTAACTGATTTATCCAATTTTAATTACAGCCCACATAATCAAAATCAAATTTTCAATCTTTTTCATTGATTTTTGCAATTTTCTGTTCTTCAATTTATACCGTGCTTAGGCCTGCTAATTTATTGATATTGATGTAATTTAATAATATTCTGGTTTTTAATCATGCACATATGTTTTAAAATATAACATATGTTTCAGTCATTCACCCGACGGTGTGTGATGCTTGTCAGCGAGAGAACTTTGCGGGATTCCGATACAGATGCCAGAAATGCCACAGCTTTCAGATGTGTCAAGACTGCTTCTGGCGGGGAAGGGTCTCTTCGTCGCACACAATCGAGCACGAAGTCAAAGAATACACGTCCTATGTAAGTTTGAAGTCGGATCATTTTCAGTAAACCGCTTTTTATCAGCGCAGTTTGATTTAAGCCACTAATTTCTTAGAGAAGACACTTAAATTTCATCTGGGACACCGTTTTTGTTTCAGAAATCACCGAGCAAACAAATTGGACATTCCTTGCGAAAATCATTCAGGTGTGTTCCTGAAAAAGGAAAAGCATCGATACCACGTTTTCCAGATGAACCTGAGAAGACAATCAATCTTGCCCATATTGTGTAAGTAAAATTGTAATTTTAGTATCTTTTTTCAATACGGAAATAATTGAAATAATTATTTTGTCAGTAGCATTACAACGTTGTTGCATAGCCGAGGTTTTGGAGTTTGACTTTTTTTAACCTATGAAGCAAATGCGAGTTTGACTTTTTATAACCTTTGAAGCAAATGCCTAGGTCCTAATCAGATCATCAAACTTTATAATAACTATCAAGGCATTTGTTACTTATTGTCTGAAGGATTGTTTTAGGACGGCAGACTTACCTGAATGAACTTTATTCATGGTGATAGAACACAAAGAATGTCACGAAAAACTTTTTTATCACTGGCTTTCTCTACTAGGTAGAGAATCCTGCTACCAGACGCAAAAAAAGATCTTTTAAGTTACCTACTTGAATTTCAGTACACTTGTTTAAAGATCAAATTTCAGTAATTTAATCATTTAAATTTCAGTAGCCTAAACAATTTTTTTAGTATAATTTCTTAAGTTACTTTGTGGTTGAGAATGGTGACAGTATCATCGAAATATTTCACCTTTATATTATTTGTGTCTTATCACTTTGAATAAACTTTACTCAGGTAAGCCTGCTGTCCTTCTTAAAATCCTAATATGACCGAGAGTCTTGTATCAATGAAATGACTTTTAATTAAGAGAGTAAATTGTAGTTTGCTATAATTCAAGTGAGACATGATCCAATTTCTTTATTATCACCCGTTTCAATTTCATAGAAACCAGACTTCTCTCGTAACATCCAATTAAAAGTACAACTAACCTGTGGATTTATTCATTTTTGTAGCCGAACAGAACTGTATTTAAATAATATATGGTATATACCTATTTTCCCTTACAGTTCTCCTCTGTCCTTGAACAGGATGTACCAGGATTCGGCCTTTATTAGGACATATTCATATCCGAATTCAGGAAATAGTGGTTAAAATAATAATACATTTGATGATCGATGTGGTCGAGATAAGCACAAATAATACTAATTGACACACATGATGATATACGTCGTTCACTTGCACGACACAAGGCCTAGTATTTAATTATGAAACGGGACTTTGCGGGTCGGTGCAAGTATTCCGTCGGTGTCAGTTTGACTTTGACCTCCAACAGTCATCTAAACTCTTGTCTTCCTTTTTTGTTCTAATCTCAAAAAGATAAATAATAGAATAAAGATAAAGATATAGAGAGCCAAAGATCAGTTAAACTTCTAGGGGTTGTGTGCGATGAAAAATTAAGATGGGATGAACATATAGCACAGCTATGTAAAAGATTAAATAGTATATGTTTTAATATGAGCTGCTTAACCCAGTGTACAAGCATGGAAACAAAATTAATACTGTACTATGGCTATTTTTATTCATTAGTTAAATATGGAATAATGCTATGGGGTGCTACTGAACTTGTAAAAGAAGTGCTAAAAACACAAAAGAAAATTCTGAGAATCATGACATTATACCGCCAAGACACACATGCAAAAGATTATTCAAGAGTTTAGAAATTCTCACAGTGCCAAGTATTTATATTTTTGAATTTTTATGCCATGTAAGAAATAACCTAAAATGGTACTCACAAGAAAAAACAAGCCATAATCATAATACCAGAAACAAACATCTTCTTATATATCCCCAACACACTATTACTGCTTTAGAAAGAAGCGTTTATTACATGGGGATTAAATTATACAATAAATTGCCTGATGACATAAAAAACCCATCATTGTCCCAAACAAAGTTTAGGGAAGAGATCAAACGCTTATTGATTGGAAAGGCCTATTAAAAAATTACAGAGTTTTTAAATGATAATAATATTTAAGTCGATAGGTCAAGTCATTTAATTTCACTTGCTTTTAAATATTTATGCTTGTTTTGTTATCATGTTACATATTTTATATAATTATTACTGTTACTGTATTATTATGTTTTTAATTGTTTTATCTTATGTTATTTTTATTCTCTGTTAAGTTCTAAATTTTTATCATTGTTGACTTTTTTATATCATGCAGTGTTGTTCTCTTTTTATGGTACATAGAGTAAATAAAGTATCATGAGTAGTAATAGTTTGTGATATCCTCAAGATATTTTCTAAGAACTGTATTAAGAAGAAAACTTAATAAAACTGACGAAGCACCTGTACATATATTATGTTAAATTGTACGTTTTGTGCCAATAAAAAATGTCTAATGTCTAATGTCTAATGTCTCAAAATTCTATTAAAAAGGCTGTAGGAATGAAAATAAAGCTGTTCGTTCAATATGTCTTGGGGATTGTAAATGCCTTGGCCCCTTTTCAAAGTAATTTCTTTAAGTTTGAAATTTGAAGAAAACATTTTGTTTTTTAGGCCTCCGTCTCCTCTTCCCTCACACAACGGATTCCCCGACGCTTACGGAACTTCTCCTTACGATGTCGGCTCCCTGGACAGCAGATCTACTGCGAGAAGGTATCTTAAATTAACTCTTGAAAAAAAATTAGAATCTTTATTTTTTAATGGATTATTTTAGAATATAGGTACAATTCCAGACCACTTTTGCCATCACTCAGCTACTTGTAACGGTCTATTTACAGTCTGCCTCAATAGTTTGGTCCCTAAGTATTCTGACATTGACTTTATTCTTATAAATAATTTATAAGAAATGTTCCTGCTCTTACAAAACTTAATAATTTATAGTTTTAATGAGTTGTGTATATTTTTATACCTCCGATCTGGTATCTGGTTCAATACTAGGACAGTACAAGCACAGACTGGGGTGGCGTGTCCTAAGTCACGCATGTCTTGGAAGTCATGGATTGTGGATAGTTTTAAGCTATGGCTTGTGGATGCGATATTCCCTGGTGGCGATTAACATCTGCACCAGATGCTACGTTCATCCATGTGACCATCCTCATAATTAGACCAGTTGGAAATTTATTGATGAAATTGTGGTTGGATCCCATGTTAAACTGTAAGTAGTCCCTTAGTTTCCATTGGCTGTTGAGCTATCAATTAACAGTCCTGTCTAAGGAACATCTCAGCCTTATTCAGTAACAAGCCTACAAGATCGTGCCGCAGACATCTTGCTCTCATCTCTCATTCATCCTTGGCTTAAAATATCTACCTTGGTAGGTCGCCATTTCAAATAAAAGTATTAAAAATATTAAAGTACATATTGGATTATGTGGGCCTCACATTATCCTTATCGGCCTTACGTTACAGCATTTTACGACAGTCGTTTTGGTTTTCTGCTTTGAGCTCTAGCAGTAATCAACACATTCGTAACCAACAGTAATTTTGTGGGTTTTGTAAACACGACAACAGATGGTTATCTGTTGTCGTGTTTACTGTTGTCAAGGCTTTGTGTGAATTGACAGTTAATTTCAAAACGATTGGATGTAAAAATAACTTTTCATTCAGTCTTGATAGGCTGTTTGCAGCATCAACATAGCACGAGGTTATGTTACTATCACTATTTAGACAATATTATAGTGAGCTCGAATAATCCAGATTTTTGTTATCTGGATCAATGTTCCACCCATCGACCACATGGTACAATAGACGGAGCACTAGAAACCGCAAAGTGAAGCCTAAATTTGCTTCTAGTCCCTATGCATGGAAAAAACAAAGTATGTAAAAAATTACAAATATGGTATCAAATTACACATCTGAATCTCAGACTCACTATAGTACCAAATATAAATGACTTACAGGTAGTTTACACATCGTAAACACTGATAACCTAGAAGCTTGCCCTGATATTTTTTAAAAGAAGCTGCCGCCACGGAATACACCTATAACGTGCCGATGATGTGTTACCTGCTTCTAAACCATTTATAATTGGTACCATAGTAATTTAGAGATTCAGACCTTTAATTTGATACCACATTTGTATTTTTTTAGTCGACTATATTTTTGTAAATAACAGTTTAGGATTGACTTTGTTTTTATGCAGGCGCCACACGGATAAACTCTCCCGCAGTAACTAAGTTATTGACCAAACTACGTCAGCTAATTTTTTCAAAAAATATGATTTGAAAAATTCAACTCTTTAGCAACAATTTCCACCGTTTTTTATTTTGCCTGACCAAAAAATTAAAAAAGTAGTAGCCGGCTACTTTTTTCATGTCATGTTTTAAATTTGATTAAAAACTTGTGACTATATAATTTTTTAAAATATAAAAAAATATTTTGGAAATATGATTGATACTATTATGGTTCCAAACTAAAGGACTCTTCACATGCAAAATTTCAACCTTAAGCCTCAACGCTAAATGGTATAAACTACGAGTTATTTGAAACATGAGCACTGTCAGATTACGCTGTTTTAAGCGTCGTTTTATGTTTCTATACCCAGACAATATGGCGGCCCAGGCCTCACTTGCTGTAATGCAAGTAAGATAGCTATGCTCCGCCTATTTCTACTATGTGGTCGCTGGTTCCATCATATTAATCCAGATAATCCGAGGTGTTCTGTACCTGTCATTTAAATGCTTTCAAGTGGTAATCGAATCAAATTTCTTTTTCATTCTTTTTTGTATAGAGTATCCAATAGAGTGAAATCTTGATTTTTTTCAGCCCAGGTAAATACACTGGCAGTCTGGATTCGTCACGGATGGATGACGAACACAAACTGATCGCCCGATATGCGGCTAGGCTGGCTGCTGAATCACGGAATGCTGTAAGTCTCCCCCAAGAGTTTAATTAGTTGACCTACTGTGAACAGTTGTTTTTAGCGAATTTCCCCTATAGGGAAGAAGCTGTTACCGTAGGTCTCATGGTAAGACCTAAGCCTAAAACCATCATAACTTTTCTTTTTGAAGTCCTCAGATGCCAAAAACACCATTCGTTCACTTTCATAAATATATATATAGATATATATCTATATATATCTATATATGTATATCTATATATCTATATATATATATATATATATATATATATATATATATATATATATATATATATGTGTGTCTTTAAGCACGATAACTTGCGCAAAAATGGTCCAATCGGAATTAAATTTGGCATAGACGTGTAAAGTCGTAATTATTCAGACGAGTTCGTAAACCAGCCCGATCGGACCACCGGAAGGGGGGGTAAAGGGGGGTAAACCCCCCAAAAATGGTTTTTTGAGATTTTTACATAGAAAAATAAAATTTTTTCAACAAATAATGGACAAATAAAAAGACACATCTCAAAACTGATTATTGTTCCAGGTGCCTGATTTTAGCGAATTTCCCCTATATTAGCGAATTTCCCCTATATTAGCGAATTTCCCCTATAGGGAAGAAGCTATTACCGTAGGTCTCATGGTAAGACCTAAGCCCTAGACCATGATAACTTTTTGTTTTGCAACCCCCAGAAGCAAAAAACACCATTCGTTCAAATTTTAGCGAATTTCCCCTATAGGGAAGAAGCTATTACCGTAGGTCTCATGGTAAGACCTAAGCCCGAGACCATGATAACTTTTCGTTTTGGGGCCCCCAGAAGCAAAAAACACCATTCGTTTGGATTTTTAGATATATATATATATCTATATATCTATATAGATAATATATATATATGTGTCTGTTAGCACGATAGCAGCCGTAAAAATGGTCCGATCTTTATGAAATTTGGTACAGACGTGTAAAGTGGTAATCCATTGGACGAGTTCGTAAACCAGCCCGATCGGACCACCGGAAGGGGGGGTAAAGGGGGACAAACCCCCCCAAAAATGGGTTTTTTGCGTTTTTCATATAGAAAAATTAAAGTGATCCGATTTTGGATTTCACCATTGAATTCAGCTTGAAAAAACAAACAATTTAGTATATTTAATCATAGCTCTATGTCCATTGGTTACCGAGATATTGAAAGTGGTAAACACAGTACGTTGTCCCAATGTTAACCTTATGGGAAATAAGTAAAATTCTATATCTCGCTTAATTCTCAACATATCTTGATAAAACTTGGTAAATGGCTTCTTCTAGCTCAGATCTACTAAATATTGAATTAAAACCACCCAGTTTTAATATACCAGTAGCAGCAAACCTGCATACTCAATCCCCATGTTATTCTTATGGAGCTTACAAAAAAATGTCAAATCTCGCTATGTTGGATTGAAATATGTTGTTTTGCATTTGAAATTCGCTGAGTATGCAGGTCTGCTGCAACGGGGGTATTTAGATATATATATATCTATATATCTATATATATATGTGTCTGTTAGCACGATAGCGGCCGTAAAAATGGTCCGATCTTGATGAAATTTGGTACAGACATGTAAAGTGGTAATCGATTGGACGAGTTCGTGAACCAGCCCGATCGGACCTCCGTAAGGGGGGGGTAAAGGGGGATAAACCCCCTCAAAAATGGGTTTTTTGAGCTTTTTACATAGAAAAATAAAATTTATCTAATTTTTATTGGCACCAGTGAATTCAGCCCAAAAAAACAAACAATTTAGTATTTTGAATCATGGCTCTATGTCCATTGGTTGCCGAGATATTGAAAGTGGTAAACACAGTACATTGTCCCAATGTTAACCTTATTGGAAATAAGTAAAATTCTATATCTCGCTTATTTCTCAACATATCTTGATAAAACTTGGTAAATGGCTTCTTCTAGTTCAGATCTACTAAATATTGAATTAAAACCACCCCGTTTTAATATACCTGTAGCAGCAAACCTCCATACTCATTCCCCATGTTATTCTTATGGAGCTTACAAAAACATGTCAAATCTCGCTATGTTGGATTGAAATATGTTGTTTTGCATTTGAAATTTGCTGAGTATGCAGGTCTGCTGCAACGGGGGTATTTAATACTGCTACATAGCTGACTCACAATATCCCGAACCTCATCAACTCAAATTATTTTCGATCCTCTAGGAAAAACCTGTCTGTCGAAATAAAAACCATGCGTGACTCGAAAACAATGTAGGTTTATATTTTACCTCAGTGAGTCAAATCAACACAAAAATTACCTCTATAACTGAAACTTCAGTATATAAATCAAATTAAATTTGCACTTTATAAGTCAAAGTTGTTTAGCTTGAAGAAAAATCTTAGTCCCGTGGCATTTTGAGTTTACAAGAGTCAACTGTAATATTCTTAACCAATTGATCTTAGAATGTATTGAGGTTTGCCTGTGGTTTAGATTATAAAAAGTAGGTATCAGGATGAAACATTCATATAATAATTTAGGCTAAAGAAAATATTTTATGTATGTTATTATTAAATAATCAAGAAATTATTAATTATTAAAATTGAAAATGAAAAGATATTATTCACAATTATAGTACCATTGTAAATAAAATGAAAACAACTTCTCATACAATTTCCTGTTTTATTTATGGAAAAATCTCATACCCAAGTTCATTATAAATTTAACCTTCCCTATAAATATTGTATTTAATAGAAAAAATATAAGCAGTTTTTTTTACATTAAATCAAAATCAGTGCACTGTCAACACTTAAAAAAAGTCATATCAATTATGACAAAGGAGCCCCAGCAAACGGGCAAATCTAATTTACTGGGGAAGGTTATTGATCAGCAATGGATTGCAATTAAACTGCTGACATTCAACAAGTAGCAAACTTCTGGCAATCAGCGTCTTACTTTGTGCAACCAACGCTCGTTAGACAATGTTTTATTTACAAAGAGTATATGCAATTGATAATTAATCAGAATTAGGTGATCAAAAAAACTGTTTTCAACTAAAGCGTCTTGATTTTGTAGAAACATTTCTCATTGTCCCAATGTACTCCTTGGGCCCCATTTATCGGTTGTGGCCTTATTTGTATAAAAAATAACTTTTGTTCAAAATTTTGTTTCAGTAAATTAATTAAAACCCCTTTTCTTTTTTTTCTTTTTTTATGGTTTTTACGCTTCTAAGTGTCAAAGTTATTTTAACAAATTGGAACTCACATTTGAAAAAATATTTTTGCATTTAATTCAAAGCCCAATTGACATGAAGTGTATTTGAAATTTCCCATCATTTGTCTGCCGAATCCAGGATTGCTTGTCAAGATAAGATAAGGCTATTCTACAAATCATAAACAGTACACGTACATTCTACAAAAATAGTTAGGGACCAATAATTTCTGGACATCAAAAATATCTCAAAGTAATTTTATCAGTATTTGTTGTGGATTTTATTGATTCTCTGAGTCTGTTGAAAATTGATTTAAAGATTAAAATATTACTACACTGGAATAAGAAATTTGGTTAAGGCTTTTAGTAACATCCTTTTTATAACGTCCTATAGCCATGTCAAAAACCTACTATAATGCACCTCAAAAAATCCTGGTCTTCCTTGCAATATTCTTCATGCCCTTAGAGTTGAGCATCGCTCATCGGAACTGAATAGTATGTAGTCTTGGGTTTGTAGACAAAAAGACAACAGTGACAACAGTGGCAGTCCTGCTGTCTGCTCATCTGCTGTACCGTTAACTCTTTGTGTCTTAATATATTTATAAATAAATTTTAATTAATTTGTTTCTAATGTTGAAGTAAACTTTTTATTTAGCCTGTTACCATATAACATGAGAGTGCTTTATTTGAAAGCAAATGATTTGTTACTACTTGTGATCAGGCCTGGCCCGATTTTGGCCCAAAAAATTCTTTGCCCCGACCCGATGTCAAAGACCGGCTCGTGACCCGACCCGACCCGAAAAATTCAGAGAACTGCATACCCGTAATATCGCCCAACACTGGCTAATCAAATTTGGCTCATCCTTCTAAACTCTGTAAATTTCCTTAATAAGCATGATGAGTCTGCCCAAATCATTTCAATAGGTTTTTCAAAAACAACTTCTTAATCGGCTATTGTTTCATCAATTTCATGTGGTTGAAGAATTTTTAAACCGTCAGTTAGATTTTGTTTTCTTACTTATCCTAGGGATTGAATGAGAACTTTTTTTATAACTGGAAGACTGACAAATATTTCTAATTTATCAACTATAAGTTTTTAATTGTTCATAGCTTTAACCAAACTATTTTCCCAATGATCTCTGAATTGACTAATTTAACTGTTAAGAAAAATATTGTGACTTTCCCATTTCATATGGTATCATGATCAATGGCTATGAAGACTCGGTCTGTTGCAGCAGGGGCGGACAGCCTCGGAGGCATCGCTGGGGCTGGACACGTCGCGCGCGCAGCGCGAGCTCATCACGCAGCTGGAGGCCAAGAACCGGGAGATCATGCGGGAGATCGCACGGCTGCGGCGGCAGCAGGAGCTGGAGGTGAGGGCGGAGACGAGAGTAGAACTGTGGTTGTAAATGTAAACGTGAGTAGGGAGTGTTGGGGGCTCCCACCGGGTGGAGGTGGTGGAGGGTGGGTGTTGGGAGGTGAGGGTGGGTGATCATGTGGGAGATAGCACGGCTGCGGCGGCAGCAGGAGCTGGAGGTGACGGCGGAGACGGGAGTAGAACTGTGGTTGTAAATGTGAACGTGAGTAGGGAGTGTTGGGGGCTCCCACCGGGCGGAGGTGGTGGAGGATGGGGTGTTGGGAGGTGAGGGTGGGTGATCATGTGGGAGATAGCACGGCTGCGGCGGCAGCAGGAGCTGGAGGTGACGGCGGAGACGGGAGTAGAACTGTGGTTCTAAACGTGAACGTGAGTAGGGAGTGTTGGGGGCTCCCACCGGGCGGAGGTGGTGGAGGATGGGGTGTTGGGAGGTGAGGGTGGGTGATCATGTGGGAGATAGCACGGCTGCGGCGGCAGCAGGAGCTGGAGGTGACGGCGGAGACGGGAGTAGAACTGTGGTTGTAAATGTGAACGTGAGTAGGGTGTGTTGGGGGCTCCCACCGGGCGGAGGTGGTGGAGGGTGGGTGTTGGGAGGTGGAGTTGGTAGGCGTGTGATCCTCAACATCATCGGGGGAAATCCTCCACCACATTGCTCCATCCGGTGGAAGCCCCCAATATATCCTATTGAAATAGCCTATTAAGATTTTTTTTGTGTTTAATACTGTTGTTAACATTTAAATTGCCTCATTAACCCATTTTCTCAAAAGTTACTGTGTATTAAGGTAAGAAGCAAACAGAAACCCCAAATTTATAAAAGCTAGTCAATATATATATACAAAAGAAGAGTTGTGTGTTGGTATATTTAGTGCTACAGCCAAAACTACACGTCGTAGACCCATGATCTTGGTATCAAACTGAAGCTTGAAATCTCATGATCTGCACTATGGTGGATGGGTTTCGATATCTTATTGGGTGTAGGCACAGGATTGTCCGAAAGGGACCTATGTCAAGGATTTTGTGAGTACTTGAGGTTTTATTTGTTTATATCAAAACACATGGTTTAATTTGAAAAGGTAACCATGGTTAAGGTGGTTGCCAACAGAATGCAGCACCTACAATTGTTTTTGTACAACAGGTGAATACAGTCTTATTTAGCAAATGTGTTTTTATTTACGTTTTCAATTATTTAGTAAATTTTTACTGATAGGTTATGTTATTAAAAAAACATGGTGCACTAAAATGTAGAGATACATATTTTTTTGTTTTTAAATTCAAAGATACTGTTGTAGTAAATAAGACGAAAAAATGTCAAAACGTAGGAGAAAAAGTTTGCAATTCCGTATCTTATCACGTAAATGAACGATTGCAAGAAAAAATGAAACAACGAATAGAAAGAAACATCTAAGGGTATCACGGGAAAATTCACAGCGACATCAAAAAACACTGTCGTAGCAGATTTGGAACAGAAAGGGAGACGGACGCACAAGGTGATGAAAGAAATAATCAGAACAGAGATATAACGGAGAACCTTCGAAAAAGGAATTAAACAGAAGAAGCTGAATTAAATTAAACAGTTTAAAAGCTGTTTACAAAAGGACAAGGAACAATGATTTTGGCTGTAAAGTACACATTATTCCAATAAAATGTAGATTGTATTGAACACCCGAATGTTGTAATTTGCAAGATGGACAAAATTTGTAGTTATTGCATAGCACAAAGATTAATTCAAAAAGAACACGCACATTATGTGCTGTTTGAAAGGGAAAATAAGATTGCTACCAACAAATATGCCACCCCCGGCTTTATCAAATATAATATGTATGGATAAACATCATAATATATTGAATTTTAGATTACATTAGACGTTTAAATTCTTGCTTCCAATTACATCTTTTGGGCTACTATATAGGTCTTCATAAGATTTATCAACCCAGCGAAGTGGGTTAACAACAGCTAGTAATCTATATAAATAAAAATCAATTCAAAGAGTGGTAAACACAGTACGTTGTTCCAATGTTAATCTTACCTAAATAAATAAAAACAATCCTATTTCTTTGTAAATCTACAACTTTTTTATTTGTGCCCCAAACTGGATAATTCTTTTTTTGTTTTCTTCGTGTTTTTTAGGACAAGGTGTGTGTGAAATAAAATTTTTAATACGACCTTAGGGCTCTGTCCTACAGGCCTATAAGGTTACTTGACCTTATAGGCCTTATGTATGCATTCTGGTGGAGTAACTTGAGAACTATTTCAAATCATAACCATATGTTGACATGTAAACAAATGTGAATCTGAAATATGTGTTTGTTTATTTACACTTGGATTATTTACTTTTGTAGTTCAAGGATTTTGTGAAACTAAAAAGTCTAATCTTAAGTTAATTTATGTATCTGAAGAATTCTGATTACATGAAACATGAATCTACCTTTTTATCTAACTAACCTTTTAGGATGTACAGAAATGAAGATAAATCTTCATAGTTTTGTTTGGTTTTAGAAAAATTCATAAAATATTGCAAGCCTTATGAGTTTGTGAAAAACTGCATTTTTTTATTTGACCAGAGAGATTGAGAAGTGTTTGAGTTCATAGGTCATCAAAATCATGACTATATTTTAAGGTTAATATAACATTGATTCAGTATTGTTCTGATTCTTGAAAATGCCACGTTACCCTCGACGCAACAACCTGGACCTAGAGAACGCAGTGCTATGAGTGTAGGACACTTTCGGGCAAGTCAAAATGACAAGCAAAACGAGTCTCGAAATGATGACGAATGTGCTTTATTTAATCTAAACCATCAACGAGGAGATCTTGCATTCAATCCCCATTGAGCTGTGTTTAATTATAACACGACGATCGATTACAGTTTATTGCCAATAGTTGCTCAATGAACATTGTGTGTCAACAGTTGCAATGATTATAGGTTTAAAAATGAAGCCCCTGTAATGTGCTGCACCAGTGGCCAACTACAATTGACACGATTGGCATATCAGGTTGAACCAGGCAAAACTCCGTTCCGTGGAATACGTACATCTTGGGGATTCTACCAATACTGATTGAAATGCATTTAAAGACGGCAGAGTGACTATTCTCCCAGCAACATACGTCAAAAGTCCGCGACATATGAGCATGAGTGCGCTCATGATGCTAAGCTAGATGTACGTCATTATGGTACACCAGATTTGTTTATTACATTCACGTGCAATTCAAATTGGTCAGAAATTCTACAAGAATTATTTCCTGGCCAATCTCCAATTGATCGCCATATTACCACAAGAGGTTTTAAAAGAAAATGAAGTTACCCATGGATTTTATTGCTAAGCATTGCATGTTCGGTGAGACGCATTGTGGGCTGTATTCAGTAGAGTGGCAAAAACGCGGGTTGCAACACGCACACATCCTTATTTGGTTGGTTGAGAGGATAAAACCGAGTGAAATTGATTATGTGATATCAGCTTATATAATGAAGAATATCCATTCAGCTAAAAGTCGGTTCAGTAATTATTGTGTTGCGAAGCATTAACTTACTACGGTTTTGAAATGGCACTCAGCTGACGGTGAAAAATTAATTAACAACATAATAGAGGCAACGATTTCGCAAAAATAAAAACTACAAAGGTGAAGATGTTTTTTCCACGTATCCAAATAATTCAAAACGATACGCCCTTTGATTTTAAGCGGCAACAATTTCCAGCAGCTCGCATTTGCAATGTCCGAATGAAATGGACAGTCGTTGAATATTTGTGGAAACAACCTTGAAAATCCATGATTTTCACATGGCCAATTGTATGTCGACTGTTCCCGTGTCGGAACACTGAAAAAATAATTTTTGCGCCAGAAAACAAAACTAACAATGTTGCATATGAAAAAAGCTTTAGAATAAAAGCTATATTGTTGGTGTGACTATTTTGATAATATTTATTCAAACTAAAACAAATTATTCATAAAGAAGACAGGACAACGTCTGTCGGGTCATCTAGTAATGTTATATATCAAGATGCTCTCTTGAGTTTAAATAACCCATCCCATTTTCTATTTTTTTTTTCTAACCAATCTCAAATCAAAGTTGCATTGTAGTCTTTTTCAAATTAGGGGTTTGGGCCGCTTTCCCTTAAAAGCGTTTGTGTATCTAGTGTAAAAATGCTATTAACGTAGACAAAAAAATTGGTAGCAAATTCATTTTTTTCTACAGGTGGGGCTGGAGGAGAACCCGGCGCTGATGTCGGAGCTGCGGGCGCTGCGCCAGCGGAAGGACGAGCTGGAGACACACCTCACGTCGCTGCAGGACTCCCGGCGACACCTCATGGTGCAGCTCGAGGGCCTCATGAAGTTGCTCAAGGTGAGGGAGAGCGGTTTAACCCTCGAGCAGGCGCACACAGAGTTTTCTTCCGTACATGTATTTTTTATTAAAATCAACAGGCATAATGGGTGTCGGCAGTCGTGTCCGGCTCAGTACCTCACGCGCCTCATTCCAGTAATCCCCTAAAGCTATTTAACCTCCCCACATCCCCTTGGTACCTTGTTATTTGCAATTGAGCGATGCCGTGTTAGTTTGCGGAGCGCCCTCGCCCGTAAAACAGACAGTAGTACGGGCGAAATTATCTATAGTGGAAAATTACTTACTATGTTCAATTGAATTATTACACCTATTAAGTTGAACAATTAATTGTATCAATGTTAAATGTGATTCCTATTGAAGTTTGTCAACATTTCAATACAATGTTTTATATAAACTAAGTAAAATGGGTTAAATTTGTGTGATTTAGTGTTGCGGAGTAAAACTCCACATGCGCCCGATGCCGTTTCACCGGTGAAGCGCCCGCTCAAGGGTTAATGTATTTGTTTGTAAGGAGATTAATAACCCTGGTCTACTCCACCCTTCAGAAAAATCCTGTAAGAGCACTCTTTTTTGAGTAAATTTTGGTAAGAGTATATTGGGAACTTTCTGCAGGACTTTAACAATTGGCTTAAGGTCAGTATCTAGTCTTCCGCAGTTTGTTCTTTCAGCAGAAGATTGAATTGTACCTCAAAGAAAACATCATTGAACGATCTACTAATAGTCAAATTTTAATACATCAGTCAGGCAGAATTCAATATTTTACCCCATCATATTTATCGATTGTTTTGTTACTCCTTGAAAGCATATGATTATCAAAGGTATCTCAAGATGCGGGATAATAAGAAACAAGGTAAATTGTCTAATTGTTTCATGTTTGTAATGTCTTAACTTAGGTTTTCGTTACTATATTATGTTCAGTTTTGATTTGTAAAGTTTTATTAAGATGTTTTTAAGGGTTTTTTTTATTAATATTAGGGGATTGAACTATAAATTTTACCTTGATTTCAGTTATCAGTGGTTGTCACTAGTACAGTACAGTACTGTTTATCGAATGAGTCAACCCCAAATGATTGGTTGATATCACATTACTGAAAGGAGTGTCAGGTTGAATTTTGAGTACACATACATAGAGTGAAGTGAATATGAACCCATGTAAAATTATATGGAGAAGTTCAGTTACTAAACCCAAACACCTGCAAACATTAAACATAACCGATTAACACAATCTATAAAATTAGATTAGATTTGGAACTTGCACCTAGTAAACCGTCTTGCAGTTTGTCATCGGTAACTGCTATTTGACTGTTTCGCCCGCAGAACCACCAGGCGTCCCCAAGGTCGACGCCCAACTCGTCGCCCCGCTCGACCAAATCACCCCCGCCCAGCAGCCGCTCGGCCCCGCCCACGCCCTCTGCCGCCCTGACGGGGCCGGAGCCCGCGGCGCTCAGCGGGGACGTGCGCTCGGCGTTCGGCGGCTCTGCCTCGCTGCTCGGTGAGCTTTTTCGAAGTCGGATTAGGCTAGCCTAGGTTGGGTTAAATAAAGTTAAGTTATGGTTAGGTTGGGTTTGAATAAGTGTAAGTTGAATTAGGCTAGCCTAGGTTAGGTTATATAAAGTTAAGTTATGGTTAGGTTTGGTTAGACTGAGTGTTTTACTGGGTGTTTTTTTTTTGGTAGACTATAGGATTAGGCTAGCCTAGATTAGATGGGGATTAAGTTAGGATTTGGTTAGGTTAGTTTAGACTGAGTGTTTTAAGTAGAATTAGGCTAGCCTAGATTAGATGGTGGAGTAATTTAGGATATGGTCAGGCTTGATTAAGTAAGGTCAAATTGAGTGTTTGAAGTCAGTTTAGGCTAGGCTAGGTTAGATAGTGGGGATAAATTAAGTTATGGTTAGGTTGAGCGTTTTGTCAGATTAGGCTAGCCTAGATTAGATAGGTGGAGATGAATTGAGTTAGGTTATGGTTTGATTGGTCAAGTTAGGTAAGGTCAGCAAGCTCAATGAGTGTTTCCAGTTGGATTAGGCTAGCCTAGGTGAGATAGGTGAGATAAATTGAGTTAGGTTATGGTTAGGGTTGGTTAAGTTAGGTTAGTAAGCTCAGTGAGCGTTTCCAGTTGGATCAGGCGAGCCTAGTGAGATAGGTGGGGATTAATTGAGTTTGGTTATGGTTAGGGTTAGTTAAGTTAGGTAAGGTTAGCAAGCTCAGTGAGCATGTTCAGTTGGATTAGGCTAGCCGAGATTAGATAGGTGAGGAGGTTAAGTTGTTATGGTTAGGCTAGAGAAATTAATTTAAGCAAAGCTAGGAAATCTTAAGATGGGTTTAGGTAATGTGTTGCAATGAGCACTGCAATTAGCACTGCGGTAAATTAACTACACTTGTTTGCTGCTCCCTGACATTCTGTGGAAAGTCATAGGTCATTCTTTTTTGCTGCTTATTTTGTAATGACAACCCCTGCTAGGATAATATTTTTTTAATGGAAGTTAATGTTCACTACTTATTTAGTTAGGCTAGCCAGAAAGAATGTTATATTTTTTATTTTGTTAATATCATATTATATGTTTTGTAGAATGATGCGAGGAATACTTGCCTCCTAGGGTCTTGAAAATTAACTCCATTACTGTTTTTCAGTCAAATAAGAGCTGAACAAAAAAATTAAATTAGAGTAAAAGGTCGTCTTGTTGCTCAAAGCATTCCTTAAATTTCATGAACAGCACTGTTTTACATTAGTTATTTTCTCTTTTAGGAAAGCCATCTGACTTGGTCTGCCGAGTTACTGAGTGTCAAGTTTTTTTTATTTTACTGCACTTTTGATAGGTCTGCTCAAAAATACTTAAGGTGTAAAATGACTTTTTTTTCAACTGCACAACCCATATAACCCCCATACCACCTATCTTAACTGAATTTTTTTATTTATTTTTATTTTTCAACTAGTCAACCCATATAACCTATCGGAACTGAATTTTTTTAATTGTTCGTGGCCATAACACACAAGCTAGGCTATATACTGTTGTAACACTAGTGTATGTGTTGCTGCGCCAGGGTCGTCCAACCACCTGTCGGGCGGCGGCGGTGGTGAGGGAGGCAACGGCCGCAGTCTGCGCAGCGACCTGCTCGTAGCCGCCGACTCTGTCACCTGCGCGATGTCCACCCTCGTCCGTGAACTCAACTCCGGTAAGCCTAGATCTCACTAGCGTGTAGAATAAGAGCTGTTCAGGGTTAGTCAGTGTGGCTCAGTGTTCTGGTTGGGTGAGGTTGGATTACGTTAGGTTAAATTTGGTTAGGTAAGGTTAGATAGGCTGATAAACTTTGGCTTTGGTTAGGATAAACTCAGACTGATATAATGCATACTAGTTGGATAAAGTGGTGAATTAACTTTAATTTATTACTATGACCAAAATTGCTAGATATTATACTAATAAAAGCTGGTTATTCTAATATTCTTCATAGCAGCTGAATAATTTACTTTGGCTGTATCAGAGGTTTATACATAAAACAAATTTTATTGCTTTCTTTTTTGGAATTTTAGCCTTCAGATACCAGTAAATACTAAAAAGTGGTGTAAATACTAAAAAGATTTAATGGTAATCCAATGGTTGACGTATTACTAGTAGCAAAGAAGTTGAAACTAGTAGCAATACGTCTACCATTGGATTACCATTAAAGTGGGTATTTACCCAACTTTTTTAATTTTATAGGATCACCATTGTTAGTGGAACAGTGGAGGCAGAAGTCTTACCCTTTTTTAATTTGTTAAGCCCCTGTAAGTTTTGAGGTTAATAAAATTTACACTATCACCTTCAATTCCCAAAAACCCTGTTAAATTCATGTTTCAGCTAAAAAACATTTCTTAAAACACACCATACTTTAACACCCAAAAATAACATCAGTTTTGATGGTAAACAACGTTCACTGGAGTAAAAACAACGTAACTAGAACTGGCATTGCCATTTAAAATGTACCAGCGGGAAAGGCACATCACTGCAGATGATGCTACAGCAGCTTAGTGTGTCAGCCTCGATGTTAGGTGATTGCATCTCTATGACATTTTTTTTGTATCACTTGCAAGCAGTGGCGGCCGGCCCATAAGGACTTTCGGACGCCGCCCCCCCCCCCCCAGAAGTATTTCAAACATACTGAATTAAATTAGTTTACATATGTATCCGATAAATGTGTAAAAACTACTAATTTTCATTACACTGACCATTAATAATAAATTCATTTCAACTATATGCATAGAAATATGTTGCGAAAATATTTAGGTACCATCTGCTATTGCGCGTACTATACCCCGCGGACGCTAGCCAAAGCGTCCCAATCCTAACGCATGCTATCTTATGGCAAATCGAGCAGTCAGTGGAGAGGGTGCTCTGACGTCACTACCATGTTGTGATATAGGGCGGATCTGGCAGAGTCCGAAGATGCGCGCGCACATCAGCAATCAGTGCAGCCACCACAATCTCTTTAAGGAAATAAGAAACTGAACCTTTGCTGCCGTTATGATTGCACGATTCATGTTGGCTCACCTGTTGTTTGCTCGTTTTAGTAACCATAGCAACCAACCTCTCTAACCTCCAAACCGTAACGTAACCTAAATGGTGGGTGAGGCATGGGAGCTGAAGTGAGGTTATTTATTATTCATTCTGTGTTTCATGTATCTATTTTACTCCAATGAGATGGTAATCAGGGATGGTGACAAGTGATTAATATTATTTTAATAGTGAATCCAGCGGATATTGGTAATATTACAGACCATGAAATGTGAATAGCAATCGAAGGTAGGTGAAATATACAAAATCCGTAATACTCTTTTGGTAGTTAGTAAGTGAGTCCTCCTGTTCATTTAACCCACCAGCCGCCACTGCTTGCAAGCCAATTAAAGTGTAGCCACTACTACATGATACTGTAAACCTAGCTTTTTTTGTCATAAAGAATTGTAGTTGTTGTAACAGTCAAAGTGCACTAAAACTGGTAGATCAGGCAAAAGTTGAACGTGAATGTATCCACAAGAATTAGATTTTGGGAATTGACTGGAGTGGTAACATGGGGGGAATTATTTACCCTACATTGCAGTTTGGAGCTACTGCTACCCAGGCAGCGAAGTTAACTAGAAAAAGAAAATCAATATACAAATCGGTGATAAAGTTCTTTAAATATAACAATAATATAGAAAATACATAATTGAGTTATTATTTGTAATTGGATTTGGATTTGGATTTGGAAATGTATTTCCATGCTTTTTATACATGATTATCTTAAATAAAACCGTTTCTTATGTTCTTTGTTTTCAACGATAATATTACAACATACCTTTTAAAGTGTATTTGTTTATTTTCAGAAGGTTCAGACCAAGAGGATAGTCAGGAACAAGGAAACATAAGAAAACCTCTAGGTATGTATTTACCAACTGCTAGATTCAAGTCATAGCTTAAAAATTCTAATCACAAAACCCACTCAAATTGATTGAATGTCATGTTTGAAATGTAACTTCAATTTAGATTCAATCAATCCAAAAGTTTGCCTATTATTTTGCTGTTTTCAGTTCTTTCAATATCTTTTTGAGGAAGTAATGGTTTGTCTTACAAGTTTAGTTTGCATTTGTCCTTAAATTCCCACCCTTAATTCCCTGTGGATTTTCTATTAAATATCACTCACTACTCTACTGTCACTATATTTTATTTGGGTGTTTTACTCATTTTCATTAATCATTTTCAGCGGCCATTTTAGAAATACTTTATTGAATACAACATTTTTATAGTGATAATGTTGCAACCCATTTATAAGTTTGTTTCCTAATCTACTGTACCTATTTACTCATTAGTAATAATATTAATGAAATTTTAAATCGGCCTCCTGGTTTTTAGCGAATTTCCCCTACAGGGAAGAAGCTGTAACCGTAGGTCTCATGGTAAGACTTAAGCCCAAGACCATCATAACTTTTCGTTTTGAGCTCTATATATGTGTCTTTAAGCACGATAACTCATGTAAAAATTGTCAGATCTGAATGAAATTTGGCACAGGCATATGAAGTAGTAATTATTCGGACAAGATTGAAAACCAGCCTGATCTAAAAAAATGGGTTTTTGGGATTTTTTACATAGAACAATAAAAATTATTCAATCCTTGTTTGTACCATTGAATTCAGCTTAAAAAACAAATTATTCAATCCTTGTTTGTACCATTGAATTCAGCTTAAAAAACAAATAGGCCTAATTTAGTATTTCTAACTGCTGCTCTATGTCCATTGGTTACCAAGATATCGCTAGTGGTGAACACAGTACGTTGACCTAATGTTAACCTTATGGGAAATAAGTAAAATTCTATTTCTAGCTTATTTCTCAACATACTTGAATGAAACTTGGTATATGGCTTCATCGAGTTGAAATCTACTAGATTATTAAAAAAAATATCTAAATTTCACACTTCCATGGCAGCAAACCTGCATCCTCGTTTCCCATGTTATTCTTATGGAGAAAATTGTTGTACGCTCATTTTAGTATACAAGTTGATTTTACTTGATTCAAGGCTCCGTCCAAATGATTTATTTAAACATTTGAAATTCGCCGAGTATGCAGGTCTGCTGCAATGCGGGTATTTTTAATGAACATCAGTCAGTTGTCGCCTTTGTTCCGACAGAGCTGGAGGGCGAGGAGGACCGCTGGGGGGACGAACTCTGCAGCAGGTTCGACCAGGAGGCGCAGTTCCTCTCCAACAGGTCGGAGTTTGAGAACATGGTGAGTCCAAGTTGATCTAGCAGATCAGTATTCATGCCGAAAGTTACCCAACCTGTCATATCCTCCATGTTAAATGTAAGAAAGGGCCATGTGGCCCTAATGTTGCATGGTTAAAGAATTTTCATTTCATATCATCCTACAGATTCGTTCCTTCCGTAAAATGCACAAGATTGGCAGTTGTGATTTTAAAACATACGAGTTGAGTTTATAAAATACTCACGAGTTTCGAGCTTTTTTGAGTTGGGTTTTTTAAGATTAGACTTCAATAGTCATTGTATTTCTACATAATTGTTAGTCATAATAATTATTATTAATCAAATACAATGTAATATTTTTTATCTGAACTGAGAGCAGATTATTCTAACTAATATTGTAATTGAGAAAGTTTGGATGGATGGATGAATGTTTGTGACTCAATCACACAAAAATACTGAACTGACTGGGTTTAAATCTTCCCCAAAGATAAATCTATAGCTCAAGATTTGCGTAACTTGTACAAATTTTTATTATGTAATAGGGTTTAGGTTTCAGAGATATGTGGTTTGTAATTTTCATTGATTGGCTTCAGTGTTGTAACTGATAAAAAAACAAAAAAAATTGTGATATGAATATAATTAAGCAAAAATTATGTGTTAGATTAGATTATTTATTTATTTTAACTGAATCAATTCTTTTTTAGAACAATGACTTTGGTAGTGATGCCACCCATCTTCAGCAGAATCAGGTTGGTTTTAGATCTAACATTTATAATTACGTAAGGGAAATTTTTGTGCCGAAATTGTGGGTGTTTGGATAGTCACAGGATGATGACAATTTGATGAGGAGAGGGCTCAAATTTAAGGTCTTGATGCCAGGGACCCGAAAAAATACTGAAATCGCTTGAAGTTTACCAGAAAATGAGAAATAAAATTAAATATCTTGCCATTTAAAAAGCATTAGAATGTAAAAATGTCTGCTTTGTTCACACCTGTTACCTGTTCCCTGTTACCTCCGAAATGCGTCCCGTAGACCATACTGGCATGAGACCCGTCATTCTTCTTACTTCTATACCATTTATTCTTCAATTGTCTTATTTTTTATTTTCTACCAGCTGTCATTCGACTTTGTCAATCAGGTTTGGGTTGGAAAATGGCAGTGTGGTGGATAGATGGAATTTTAGGAAAAATCAAGCAACACATTAATGCTGTTGCTTGATCCATGTGCTAGATATTAACTTATGGGGGATCTAAAGGCCAGTTATTAACAAAGATATTTTGTACTATAATAAAGAAGGATTGTTTTTATTTAAATTTCCCATTATTATGAATGGGGGCTTTTAGCCCCTATTCACTTATAATGACTAGTTATTCATTAATAAAATAAGTCAAATCATGCTATCACATACAAATTACATATTTGTATTGAATCTCTACAGAGGTGATCGATAAATGGAGTAAACTTGAACCATCATTAATGCTTCTACAGTAGGCTAGGTTTCTGTTAATCTGACAGCCTATCCGTAAAATGAGATGTAACCATACAGGATAAATGATTCAGTCAACATCATCCTCGTATTGGAAACATTTCTAAAATCTGATATTTTTCCAAGTTCCTTGACACTGTTAAACTTAAAATTCAAGCCATATTTTTTTTCAAATTCAACAAAAATTGACAAAACAAAGCATTTCTTCATCACTGTAAATCAGATAACAAATAACTGGGTAATCATGAATTTTAATATTTTTTCCCCATTTCAATGCTAAAATTGTGGGGCCAAATTGATTGGCAGCTAATAAGACTGCTGAAAATAAGCTTTCAAAGTCATTCATTGGTAATCTTTTTCAGGTGATATATTTATTATAGAATTGCTATTTTTACAGGGTAGGATAAGAGAAGGGGAAGAGAATGGTGAATTGGAAGAATTGATGCAATTGAATGGGAGACGACGATAAACTGTTAACGTGTTAACCGTTAAGATATCTTTACATAAAATTATGTTATAAAATAACTCCAATGCGATGTACATATGAGCTTTTTGTGTACCTAAGTAATGTTATAGTGTATATTACAATGCAAATACCTTCTATGTACATTAATTAGTTCCTATTTCTGATCAATTTATCTACCAAAGATTTGTTGTGTAAGGGTCATGATCAAAGTTATATTTTATTGTATATATTTATATCTGTGTAGGGATTTTAACTCTTGTAAGTTGTTGTTCTTGTTTTGTAAACAGTTGTTTTTTTGTATTTTGATGGATTTTATTAGCATTTTAGTTTGTTTTATAGTTTTACCCCTTGATTATGTTAAGTTTTTGATCAAACAATTATTTGATTTGTTAATTGATTATGATTGAAGAAAGGATATTTCTGGAAAGTTTTAATTTGAGCTACTTAAAATAATTTTGTAATATGATTTCATCTCTCAATCAATGATTTGTGTCTGTCTAATAATGTTAAGATTTGATTTATAGTGGTGTATTTTTTGACATATTTAATCATAATTTTTTGTTTACATGCACAATAATTCAATTTGATGTGTATTCAGACCAATAACGTCTGAACATTCAAATAATTATCAGGTAATTCTTCAACCATTCAATAAGCCTGTTTTTTGTTTATTCTTTTATGTTTGTTTTTGTTTTCCTTCAAGAATATTGATTTTTGAAAGCCAAGAAGGTGTCGTTTATGTCTTATTTTTGTTTCTCTAATAGTGAGAACCATTTGATTCTTCCATTCTCCCATAGTGATACATATAGGGTAGGTAATGTCATGCACAACTTCTAAGTCCTAAACTTTGTATTCCTAGGGAAAGAGCATTGTACATAGTTTTTCTTTCATAAGGACCAATATGCTATGCAAAAGCCTTGCAAATGAAGCTTTACCAAATCCATACAATTTGGTCTGTCTGTCAAGTATTCTTTTGCTACCTATTGTGATTAGATAATATTTTTCTCTACCACAATTTAGCAAAATTCTGCCAAGGAATTTTGCATTTTTTTAGCCTATAAGACATTATCTTTGTGGCTTTTTTCATTTGCTCTACCTTGCTGGTTTTTTATTTTCTCATCTCATTCTATCTAACTTCCAAAGAAGTTATATGTGTCTCTTTCTTATATATTTCTTGTCAAGTATTTTTTTCTCTGGGTTGAAGAAATCTGCCTTTCAGGTCCAAGTGAAATAGAAACCCATATTTGATACCCGTTACAGAACATTCTTCTACCTATGGTGTGTCTCAAAAGACTTGAAGGAGACATAAACCATAAAGATGTGCATCTTAAAATATGTATACCTATTTATTACATTAAATAATAGTTTATACTCAACGTTTACCTTTCACTACAGGCCTTATGTGAGATTGATATGCCATTACTTTAGCTGGGTCAATTTGTTTACTATATTCATGGCATCTGATAATAAAATCACAAGTGATTATCCTATAATATGGCTAATACAACTAAAATTGCCATTTGAAATTCAATGCTAGTGAATTTCCATAGTGAATGTGGAACAGGCTATAGAGGATGATTCATCTCTGAAAACATTTGATTTTTTCTCATTTTTCGTATTATGTTGTATGAACTTGATGTAGCTTAACTTGTAAATATTTTAAAATTGTTACTATATTACGTAGACAATTCATGTACCAATCTGTTCTATATCGTACATAATGTATCTTATGTATAATGGATCTGTAAAAATTGTAAGTACTTCTGCGATGTTATATTTATTTTTGAGGCATATTGCAAAAATGTGTGATCTTAGTGTAGTGGGCTAATAGTCATAAACATAATATATAGACTGTCATTGAAAGGGTGTTAATATCTTTATTATTGTTGAGCACAGTTCCGTAGACGTACCTATGATTTATTATCGCAACAAATTTTGATATATCACTAACCAAAATCAAGATTATTCTATTCTATCACAAATAAAATAAAAATAAAAACAAAAACAAAATATCAATATTGTATCAAAGGTTATCATAAATATGATAAAAATCTTAGACTTTAGAGTAAATACAACAAACTTACCAAAAGCTATTTAAAAAAATACTCATTATTACACTAAAACATTACCCGAATAACATAACTCAACTGCTTAAAACTTATTTCACAACATTCGCCACTTCGTACTGGTCAGATACGATGTCAAAATTGACATGACCTTGATTGAGAAATGAGAATGGATTAATTGAAAGTTTGGTTAGGTTACTTGACGTAATATCAGAATCCGAAGTTTATTTTCGACTGTACTCTTATTTAATTAGTCTTCATTGATGTTAAGTTATACCATTGACTAATGATTCCCTTACATAAATAAGATTCCTGTCTTACTTAAACCAAATCAAAGTAAACATCTCACAGTAAAATAATGAACATCATCAATGTAAATATATTGAAAATATCGAAATCTTTCGATATGTATATCGATAACATATTGTAGTTATGTCTGCAGAACTGTATCCTTATTGTTTGAAAACAAACTCAATTGTAGGCTATGAACAGTCATCTTGTTTTTTTTAATGCATAACAAATTTTTATTTTACTTTTTAATATTAATTTTAGCTATGCAAGATTTAAACATTTGGGTTTTTGTTTTATTTGTACTAGATTGAGGTACATGCTCATCACTTTTGAAATAATTTAAGACCACAAAACTCAAACACACAATCATTGTCATGAAAGCTTCATCATAGCGATATTTAATTAAATAAGATGTTTTAAGTCTTATGAATAATTGTGGGAATAAATAAATTTCCTTGTCAAAGATTATTTTTATTTCATCCTCTTTATATAGCAACTTTTTATTATGAGGCTTGATAAACCTTAAATTGCTCCAGAAATGCTGTGGGGAAAAATTCCATTCTTTCATTTTTAATCAGATTTCTTTCATGAAGCACCACATTTATTTTCTTATTCTTTAGAGGAGAGAGCATTCACAGTAAAAGTACTAAAATAACTAAAAAAGTGTGTAGTAAATAACTCAAAAATCCAGAAAAAAATTAATTCTTATGTTAAAGAACGTTCTTAATATTACGCTTCAAATAACTAATATATAAAGTTTGGAATTTTTTTTACCTAGAGAAAATTTGGTTTTCTAAAACATTTTTGACCCGAGTTTCTTTTTATTGCGTTGCCCTAAGTACCGAAAACCGTTGTTGAAACCGACCTAATATATTTGGGAAATAGCATGAACTCTAAACCATACAATCAACAATCATTTCTTGGTTTGCTCTTCAAGAGTGGCACAAATCAAAGCGTATTGTTTGTGTGAATAAAAGACAGTCACACTTTCAGCTGGCTAATTACCAGGTGCAGTAGATTGATATAAGTTTCATGCACTGGTTATTTTTACCATTATCTCTCAAGATGCGTACCTGGCTTCTTTGTTTTTTCATTCTGCTGGTTTCCGTGACTGCCGATGTCGGAACAGGGGGTTTTGTGAGTAAAAGTATTTTATTACTAAAAAAAACAGAGCTAGACAATTGATTAGATTTGATAGAAATTGCTTAAATGAATAGTGGTAAAAGTTTTTTGTTGAATTACTATTTCCTTTATGACAATAAATGACCGAGACTTATTGAAAACTCACATGAAAAAAAAGTTTTAGTTGCTCTGATATGTAAAATCCCTATTTCAAGCTCAGAACATGGAGAATGGGTGGTAAATGTGTTGGAAAAGTTCTGGGTTATTATATTTTGTTTGATGTTTTGTTTTGTAGTTAAACGGATATTAAAGAAATAAGGACATCAAGAAAAACCATGCACTTCACAATAGAAAAAGCTAGTTTTTATTGGGGCAAAAGCAAAATTGAATATTTTACTACCATATCGATCTACTAGTCCAGGCAATGAATGCTGAAAAAGAGGTATAGAGGGAATTGCATGGATCACAATTTTTGACTTTGTAACTTTGTTTGGACTAGTTAGGAGTAAAACATATCAAAAGTCCCCACCCTTAGCCCTTGAGCCGGCTGGGCTGGAAGGGCCTAACGGTACATTTTTTTGGGGTCAATCCATTTCAAATCACCCAATAAAAATAAAATTTGTTGCTCAACATTTTTTATTTGCCTAATTTTTTTAATATGAGTTCCCTATGGTAAGACAATCACAAAACGCTATTTGAAAAATTTTTACAAGCCATAGTTTTTTTTCTGGCGGCCATTTTTAAAATGGCGGTTAAGCAGATTTTAGTGAAAAACAAGGTCCGCGGAAAGTTTAATTGCCAAGCTATTTTTAAAGATATCAGAATAATTTAAAAACCAGTGTGTTCAGCATGAAATGAACTTTAAGAAAACATTATATTAATGTTTCTTTTGTGCAAGAAAGTCAGTCAAACTCATACTGCAAAAACTCGGATGAAAATCATCAATCGTTACTTTTTAAGACCTTAAAGATTTATGAAAGAAATGAGACTCACAACTAATACTTTTTTACTCTGTTGAATAGTTACATAACTACCTACTGAAGAAGTTTCAGGCCTAACAATGCTCTCCTTCTTTTTCTAGAGCTTTTCAAAAATGGCCGAAAGCCTTTTATTGTCAATTTTCAGCGGTTAATAACTAAAAAGGGACTGAATGAAAACAAGTGAAAATTTTACAGAATGTTCTTCATACAAATAGTAATATCTCACAAAAACATTATGACTGAGACTCAACTACATTTTGAGTTATACCGAATTGAATTTCAGTTAAAACGCTACCATTTTTTACAGTCGTGAGGTGCCAAGTTAGCAAATAAGGGTTTGTAAAATCCTAATCCATAATAACAATTAACTTACACTTAACATTTTAAACATATTATTCATTATTTAGGCCTAAAAATTTTTTGTATTTACAAAAAATATTAATTCAAACCAGAAAAAAATAACGGTACATCTCCAAATAAACAAAACTCATAACTTAACCATTAAATTGCATTAAGTTAAAACGCTTATGTAAAGATTAAGTATTTATTAGGCCTACATACTTTAACTGTAAAATATAGGCCTATATGGTTTAAGAATTATATATAGTAAATACATTTTATAAAATACATAGTGTAAAAAATATATGACGAATATGTTAGTAACTCAATAATCTTTCATAATTGACATATCAGTTATCATGTTGCAGCAAGTCAATGAGAGTTTTGTAGGATTTGCAGGTATAGACAACGGCAGCATCCTACAGCCTGTACAGCCTGTAAAGCCTGCCTGTTCTTAGATGCATCTGCAAGTGGTGACATGAACTCCCCCCCTCTCACATTCTTTGCTGAGACATAGGTGAAGCTCAGTTGGTGCCTAATCATGTCCTGTCAGTGTAGTTTTAAATTAGTATTGCCATTGCTCCGTATTGAATGACCTTACAATTAAAAATTTAAAATGAGTTGATTTGTGGGTGAACTAATAAGTGAACAGTCCCATAAACAACATTGCAAGAAAGAAGCGCCTTAAGAATTTATTAGGGGAGTGACTTGCCAGCTGAAGAACAATGTTTGCTAAAATTAAGAATTTCAAAAGAAATTACTAATATTTGTCATTACCATAAAGATAAATATTTAGGCAAATACAACCACATTTTAGGAAAAAATGTTGCGACCCATTAAGTTGCCACAAAAAACCAGTTAAAAATGGATTGTGTAGAATAATTATGGAACACCTTTCCAAGAGTAAAAATGTGGATATCAATCTTATTCCTGGACAAGCTCTATGTCCAGCCTGTGCACTTGCAGACACATGTAAGAACAGGCAGGCTGTATAGACAGTTGCAGTTGTCTATCCTGCAAATCCTGCTAAACTCTCATTGACTTTTGCAACATGATAACTGATATGTCAATTATGAAAGATTATTGAGTTACTAACATATTCCTCTTATATTTTTACATTAGCCTATGTATTTTATAAAATTTATCTATTACAAATAAATATAATTTTAAATCTAAATGCATATATGTATTACAGTTAATACATATAGGCCTAATAAACACATATTCTTAAAATAAGCATTTTAACTTAATGCAATTTTATGATTAAGTTATGAATTTTGTTTATTTGGAGATGTACTGCTTTTTCTGGTTTGAATTATTATTATTATAAATTCAAAAAGTTGTTCAGGCCTAGGTAATGAATAGGATGTTTCAAATATTAAATAAAAGTTAATTGTTAACACAGATTAGGATTTTACAAGCCATTATTTGCTAACATGGCACCTCACAACTGTAAAAAAGGGTAGCGTTTTAACTGAAATTCAATTCGGTATAACTCAAAATGTAGTTAAGTCTCAGTCATAATTTTTTTGTGAGATATTACTATTTGTATGAAGAACATTCTGTAAAATTTTCACTGGTTTTCAATCAGTCCCTTTTTAGTTATTAACCGCTGAAAATTGACAATAAAAGGCTTCCGGCCATTTTTGGAAAGCTCTAGAAAAAGAAGGAGAGCATTCTCAGGCCTGAAACTTCTTCAGCAGGTAGTTATGTAACAGAGAAAAAAAGTATTAGTTGTGAGTCTCATTTCTTTCATAAATCTTTAAGGTCTTAAAAAGTAACGATTGATGATTTTCATCCGAATTTTTGCAGTATGAGTTTGACTGACTTTCTTGCACAAAAGAAACATTAATATAATGTTTTCTTAAAGTTCATTTCATGCTGAACACACTGGTTTTTAAATTATTCTGATATCTTTAAAAATAGCTTGGCAATTAAACTTTCCGCAAACCTTGTTTTTCACTTAAATCTACATAGCCGCCATTTTAAAAATGGCTGCCAGAAAAAAACCATGGCTTGTAAAATTTTTTCAAATAGCGTTTCGTGATTGTCTTACCATAGGGAACTCATAATAAAAAAATTAGTTAAATTAAAATTTTTCAGCAACATAGCCTGGGTGATTTGAAATGGATTGACCCTTTGGTTTTTCCTAAATATCTTGAAAACTATCAACTTTTAGTATTCCCTATTAATTTTCAAATTTAATAGGGAATACTAAAAATAAATATTGCTGGATTGTAATTAGCAATAAATGTTTCAGTGCATATCAAACAGGGATTGCCGATCGAATACATGCAATGACATTGGAGTATGCAACAATTATGATGGATACATAAAGAAAGACAAACTGTCATCTACGTCAAAGCTAACAAATCAAGCAGTCTATACTCCCATCAAGTAATTTCGACAGATAAGTAAATAAATATATACCCAGATAAATCTTCAGCTTTCTTTTCTTTCCCAAAGAGCTGTTTACTAAGAAGTCCTGGCTAGGTCCATAATTAAGATGTTAACTGCAGTGTGAAACCATTGTCCGTGAATTTTCAACCCACTTCAGTGGTTTTATACAATTAATTGGTTAGGATGACACTCAAAATTCATGAGAAATAAATGTCAAGCAGTGTTGATTTTTCTAAACTTAAAATAACTAGATCCTAAAATGAGAAAAAGTAAAAATGGGAGAACTTGAAAGGTTTTAAAGCTAAAATCAGAAAACTAAAATGGATTTTACCAAAAATACTATGAAGAAAGTAACTTTGAACATATAAACTTAACATTTTGGGAATGTTATGAGCTATGTGATTGATGATTATATGGGGATCAACAAATTAAAGACACAGAAATGTTCATTCAATCTTCGCATTTAATCCTCTTCTTACTTTTTATATCACAACAATTCTTTATGTCTCTTTCTTATATTTACAACCCTCAGCAGGACATTTACTTGATCAATATTCTCATTCGACTAAATTTAATTGGTAATATTCTTTACACATGATCTAAAATAGCTTAAATACAATATTTTACATCAGGTATCCTACACACTTAGTGGTGGGCAGGTAGGTTTCTGGATGAATCTTTTCTCATCACGGCTCTTAGAATAGGTTACAGAAGAAAATATCATTGATGATAACAAGATGTGCTTTTTGTTTTACATAAATCATTTTTAAAAAAGCTGTTATAAAAATACAATATAAGTATGTTCAACAAATTTATAACAGATCAAAGAGATTGATTAGAACTTCAATAAATAGTAATTTATATAAATAACAAAGGCAACACGTTACCCTGTGATGTTTTTTTATGGGAGGGTGTTATGCATGATACAAAACAATGTAAAAATATACAATGAATAAATGAACCCATTATGATAAAAAGGAATCAAGTATATGAGCTATAACAATGCATTTTTCTTTTAGTGGATGAGTTTCCAAATCAAAACTATTGAATCTAGTTTAGATTTAGTAAATAGTAATGAGTTTAAGTACAAGAAGTAATATTTAGAAGTGAAAAGTAAGTAAATACTGAAAGGAATAGAAATTTAATCCTTAATTTTCTTTACTCAATTAATCTAAGATTAGTTTTCTAAAAGCATAAAAAACTGTGTAGAATATTTATTGCATTTTGCAAATTAAAATCACCTCTGAAACAATAAGTTTCATATATGAGGTTTCCTATTAAAATCATGAAATGATGAGATCAGAATTAAATGAGCATTGGCTTAGCTCTGTGAGAGTTGTGTTATCTGATTTCATTATAATAGTCTTTCTTCAGGCTCGTTTACTAACATGTTCAACAAGACAGAAGATGATGGTTTCAGAACTTAGTAAATAAAACAAAAAAAACAAGTTTCTCACGGAAACTTTCTTTCTTGAATGATTGTTCAAGTTTCTCAATTCCCAACATGCACAACCGTTATGGCATACTTTTTACAGATTTTTTCCGAATTATAAGTCTGTTAAAATAGCCAGTTATGGTGTCTTCTTTCTATTTGGATCAGTAATTTCTGTGTTGTACTTTTATTTTTAGTAATTTAAAAAATTTTAAACGGTGGTACACATTGGACTTAAAATAAAGAAAGTACCATTCCAAGTTTTTTAAAATTTTTGTTTGTAAATAAATTGAAAAATAGTTTTAAGAAAAGTTAATACCAAACTATTTAGCAAAATGAAACAGGACAATTCTTCAAAGGTAAGGTATAAACATAAGGAGTTCATATCATATTGTGAATTCTTAAGGGGTTCGGAGGATGTGTTTTCAACATCTAGAGGGTAAAATAAACATTTTAAGTTTTAATATTTTTATCAGTAAGATCAGAACTAGTTTTAAACTAACAACAATATTGGATGAAATAAAGTCACAAATCCCATACATGAAGGATTAAATCCCATACAGTAAAAATTCATGTCATGTGATAATGTGATAATAATGCAGAAAAAAATATTTGAAAATGAGGGGTAAACATAAACATATTAAATGTTATCACTCTTTTATACATGCACTTCTATTTATTATCGTGATGTGTTTCAACCATTGTTCATGTATCACTTCCCATCTCCATGATCTTCGAGTTATTTTTGAAAATGCTGAAAACATTTTTTTAACAGGAATGGCACATACTTAGTCCCCTTTTACCTGTCTACTAATTCCCTCAAGCAAGAAGAAGTTTATGTTAAACCCTTTAATAAGTTATCTATATAAATTCAAGGTTTGTAAACCATCACAATAAATGTATTGGCAGTGTACAGTGGCAGTTAAATATTCTTTAAATACAGATCTTGATCCAGAAGATGTTTTCATTTGTGTTATAAATCGGACAAGGTTGAAATTGATTCATTTTGCAATTAGATTAAGTCTATTCTATATAATGTTTTAATTTAATTAACTAAATTATTTTGCTGTTGAACATCCTGTAAGTTAATTCTATGAATAAAATTAAATGAGACTGAGATGATTAAATTTTGTTTCATTGATAGGCAAGAACTTTTTTCTGTATTTTGAACTCTTATACATTTCAATCACTAAAAAGAATGTTTAATAAAAATTTTCCATCAAAGCGTGTTCATCCCCTTGTAAAATTAAATTCACCAATAGCGAAGATATGTTGGCCTACGACTGCTGTATTTTATAAAAACAAGCAATCCGATCACAAATAAATAATAAATCGACTCACCTAACTAACAATAAAATAATTAAAATAAGTGAGAAAATAGTTTAATGGCCGACAAAAAAAGTCGTTTCCTGATGCATTTCTGTGTTGTTCTTAGTGGGCACAGTTGTTTTCTGGGATATGAACCCGGCTTACAACTTTCAAAGCTGAGAATTTAACAAAAAAAGTTTTCCTCGACGGCGCGTCTGAATTAAACGATACTAAGGCTATCTCATCAGCCGCTTGCTGCAGAGGGAGCGCTTAAAGTTGGGAATTTAACGGAAGAAATAACTTTGATCGACGGCAGACGACGCGACGGAGGCTATCTCGTCGGCTTGTCGCAGAGGTATCGCTGCGCCGCGCAGCAGTTGGAGACGAAGGAAGGAGAGCCGCAGTAATGGTAACCGTAGCGCTGGAGGAACTCGTAACAGGACATTCCTCCGTTCAGCTTGGGATCCTTGTCCACACACTCAGTGTCTGCCGCTGCAAAAGGTGCGGGGAGTTGGCATTAGAGAGTGAAACATCTGGAGTGATTGTGTTTTCTAACTCAACACTGATTTTGGGTACAGTAGAATCTCACCAACTCGACTCCAAGTAATTCAACATGCTGGATTACTCGAGACCTTCATTTTCACTATGAGCATGTAATTTTTAGGATTAAGGACAATATAGTTAGTAATTTATTACCATTTTAAAGCCATTAATTATATTTTGAAGCTATTTTTGATAAAAAATATTACTAGCCAGACAATTAATGGGGTTTAAGTATAAACCTTCAGGGTACCTTAAGTGTAAACATTCTTCAATCCCCACAATGTATTTTGGAAAACATTCCCCAAACTCGACAGAGTTAAGGTCCACATTAATTTGTGTCGAGTCTGTTAGACTCAAGTGTATTTTAATGTATTATTTTACAATTCAAAGCCATGAAAAAGTTCAAAGCCAGTGTCAGAAGTTTGTCTGGACTAAAAGTATAGTGGTAGACCATATTTTCATACCGAAACAAATAAAAAAGAGATGAAAAAATCTTTATTGAAAAATAATAATCTTGGTAGTATAAGAAAGATGTACTGACAATCCTAAACAGATTATAAATCGGAATTGTTTTGCTTTACACAGAGTTTAAGGATTACTCAACATAAATTTATTTAATGTATACTGTACTGAGGCTTATTGTCAAGGTTATATTTTAAGAAGGAACCTTAAATAACGCTCATTGAGTTATAATTTGTCCTTAACACGTTGAGTGCCAAGCGGTGCATTTGCACCGCACCGAATCTCTAACCGGGGGCCGAGCGGTGCAGGTGCACCACTAATACACATTGTTGAACATAGCTTCCATGACGACGAGGCCTCTTATAAAAACACTATTTTCGGTATTGGTAGGGTACCCTAAATAACTATTTGGTAGGGTTCTAATAGTTATTTGGGTGACCTTGGTTTCTTTTTCCAGTGTCCCATTCGTGAACACAGCGTTTACAAAATCGGCCGCAATGCGCGCTGCTGTGTTTGAGAGCTAGTCTTTTTCCAGCATCCCATTCGTGAACACAGCATTTACAAAATTGGCCGCATGGGGCTCTGCTGTATTTGTTATGATATAGAGTGGGTTGTTTCCAGCATCCCTTTCGTGAACACAGCGTTTACAAAATTGGGCACATGGCACTCTGCTGTATTTATTATGATTGAGAGCTGGTCTTTTTCCAGCATCCCTTTCGTGCATCGCTGTATTGTGACGTCATAAAACGTCATAAAAACTAATTATGATCCACTTTTTTGAGTTTTTATTAGATTTCACCAATACACAATTTTATATAGTAGGAGGAATAGGCCTATATCCTATACCAGACTAGCATAGTGGCCAACCGGTGCAAATGCACCGCTTCATTATGACGTCATAAATGTCATAAAAACTAATTATGGTCAACTTTAAAATTATCTGCAGTAACATATATAATGAAAGGAATGTGTTATTGCACTTTTTTAGGTTTGGCCCCTGGGTAGGTTTCATTGCCATAGTGGTGGCACTCAATGTGTTAAATGTTATATTTATTAACTATTCAAATTACACAGTAACAAATTACACTTACATGCTTCGTACAATTATGCATACAAAATTAGTATCTGGTTATGAGTTAAAATTATACTTGAAAAATTATGATTTTTGTTAGCTTTTAAAGACAAATGTAAAAGAGTGTAAAGACATATTTCTTAATCACCAAAAATATAAATGTACTTACCTAATACTGCCACTGCAAAACATAAATTCACAAATAAAAATATTATTGTCTTAATTTCAAAGTATGCATGTTTGTTATTTATTTACATGCAGTGATTAACTGTTGATGACAGAGACACGTATCGAAACATTGTTATTGCACAGAGTGGTATGAAATTTTAGTCACAAAGACATGATACACAAGAAAGTAAGTCAAGTCCAGGGAGGGGGTAATGAGTTTGTGGTTTGATGTTTGATTGATGTTTTCGATGAGTTTGTATGATGTTTGAATGATGTTTTCAGTGAGTTTGTATGATGTTTGATTGATGTTTTCGATGAGTTTGCTTGATGTTTGATGACTTCTTGTTGAAATGATCATGAAGAGAGCTGTTGAATGATCATGAGGAAATAGAACAGAGCTTGAAGAAAATTAAAACAGTGCCTTAGTATTTTGTCAAGCTGTCTATCACAAGCGGTGGGTTAAATAATAACTGTCGAACTTACCACTCGTTACCGAACTTGTGTACGGCAGATATGGGGGCGTAGTGAACTTGTCATAGGACTTTGTCGAGTATGTAGATTTTTGGAAATTTTTTGTCGTTTTGAAGTAAGAGGGTGTAGTATACTTGGATTTTCCAAAATCAGCAAAGTTGTAGGGGTTTTTAGTGGTTTTCAGTTTGGAATTGCTTATCGGTGAGTTTGTAAACGGTTTGGCATTTGCAGTTATGTCATTGAAGGGATTCTGTGTCACTCCCTTGTAGAGGTTGTAATAGTTGTATGTCGTGGTGTGGTAATCGTTTGTCGTGCTGGGATTGTGGTACGATTCAGAAGTGCTCGCAGTCCTCCAAAACTCATCCCATTCAGACCTGATCACACCCACATACTTTTACTTTAAAGCAATATGTAAATAGGAGAAAAAATATGAGGAAAACCGTTTTTAAACTAGTGATTTCCTTTTGCTCTACAAAAGTCAAAGAACATAAAAGTTTGCTTAACATTTCAAAATCTCAATTGTTCATTTTATGGAAGCTGAATCACTGCTTTATAGTCTACAAAAGAATAGTTTAAAAAAGTCTTGGACAAGTAACAGTGGCGTACCCAGGATTTTGCCCTGGGGGGGGGGTCAAACCAAAAGCAAATTGGGGGCCGTCCATAAATTACGTCATGTGAAAAATGGGGGAAGGGGTCCAAAATGGAAATGACGGTAGGATGATGTGCATGGGGAAAGGGTAAATGCTGGGATGACGTTGTTTTTCAAATTAGGTTTTTATACCAATAGGGTAGGAATTGTGTACATTCTATGTTAATTCAAGTTAAGCTAAAGAAAAACAGCTTGGAAACTATATCCTCGATTTTTACAAAATCCGTTAAAATGGTAATTTTAGCTTCAGGTCAGAACTAAGCTACAGTAAGTGCAATGATAAATATGTTTTTGGATTTGCAGGCAGCGTCAGCGCAGTAGGGCCTTTGTCAGCGTCTATCTCTACAGTAAATGTAGTTCTACAAAGTTCAAAAAGTTCTATCGTTGACTAACATCAAATTAGCCGAAAATGAGTTTAAAACCTAATTTAGTGGTTTTAGAAAATTAGTAGAAGAACACATTAGTTGGGCTTCCTCAAGGACTAGTATTGTTTTAGGAGTTTGTACCCTATGACGTCATTTGTGAATGGCAGGGGGGTCAGGCGGATTTTGACAGTAAGATGATTGTAGGGAGGGGGGTCAAAAAATGACCAAACATCGATGACGTAATTTATGGACGGCCCCATGGACACGATGTATTTTCTTGTCCGTGACATGCCACTCGAAAACCAACCAATGTTATCAAATGGAGCTTTACACACCAGTGTCGCGGACACGATGTCACGGCCAAGATTTGCCGTTACAGAAACAACACAATATTTCTTACCGCGAAGTCAAAGAACAGTTTCCTGCAGGGTTTCCTGCATCCCTTGAGATTGCAATCCGCATATACGATGAACACAAGTATCATACCGTAATTTTTGTTCGTAAAGACAGTAGACGGTTGCCTGATGAATAGAATAAATGTCAGCGACATCATGTTCGCAACATCGGTGTGTAAGGTGCCTTAAGTGTTCAATATTCCTGGCCAAATCGAAAGGAATGACGCGGGAATTGAGCAGAAATGCCATAAAATATCTATAAATGAGGCATTGAATAATAAATATTGTACGAAATATTTATAGGTTTTTATTTTTTTATAAAAAATTAGCTCTGGGGGGGGGTTCGGTCCCGCTCGTCCCTCCCCGTCGGCACGCCCCTGACAAGTAAATATTAAGGTTTCTTCCTATGGTTAAAACAATTTTTCATTTAGCTAAAATTATTTTACTACAAACATTACCCCAAAAAATTCTGAATCGTGTCCAGATTTTCTAAAAAACTATATAACACTAACATAAATACAGGACAACACCTACACATGCACTTCCCAATTTATTTTCAGAATTTTGAAATGCATTCAAAGCCAAACTAAAATACACACTATCTATATTATTAATTGGCATTATAGTTAATGTGAAAATATACCGCCCTCTCATAAATACTTATACACCAATGACAAAACCATGCACTGAACACAAAATCTACTTGTGGAAACCATGATATTAATGATCATTAACTTTGGATATAATTTGGATATTTTTCTCTTGCTTGTTTGGATTTGCCGATATGTGCATATTAGATCCATATACACACATGAGAAGTTACATTACTGTCACCTCACCAAAAGGCTACATCGGTGCGTAAAGGGGAGAGAGGAGTGAACTACTGTGTAATGCTTGCAACGATATGACATAAAGAATAGACATAAAGTATCTAATAATGATAACTAATCATTTGTTTTGATTTTGGGATTTTTTTTCAACCTACAAAATTAAGATATTTTTACAAATTAAGGTAAATTTTTTCCTTTCAATTCAAATAAGTTACCTAAAGGCCAAGATTTACAATTTACTATCAATTCGGGTACGGTATCTGATTGATTTCTAAAAACCCGAGCACAAAATTCAAATTTTGTTGGATTTTTTTAAGAAAGCAAAACATTTGAAGCTCTCTACAAGAACTATCCAGTAGCAATTTCTGTTATCTCCACTGTGTTCTGTTACCTCTGAGTCGTGGAGTTCAAGAGAGAGTAGACGGGTCGACTCTGGGTCGCCGCTGTGTTGACGTCGTTCCGTCTCAGATAGGTGGGGGTGTTCTGCGAGTAGTCAGGGATGATGTTCTCGTGTTCCGGCATACACATGCCGTTGTTGCACACCTGCAAGTGGGCAATATGTCAGTGAGTTTGGCTGGGGCGAATCAGCGGATGTAGAAATGTCAAGTTGAAAATTGGTAGTGAGGTGTAGATGAAAAGCAACACAGTCAGCAGCCAGTCGGAATTAATTTCCGTATGGCTTGGTTCCGACAGTCGGACAGCCAGCTCAACTGGCCGAGCCCCACTCCGCGTCAGCTCAGCATTCATCATGGCAGCTCACTCCTGTCAGCTCGGAATTGTTTTCAGCCTGGCAGTTCGGGATTGTTTTTATTGTAAACCTGCAATATTATCGTAGGGTATTTTCACTATTCAATGTAGCAAGTCTGCCGATCATTTAGTTATATAACTCCTCACTAAGCAATTGCCATCTTTGCAAATATTTAAATTCTCGCATGCTTTACCTGTTAGTAAACTCTACTTAATCTTAATTTATTCCGACCATTTGTTTGACGATTCATTGAAGAAAGTTAATTTACACCCCTATAGAGTCAGGAGAAATTATTACTCTGTGCCTCGTTTTAAAAATAAATTTGGAAGGAGAACTTTGGAAGTTTTGGTACCAAAGATTTTTAATGATTTACCTAGTTGCCTGTTAAGTATTAGTAGTTATAGAATTTTTAAATAAAATATAAAAGAGCTTATCTGGAATGGACTTATATGGTTAACACCTTCATTGCTTTGCTTTGTCATAGGGGAGGAAGAAGGGATAAAGTAAAAGAGCAATAATAAAATATTATTGGAATTGATTCATTAATGATATTCTTTCCACAATTATTTCCAATACTGACCGAACCGTCGCCACACGGTGAGCCTTCCGCGGCAGGTCTGTACGCTACGCAGTAGCCGGAGCCTGCGTCAAAACAGAACAACTGCGCGCAGACTCTGTCGTCTTTCTGTAACAGAAAGCAGAATACGTTATAATGGCAATCTAATAAACACTTCTCAACTGGTAGAGAACCATTAAAGAACAAAGCTCGAGGTATACACAAAATAATATCTTCAACTGTTTTTGACCAACATTAAAGATGTGTAAATAACACTAATTTTACTCGCATGAAAGTTATTTTAATTATATGATTCACCATCAAGCATATACAATAAGTACATTCTCCATATTTTATCTTATTAATTTAGTGGGTGATTGACAATGAAAATAAAAACTGACCCACATTAGTGATCCACCTGGAAAGATCAAAATAAAATATACTATATGAGCTAAAAAACAGTGCTTTCTAAAAAAGGTTTAGCTTTCTTTTAAAAGGTTTATATTTTCAAAAAATCGGATGATTCTTTTTGAAACACCTTGTGCTAATAGTATATAGGACTCCCCTTATCGGGACACCTTGAGACCGAGACCTTTCCGGATAATGAGTTTTCCGGTTAAGCCAACGTTCCCCAAAACACATTAAATTATAACTGGAATGCATACTGCAGAAGGTAGAACTCTGATTTAGACATGTGATTAATGGTCTCAAATCTTTCCCACGAGAATCGTCGATACAGTACTATCATTTTACTGCCAATGTCGTCTGGTTAAACTAATGTCATTGAATCTGAATGTGTTGATAAAAATCTTCTGTAGGGGTGTGCGATGCAGCAAATTTTTTTCGATTCGATGCATCGATCGAATAGTACTTGTGGTATGTGGGCTGTAAGTCGCCAGGTAAGTTAGGAAGCTAGACTCACAAAGCAGGCGCTGGTGCCGCGGTCCTTGCGGCACTGAGCGTCGAGGGTGAGCAGCTTGCCTGGCAGCACTCTCGGCAGACTCTCATCCTCGTGGGGCGAGTTGTACAGACACGTCGCTGTGTCCCCGCTGAAACATCCTCCACATCGGTCAGTCACAGTTATCCAGAGTTTCTCTTAAATAATATTGAACTTTATTGATTTTTAATAACTTTAAAGTTGGTAATTTTTAATTTTAAATATTTTTTTAAGCCAGAAAAATACAAAAATATTGCATTATAGTTGGTATATTTTTACATATTTTTAAAGTCATAAAAAAGGTGGCTTTTATATGTTTTTTTCTTACCACATAAAAGTTCTGAAAACGTCTAAACTTGAATAAAAATTAAAAATGAAATATTTGTTAAAGTTCACTCAGCTTCAATGAGGTACAATGACAAAGCAATAAAATGGGTGAAAGCTACTGGCCATAGAGCAATTCTGAATTCAGGAATAAAAAATGTGAAATTTAATACATTAGCAAGTATAAACATCCTCGTGGCACAATAATTAGGTGCAGAAGAATCTTGATAGTCTGAAATGATTGAATCCAGATCGATTTTTGATTGAAAAATATTTCAGATTACGGTCAATTATTTTACAATCATTCATTACTATTAAATACTAAGTGAAAATTACATCAATTATTGTTGCAGTTTACCAAGGATTGGTATATACGTGTAGATAAATTTTAACAGGAGAGAAGAGACGGACTCACTTGAGGAAGTGGTGGAAGGAGGCGACACTGCAGGGAGACCAGCGGAACCCCTTCTCCGTGTGTCGGAGGTCGCTCATGATGTACCCGTCCTCCCAGCGGCACTTCTCCGCCCCCGGGCCGCCGAGGTAGGTCGGGGGCGGCGACCCGTCGTGCACCGCCCCCAGTCTGTGCGGGGACGAGAAGTGTTAGAATCATAGTACTGGTTGTAGCTCGGGGTAATGGTGTATTTAAAATAAGCATATGTTAGAATACACATTTTTAGACTTGAAAATGGCCCATCAATGAGACGGAAATAATAATAATCAGTGTTAGAATTGTAATACTAGTTGTAGGTCAGAGTGACGATGTATTTGTAACGATCCCACCCTTAAATTAATCGTAATCTTCAGCTTAGTTTTTGAAGTTGCTAAATCTTTGGAATTTTGTTCAATAGTTTAATGGTATAAATACATGCATCAGGCATTCCAGTTATTGTTGTTGTTTCAGTTTATTATTGAACCATACTCAGGCCGTGCAGGTTTTCATGTGTAGGCCTATTATTTGTCTCCACTTTGATTGAAGGTTGTTACTGAAGACAAAACAGACACGGACAAGAACACATTGACACAACTTACATAGCTAATTAAAAGACGACAAAATATGGGCAGGTCTGAATTGCAGCCAAGACTGATAGTAGTCAGTCTAGGCTACAATTCGAACTAGTTTCGGCTAGTGCCTGACTGTAGTGAGAGTGGCACCTGTGGGTGTTTCATCTTTTTATTTGTGATCTTCATTGTGCTGATGTATCAAGTTCCCTGAGTGAGAACCTACATATGACAGTTTTATCTTTAATGACAATCCTTACTCGTCGTGGTCAGTGAATTATATCCAAAGCAAGAAGACCCCATTACGTCAAACGCCCAGCGCACCCATTGGCAAAGCAACTCCCCACTTTGTCCCTCACATGGTATTATTTATGTATAAGAATTAATACTGAGTCCAAAAGTGGCTTTTGGCCGCACACTTAGTCATGAGGGAAGAGCAACAGAAGTGGATGTAGCAAGAAAACGTTCTCAGCCTTACCTTTCTGGAATTCCGCCATATGACTGTTTCTCTTGAGTTTTTCTTTTAGAATTTAATGTTTACTTTTAGATAATTTATTAAAATTGAGAAGCTCACTTACAAATGGCCGACTTCATGAGCGGCAACAATAATCCCCGAGAACCCTCCGGTGTCTTCAATTATGGCAACACTGTTCACTTTTTCCAGTCTTTTGTTTACTACACAAGCTCCTCCAACGTAGGCGAAACCTGATCAAGTTCAACAAACGTTAGAATTTGAGTTATGAACAGTTTTAAGGTAAATAGAAAATATAACAATCATAATTTAAGCCCATACATTGAAATTAATTTTCAAAGAGTCAGCAATTCCTAACACTCAATCTAAAATAAAAGTTTTCTAAATATGCAAAGCAGTTTTGATTTTGTTATATACTTGTGACTAGCCTCAAATAAAGTAAAATCTGGGAAATTAGAAATAAAAAGAAAAAAACGTTAATTATTCCTATATTTTCCACAGCAATCAGTGTTGGATCATCTATTCATCATATTTGACATACATAGAGATCATCTATTTGACATACATATTATATAGATTAGAGGGTATTATTTAATGCGTTTTAGGGCACATATTTTAATTAATTTTAATTCCATGCAAAATTGAAAATATTATCTACATGGACTGATAAGACCAAACTCATTTGCTCACTGCTGGCTGTCATAATTTATGAATGTAAATTAATATTGTAATTTTTTTGTAATAGTTATAAAAGTACTTAACAAAAATAAAATGTAATAAATTAGGATTTTTCCAACCATTAACAGTTAACTTAATAAAAAACAACAGATCAATTACCATTACAATAAATGTAAAATAATAACTGCCAAAATAAAAAGATTAAAAAAAAGATTCAAAACTAACAAGCCAATTTAACAAAAATTACCATAATGGTTTTCAAAATATGAACAAACCCTCACCTGCAAAGTAGTATCTGGACATTTTAATCTTAGAACTCATTCCTAAATTTATCCTTGATTAATGTTAGTAATATAAAAATCCCTTAGGTTACTTATTATAAAACTTAATACTAATTCTTAACTATGCCTTTTAAACCATAATTCATGCAACTCTACAGTAAAATTAGGTGTACAGCCCAAACACCAACTTTCTGATATTCAAGTCCCAACACCACTTTTTCAGAATTTTTTTAAAGCCAAAAACCTGTTGCGGTTGCTGAGTGTGTCATTGTCAATGCATGACAACTTTCCATCAAAGCTAAAAAAGCACTTCAGAGAGCACCATGGATTAATAAGCTGAAATAAAACTTTCCAGCGCTTCCACATGCAAAACCCATGCTTTATACCAGTCAAATAACAATTATTATAAGGATTAGATATATGTTTTAATGTTTTAAAATAACAGTAAACAAAGTATGTTAAATTTGCACACTAAAGCTCAGTTCCATAAAATACTCCTGGTAATCTTCATAATATGTTCTCCTGTATTGGGAAGTTACCAAGAATGCTTCCTTTTTCAACATGGATTCCTTAAATGTTAATTTATGTTTCTGTAATTAATAATTTTGTATTAATTTAATACGAGCCCCTTAAAGCATATTTTTATTTTAAGACCAACTTACTTAGTTTCATTTACAATAAATGCTCTGCAAAATAACAAGAAATTGTTTTCTATTGTAATGTAATATTTGAACTATTGTCTTAAATGACAAATGAGTGGTTGGCTTGAATAAATTCATTGTGGTCTAAATGGGGAACTCATTAGATATAATGCCTCGATAACTTGGTACTTAATCCTTATGGATGAAACAAAACTCTTGTGTATATAAAAACTTAGTACAAGTACCGTGAGATTTGATTTTTTATACTTACTTTGCTATGATTTAATACCAGATGGTAAAATATAAATTAAAATAAATAAACACATGGGAGTTAGAATGGCTCATATTGAATAAATTTTAGAAAATATTAAGTGTTTTGTGTGCTTCACAAAAATAGCATCCTTTAAGTTTACAGTTTTCTGATATATACTTTTAATAATTAATTTCAATAAAACTTTTCTTAGGTTAATTAGTAAAGTTGAAGTTACAAAGAGAAAGATATTATTTTAAGCGTACGATGCAAACATCAACTTACCAGTATATTAAGTCCTATTGCCGAGGGCATGAAAACAGGTGACAGATTATTGAAGAGAATTACAACACATCATAATGATAATGATGACGAATGAACTATGAAAATAATGAAATTGATCATGATGTACACTGAATCGGTAGTTTTTTAATATTTGCGGGCTACATTTATCAAAAATAAAAAAAACCATAAAGAGTGTGAAATACATTTCTTTGATGTCCACAGAATCTGCCATACTCCTTGCGTAGTAACCAATATTTTAATATAATTTCCTATGATTTAAGCTCGAATGCAAGGTATAAAAAATACAAAATGGAACTGCTATTAAAATTAAATGCCGTATTACCCCATAAGATAATTAAAAATAATGTTGAGTTTAGTTTGAAAAAACTAGTACTTTTTACTCGGTAACTTCAAAAGAAAAACTTTCCTCTAGTTACAAAAAACAAATTACTCCATTTCACTCAGTGAGGAACTGCTATATGAAGAATGAAATGAAATGAAGATGTAGCGAACTGAAGTGACCATAGCGAATTTCAACAGGGTGCTTCAAGCGGGTGAAATAAATTATTGCTGGGCAATACGGTGCAGATGATCGCTAAATGTGCTAAGTGTCGAGTAAACGTAGAGTAAGCGTCGATTAAGCGTCAATGTCACTTGCAAAGTTAGCTGGGAAGACAATAAGTCAATGTCAAACAATTGACGAATTAGGAGAAATCAGAGTTAACAGTAAGTATTACAGAATTTCAAGAAATACAAAAAAGTCAATGTTATTGTAAAAGTTAAATTTTGGTGAGTTAGTATTGGTTTAGGCATTAAAAGGAAAAAAGAAGAAAGACAATTGTTTTCTTGCAATGGAATAACAACATGTAGGTACAGAGAGCAGTTAGGAAAAATATATGTTTCAAACTAATGATATTTTAATGATTCCCAAGTAAACTCTTAAAAATCTTTAACCCATATTTAAATAAATGAAAGTTTCTAAAAAATAAAACAATAAAAAGATTCTATACCAAACAAAAAACAAAATTTCAACTGGGTAAAATATTCTAAAAAATTAAAGAAATAATTTAGTTCCTCCCACACTCTTGGGATGTGACCACAACAACAACAAACAATTAATAGTACAAAATTATTTGGGTAAAACATTTTATTATGAAAATTTGATTTTTTTTCTTAGGAAATATGGATTAGGAAAACACAACATCCCAATCTTGTGAAACAATTTTTAAATTTTTTTATTAAAGTAGAATCTCTTATGTAAAATGTTGTTTTAAAGAAACAGAATTAGAGAAAGTGGAAGTCTTTAAAAAGTAGAAAGTAAAGTGTAAAGTTGAGTCAAGGAAGAGTAGTGGTATCATTGTGCGCAAGTGCAAAGGTCAAGATTTACCTGCAGTCCCTCTGTTGCAAACCTCATTCGGGTAATTCCGTCGACACATGTCTAATCTGCAAATAACAATATTCCATTTATTTCTAATCAACTTGAAATGTCTAAAACCCCTTCGGAAAGAAATGTCAGCAATTCCTGCCAACAGGAGTTCCTTGAAAGAACCCTTCCTTTGAATGTGCTTGGAAAGAAAGTCCTTGAAAGTTGGAGATTCTCGCAGAACCCGAGACACCATTTAGTAGAAATAAACGCCTAATATTGGTTTTTATTGAAATAAAATATCATTTTTATTATCATTTATTTATTTTGTTTACACTTAAATTTTGAAAGATTGACCAATAAACTGTATAGACAAAACAAATATGATTATACTTTCCAGTACATTGGTCTGCACAGTTATGAAATTGAACTTGGAAAACGGAAGAGAAGAAATATTTTGTGGCTCCTGTAGATTTGAATACACCTATATTTACAACCCTTTTTTCAATTTGGACCGTGTTATTATTAGGAATTATAGAATACAAGATGAAACCACTTTGTTTTTCTTTGTTAAGTAGTGGCTCTTCCTGTGGTGAACAAAGATAATACCTTCTGTCGAATGTAAAATCAAGAGTGTTCTTGTATTTGAGATGATATTAAGAAGCTTCTTTCTTAAATAGCTGATCTGTCAAATCTTTCTCTTCCTGATTCTGCTAATCTCTAATTTTTTAAATATCCAATAACAATTCATGAGTGACAAAGTTTTTTAAAACGAAAAAGGCCAATCAATTGAGAGAAAACAGTCAAAAAATGTCATCTGGTAATGTTTTCATAGGAACAAGAAGTATGGAATATTTACACTGAAATGCTTGAATCCTCATTATTTCTGTTGACTGTAAGTATGTATTGCCTGTGTGAATTTTAGCTATAAATAACAGAAAATAGCATTATTTGTATTTATTTTTGATGAAGGTTGTTACCAAAGTCTTAAAAGTGCTACAAACGAATGTTTTCATGTATAATTTAATATGCTCATAAAAGAGTGGTATTAGGATAAAAAATTGTACTATAGTTATTGGTCTTGATTCAAAATAGGCACATTATGTATTTAAAAGTAATCCATCTACAGCTAATAATGTTAACAATAATTAAATTAGAAAATACATATATTATTTTATTTTATTTTATAGCCCTCAGATTTACATCACAAACATCTCTACTAATGTTAGTCTAACTTCATTTTTTTCTACATCTTCTACTGTTCCTATGAAAAACACATTCTGATTTTTTAGTTTCATACTAAGACTACTTAGGTTAAACAACAACCATCTACTCAAACCATCCCCTAAATTTATTAGTTCCACCCTTGCGGCTCTGATTTAAAAATTCACTTAATTAAACTAAAATAAAAAGAAAACTATTCAGTTTACGTTTCAAAATATGAAAATAATAAAAAATAAATTAAACATATTACTGTAAATTGTTAAATCAACAGCCGCCAAATATTTTCCAAAAAACCGATCAGTCAGCTGTGAAAACCTCAACGATCACCAAATTCACACTCAATTCTTTTAAACCGGTTGAGGCCAAATCATGGTGCCAAGCTGGTGGTTGATTAGCAGTTATCGGAAAACAACCGGCCCCAACCACAAAGACTATGTACAGCTGTCGAGCTGTCGACATTGACAGTATGTACAACATGGACGTAACGTAGACGTAACGTGGACGTAACGTACCGGCAGTGCCCTTGGTACAGCGACCGCCCTTGCGCCTTCTGCACATGTCATACCTGGCAAACATCTAAACATCAACCATCACTCTAGCACCAAATGTAAACTAAGGTGACCAGAAATTTAACAAACATAACTGGGGAAAAACTCTGGAGTAGTGGAGGTGATGGAGTAATCCCACTAAGAGAGAAGAGGGTATGGGCGACTTCACCCAGAAAAAAATTAGTAGCATTTTTTTGGGGTTATAGGAATTTTCAGAGATTTTAATAAAAAATTTGAATTAAAATTAGACGCTCTCTATTTTAATTTTTGGTTATAACAAGGAGATATAAGATGGTACTGTGCTACAGATATTTTTATAGGGATAGGAAGTTATGAAAAGCTGTTACTGAAAATCTAAATTCAGGTTCTAGTGAAATAATATTTCATTTACTAAATTAATTTATGACAGGTAGAAAATCAATGAGTCATAAGCTAAGGAACAAGGAACCAAAGGGAAGATTATTTAAGATTAATTAAAGCGAAAACTATGTGTACTGTATAATATCAACAATATGTTTTGGACATCTGGTCACCTTACTCTAACCATGACCATCTGTAGTATTAAGGCGCCAGTGTTTAAACTGGCAACACCACTTAGGGTTGTTCAAACAGTAAAATTTCTATCCAGTGTCAGCGGATTATAAGTAGCCAGATGAATAAATAGGTCAGCAGCAACCCTTTTGTACAATGTTGCCATTTACCATTGCTGCGACCTTCCTATTAGGAATGGCTATGTTCACATTGCTACGGTGCAAGTTCAATTTTTATTTACGACAGGAGTTCAATGATAAATGAAATGTGTTTATATAGACAAATATATTACATAAATAGACATTTATCATAGTTTACATATCATAGTTTATTTATATAATGTTTCATTAATTTTTAAGATTAAAATGTGTAGATTAAATTGTGAAACCACTCACATCACTGCATCCAGGAACTATATGTAATAATAAAAAAGTATCGGGTTTTTATCAATACCTCCTCCTTCCTATATGATGAACTTGTCACAGTGAAAAAAATAATTTACAAAATAAAGCCAGGTGGTTTTTAAACTAAAAAGATTCCACAAGGATCCTGAAAAGTTTTACTTCAGTCTTGTTTAGACAATGAATAAACTTAAATCTTATACCTAAGCAAAACTATCAAATTTATTTCTTATGGTTTCAAAATAACTCTTTTTTAAGGACAAAAGATTATTTTGTCAAGTTTAAGGTTTTTAAGCAAATTATGAGGTCTTGTGTGAATTATTAAATTTCTATTTTACTAAACACCAACTCTGTAAACGAGTACATTTAGGTGTCTAATTTACAAAAGCAAAAACATATAGCGAATTTTAACTGGGATCCCTACATTTCCACTACAAAACCTATGAAGTGAACAATATATTTACTTTTGCGAATTATTTTGACTGAATCACTTACTTGGTGACTGCAACGGCGATATCGTAGACGGGAAGTCTCCTCTCTCGGAACAGATACTTGCCCATGTCCGTGAGCGCCGCGGCTGAGTCGATGGCATCTCGCCCCACCCTGTTGCGTTCTAGGTAGGGTGTTGCATCTCGCCCCTGCACAACGTGGAACCATCAAATTTATCAGCTGGTCTTTGCACGTAGCAACAAAGCTTTCAAATATTATGATGATTCTACACTCATCTTTCGATAACATTCTCCTTAAAATATACAGATTTGGTGGTTGGTGTCTTAGCTGATAACACTGTGTAATATAATATTGAACACAATGTAGAAAATTATTGTTGTCGCAGTGTAAAATTATAAGAGAATTTTTTTTTTGAATTTTTAAATATGTTTACCACTTTGTATTACAATTTTTTTCAGTTTTGACAATTTTTTCAGTTAAACTGATTTTGATTGATACCTACTCAGTTGCATTAATTATTTTGGTTTTGGAAAAGCCATTGCTTATTGAGTGTCATTCAAGTCAATGGGTTCATTCTTGAGCTTTTTTACAAATAGTAACCCCCTTGGGTAAAATGACATTAAAACCTAAGAAACATTTGTGCTCTTTGAATTGAAATTAAGTTAAATTATTTTAACTGGAAAATTTGCAAGACGTAATAAATTTTAACAATAAATGCGTCATCACAGCCATATGTAAACAAACTTAAAATTGTAATATAAAATAAAAATCTAAATTATATAAATAAATAAGGCTGATAATACTTACTCTTGAAATGATGATTCCAGCAATGCTTATTCGAATTTTGGGACCTTTTAATAATTTATATCTCATATCAACTCCGTTCCAAAAAGAAACAAAATACCTTTTGATTTGAACATTATTTCCTCCGTGTAACCTGAAAATAAATCACGTATAAAAAATTTGACAGTAGTTTTATAAACCATTTTGTGCCCTTCTAGGTCTTGTGTTTGATTTATTTTTCTTTTTTGAAATGTTTAAATAGAGCGGTAGTGTAAATTAATCTGCCTTTAAAACCTTGTATTAGTTTTTGCCTCTGGGTGAACGCCAATAAACTTTCTCCATAATAAGATCCAAATTCCCCTTGGTTCTATTCATACACACTATACATAACGTCCACACTATTGAATACCATGTTCATAAGACCGTCCTCATAATGAGACCAGTTCGTAAATTGCAAACCAGGCGAAATTGTGGTACGGATCCCACGTTAAAATGTTGGTCCCTTAGTTGCCATTGCCTGTTGGGCTATTAATTAACAGACCTGTCTAAGGAACACGTCGGCCTTGGTCACTAACAAGACTATAAGATCACACTACATTCATCCTCCACTCATCTGTCATTCATACTTGGCTTAAAATACCTACCTGGGTCCTGGGTAGGTAACTATTTCAAGCAATGTATCTATGTATTCGATTTAATGTTTTAGGTTTTTTGTGATTAGAACTCATCCTACAGTTCTTAACCGATATGAGATGTCCTCTACAAAAAGTCCTTATTGGAAATTTTGTCCTCTACAAAAATGTCATTTAAACTTTTGTCGTGTCTTTTTCGGTTTTAGTGTTGATTGAATAAATTTATCACAAATGAATGGCTCACAAACCGGAAATTTATTAAGATGGTTTTATTAAGATGGTGGCTGGAGCACAGCAGGTATTTCCTGTGTTTTTTTCATGTTAATTAAGGAGGTTTACTTAATAATTGTGTGAAGTTTCAGCTAGGTCAGGATTTGTTCGGACCATTTTCCAAAAATTCCTGGACTATCAGGGAAATTTGGCTTCTCAGATCAAAATATTTCTAATCCATAAGTCAAATAACAATTAATTAAATATATCAAAAATGAACTAATCTTACCTGTATCCGTCATAATCTACAATAACTAGAATTTCAGGATAGATCACATAAGGAGCCTCTCTTTTTGTGACTGATCTTTTACTCCGATGTTTTTGTGGAATTGCATCAGGTTCCATGAAAGCTGAAACAAAAATAAAAAAGAAATCAAATCCCATTTTCTTTTGAGGCTCGATCATATCACTTCATAATAACTGGTCGGATTAGGGTTGTACAAATACATTTGGAATGTTTGGTGTCTTCTCATTAACAAGTATGAAAAATAAAATAGAATTTTGTTTTAAGAGTTTATCGGCAAGAGGAGTAATCTCCATAATCGCTCATGTCCTGGCTGTCAGCCATACTACGCTTGTACACGATGTGGCGAAGTGGAGGGGGAAGCCATCAGTCACAACCTAACCAAACCTAAATTAACCTAACCTAACCTAACCTACCTTAACCTACCATAATTGCTCATGTCCAAGCTGTCAGCCACACTCCGCTTGTAGACGATGTGACAGTCTCTGGGAGACAGGTGGAGTGGGAAGCCATCAGTCAAAACTTAACCTAACTTGACCTAACATAGCATAACCTAACCTACTATGATCGCTCATGTCCAAGCTGTCGTCCACACTCTGCTTGTAAACGATGTGGTGGTGTCTTAACGGGAGGTAGGGGGGGAAGCCGACAGTCATCGCCACCGTCCTCGGCCGCCTCCTAAACTAACCTTATTTAGCCTAACCTAACCTAACATAACTTCACGTAACGTAACGTAACCTAGCCTAACCCACCATAATTGCTCATGTCCAAGCTCCACACTGCGCTTGTGATATGGTGGTGTCTTGGAGGCAGGTAAGGGGGGAAGCCATCTGTCACTGTGATGGCTAGCCTAACCGAACCTAACCTGACCTGACCTAAATTCACCTTACCTAGCCTAACTTACATAACAAAACATAATCACTCATGTCCAGGCTATCGGCACTGCGCTTGAAGATAATGTGTTGGTATCTTGGAGGCAGGTGGAGGGGGAAGCCGTCTGTGACCTCCCAACATAACCTAACCTAACCTTGCCTAACCTAACCTAACATAGCCTATAACCTAACCTAATTTACCATAATCACTCATATCCAAGCTGTCGGCCACACTCCGCTTGTACACGATGTGGTGGTGCCTCGGCAGCAGGTGGAGGGGGAAGCCATCTGTCACTGCGATGTCCTAACCTAGCCTAGCCTAACCTAAATTTACCTAATCTAACCTAACTTAACCTACCATAATCGCTCATGTCCAAGCTGTCGGCCACACTCCGCTTGTAGACGATGTGGTGGTGCCTCGGCGGCAGGTGGAGAGGGAAGCCGTCAGTCACCGCGACATCCTCTGCTGCCTCCTCGTCGAGGAACGCCTCGTCGTCGTCCCTCGACCGTCGAGTGTCGAGGTGTTGCCTCACACTCGCCGGCACCGGCTTCACCACCAGGTCTTCCCCTATCGTCCCCTCCTGTGAAAAGTGATGAGTATCATGGGGTGGTTTTCAAAAAGATTATGAAGTATAAGCTTAGAATTTAAAAAAACGTAATTCTGTAATATGTTTAACATACAATACAGATTTGTCATGAATGTGGTTCCTCAATCTGCATTGATTATATAATTTGCAGGAACACCTTTGGTATCTCGCCATTATCAACTGCTACTCCTCAATTGTCGCTTTGTATACTTAAATTGTAAGAGGGGTTGGTTAAATGGTTATAAGATTTTTAAATTAATTGTTAAAAATATAGTTTAGTAAAATGAAAAAAAACACACTTTACAGAGTAATGGCATTGAATATATAGCTAACGCAAAAATTGCGTTAGCTATATATTCAATGGTAATGGAGTGCTTCTCCTTGAGTGGAGACACTCGCTCTCACCAACAATTTGAAAAAGCGCCTTTTGTTATTTGAATGGATCAATTTTCAAAGTTCATTTTACTTTATATGTATTAAACTAATGTGTTGATTAAATTGTCATCAGACTTATATTGTAAAAATATTATAAAAAAATAAAAAATAGCTAATTTTAAAGTTTGCATGTTATTTAACTGTATGTATGTCTATCCCAGTAAAAATATTTTGTTAAAACTTGATTAAAATTTCATTCGGTCAAGTTTGATAAAGTTTATCACGTCTGATCAAAGTTGATGATGCCAGAGTTCAGGTTTTGATCGAATTCACTTGATCAGGCTAGATCCAAATTTCAGTTTCCAAATTTGATTAAATTTTATCAGGCTTGATAAGGCCTGATCTGAAAAAATGTCTCAAAATCAATACCAATTTAATGGGACCTGATAAAGTTTTTTCATTTGGGGTCACACGAACACATACATGATATCTTTGACTATACTTGCTGAACAAATTAAAACACATTCAAAACATCTTTGTTTAAATAATAAAATACTTATAGAAACAAATTACTTATTGTAGGAATTGTGTGATGAAAATCTATAAATAGCTTCTTTGCCGATGAAAACTACTTATCTAACCCCCAGGATCTACAAGCCAGTTATGCAAGGATTGCCTTGAACTTATCCTGTACTTTCTAATCACTGAGGCGGCCTTGAGCGAAGCTCATCCTATAACTCCCAACCGGGACTGGGAGATCCGGGAGCATTGCACAGAAAATTCATGAATTAGTTAGTTGTATGTATTTATTAGGTTGTTCTAGTTGTTATGTTAATTTATTCACTGATTTTGCATGAAAATGTTATGGTAGCATATATGAAACTGCAAGAAACTCAGTACTTTTCATTGTAAACTATGTTTTTATTTGTATTTATGATTTTTATAAACTGGGAAACCGTTGAAATAAATAAATAAATAAAAACGAATCAACGTCACAACCGTTCGTAAACATCAGTCATAGACACACTGGGCGTTCTGAAACTCTCTGTAGACCTTTGTGGATTTGTCCCTTGCATCAAGAGCCATAATGAAACCATAGCCTACTCTGGAGACTTGATGTGGATTTTTTTCTTGGGATCAAGACAAACATATTTTGATGTATAATAAATGGGTTTCCGGTCCCTCGTTTTTAGGCTGCATATTTTATTTATAACATTCAAAGCAATTTGGCTACTAAGGAAAACAAATTATTTTAATTTAAAAAATTAATAACTAATAATTAAAGACATGCTTGAAATGGCATTGTAATGGCTGAATGAACATAATTCGTCTTTCCCAGTGCCTACAAGTGCAAGATACTACATGCAACACAACACTGCGAATAAATGCCTCTACTTTTACGAAGGCGTCATCTAATCTAGGTTAAGTGAATAAACATTATTATACATTAAAACGATTTGTAATATCTTTCAGAAGGAACTGTAACACCATTCAGTCTAGCCTCGTTTACTGGCAACTGTTCACCGAGCTTCTAGTGAACGGAAATCTTCATTTGAAGAAAAATTAATGAACATGATTAAATCTTCTCTTTCTCAGTGATTGCTGGTACAGTACCAGATGCTACGTGCAACATAACAATGCATATACAGGGTGTTTTTTTTAACGCAACCCAAAATTTTATTTTATCAGTAGAGGATTATTCCCCCAAGATCCCCGGATTTGACCCCACTATATGTATATTTTATTATTTTTTTGGGGGGGGATACATAAAAAGTAAGGCCTACGAAAACAATTCACAGGATATTCAGCACCTCAAAACAATATAACAAATTTAATGCAAGAAATTCTACGACGTACCTTGCAACACGTGTCCAGGAATTTGATGGAATTAGTGGATTTCATGGAATTTGATGGTGGATTTGCACAACTTTGTACAAATGCCAATGGCGGATTGTTTGAACACATAACGTAAACTAAATGTGATGAAACTTAGATAGTAGGTTGTATAAAATGTAATGATGTAATGATTAACAAAACAATACTCATTACATATGATATGTGCATTATTCAATCCTAACAATGGGTTGTGTTTCGAAAAACACCCTGTACATGACTATTTTTGCGAAGTCGTCAACTGATCATCTAATCTGTGTTTAGTCAAAGTAGAGCACATTAAAGCGACTTTTGAGAAGGAATTAGAAACCACAGAACAAAATGTGGGGTTCTCTTTCCAAGAACCCTAATGACTCTACAAACCACCTCGTTAGCTTGCCCTGAAACCGTCCTATGGAAATTTCTTCATAGACATTTTGTGCAGATAAAATCTAGTACAAGAATAAAAAATGTATCCATAGAGACCGGATCAAATATCATGGCTCAGTTCGCCCATAAGACTGATAACAATTTAACATTGGGCTACAGACGGCCTGGACCACGACATGTGACGCGGGTTACACATACCAGCAGTAGAGAGTTGTCGCTGGGGTCTCTATGCAGCAAGATGGCCGCCTGTCTGTGCTCGTCCTGGTAGGGGTGGCCGATGTCCTCCTGTAACAATTAACAACATTTAACAATAATGCAAGACAATAACAGATAATTTGTTTAGAATCTCCAGACGAAATTAGTATCCTAATCTTACACATTTAGGGAGGAATAAAATCTTTCCCAAGTGGCCAGTCTTGAAAGGGTGTTAAAACTCTATCCGAGAAACGAGATAGGTTGTATCTCTTGGTTGTCGACACCAAAAGACGCGACCACTAATATCCTCCGCGGTATTATGTTGAATGGCCCTAACTTCTTATGACTACTGTACTTCTTACTAACTAAAATAACATCAACTTAGCCCCTAATCGTTACAACGGTCAGCAGTGTGTGCAAATTATCAGCCGGAAAAAACTGTTTAAAAGTTTCAGGTTTCACTGGGACGTGTTTTATAGACGACCCATAAGTCTGGGCGTTGTATTACCCTACAGAGGAATATTTCAAGTACTGATATGAATAATAATAATTTTATACTGGAAAACATCTTTTATCTACGACCATTACAATAAGCACCAATTATGGTATTACAATAAACATTATAATGATATACATTAAAACACCAAAAACCAAGCAGTACTCTAATGACGACTTTAGAGTACTGGAGTCACTTTAGAGTACTGGTTCTAGACCAATGAGAGCTCGGCATTTGACGGAAGTAGTGTCTTAATAACAATTACGCAATTCGCACATCAGCTGATTGTTGCATTACGATTCATGTTTGAGTTTACTTATCCCATCAGCTGATTGTTCCACAACGATTCATGGCTCAGTCTGCTTATTTGCCTAACCTCAAATTTTAGTTGACCTATTCCATCATTAGTAAGTCATGAGTTTTGTTTAACTTCGGGGGAAATTTTGTCGTATATTGTTGGTCGTAGATAAAATAGTGTATGCAACGATTGTATTATGCCTTTAAGCCACTCGTGAGATATTTAGAACACTCGCTTCGCTCGTGTTCTAACTTACATCTCACTCGTGGCTTAAAGGCATGCATTATACAATCATTGCATAAACTACTATTTACCTAGCATGCAATCTTAATTTCTTCTCTGTATTTTTCTTCTTTTAACAAGAAAATACGTTGCTTTCCAGTTTGTTATATGCAAGGCCGTAGCCAATAGGGGGGGGGGGGGTTAGGGGGTCAGAACCCCCCGAAATAGTAGAAATAGCCTTGAAATAGTATTAAATGGGGGTGAAAAGCCCCCCGAAATCGTCGAAACCCCCCCCCCCCCCGTAATAGTAAAAAATCCCGCGGGTCTGGAAGCAAACAAAAAGGGACCAAAATTGAGAATAAAGTGGGCGAAAAGCTCACGCGTGAGTAAAAAAGTCTCCACTTTTGGCGGGCCGGAAATTCAGTCGCCGGCTCTGACCAAACCCCCCCCCCCCCCCGAAAAAATATCCTGGCTACGGCTTTGGTTATATGACCGTCTACAAAGCGGTCCTCTGTGAAGAATCCGATGCTCTCGCGTCAGAGCTGCTCCGCGCCGTGAAGACCGTTGAAATTCCACGCGATCGTCGCTTCCTCCTTCCGGTACCACTCGGTCACGGTACTCAACCGGAAACACGCGTGAAAACAGCCACGTGCTCGCCGTGATTGCTACTCCATCACTCGCGACTAAGGAATACAGTCCCGGGTCCACGCAAGATTTTTGGGCATATTCAATCCCGGGATTCTCAGGCTTGGTCAAGGGATTTTCGGAATTATCAAATTTATGTGTAAAATCTATGAAGATTGGGTTACCGTCAATTTTAACTATGTTTATAACTAAGAGAACCTCTTCTAAAGACGTTTTCAACCGAGTAAATAATGCCCGGCAAGATTTTTGGGCATATTCAATCCCGGGATTCTCAGGCTTGGTCCCGGAATTTTCGGGATTATCAAATTTATGTGTAAAATCCATGTTGATTGGGTTCCCATCAGTTTTAACTACGTTTATAACTAAGAGAACCCTGTCAAAGACGTTTTCAATCAAATAAATAATGGTTTGATGTGGTATTGCAGTCTAACTATAAATAATGGTTTCAGTTAGTGTTTTCAATCCTTGAAAAATTGTACAAAAAGATTTTAATTTGTTTCTGATACAGTATATTGAAATTGCCAGAAATTGCCATTAAGTTTCATTACGGTGCTCTTATAATTATTTAAATTATTTTTGCCATAGTTTCTTCTGTATCATTTTACTTATCATCTTTTCAAGTGAAGTTTAACTTTTAGTTCTAATACTATTTAATCTAGTTAATTAATCTATTCATATTTTATATGACTTTCTTTAACGTTAAATCAATATTTCTATTATTCTTCAGCATTTATTGTTGTATATATGATAATGTGTTCCATTTTCACCTGGCGTCTTTATTATTCAGTGTTCCATGATGAGGCCGACCATACTTTAATTTCTTAAACGTTGTAATTGTTTTATTTCGAAAAGTTCGAACGATCAACTTTAAACTAACTCAAAGTAAAACTGATTCATGTATTTCCCTATAATTTCTATGCCATGATGTATACGAAATTTTTTTTCGAATAATTTTTTTAATATTGGTAAATATACGTAGGTTTAATCCCGGAATCGGTTCCGGGATCCCGGGATTAACGCTCTCAATCCCGTAATCCCGGGATCATTGATTTTATTATGTACTTATTTAAATCTGTTAAAACTGTACATATTTTAATTTTATCTATTGAACGTACCTTTCATTCTTTGTCTCTTTCTTTGATACTGTAACTTGTTACTCTGTAAGAAGAACGCAAATCGTAGAAAACCTTAGTGAATTAATTGTTTTACTGTTTTTATTGACAATCTATACTCAATTTTCTTGTGTTATCCTCCTTCGACTCGGCACGATTTAAATCAGCCACCATTGCAATCAATCGCTCTCCAATCAGTCTCAGCCAGTTTCCCAACCGCTCCATTTCCACTTCCTCCTCTCGCCCTGCTCGTGACGCGGGTGATCCGAACGCGCGGGCTGACGGAAGGCGTGGGTGTGTAAACGCGAAACGCGGAAAAGTTCTCGCCATTTTTATAAATCGCGCATAAACGACGGCGCTCCTTCAATTACTCGGTGAAGAAGCGCACGACTCCGCGCGACCGGTCATTATAATAACATGAGGTGCGAGCGATCTGCACGCACCGTGACGTAACATGAACCCCCCTCAGCCTTTTATCGTGACGTAATAACCCTTAACGCGAGCCGTAGGGGGACAAGGTGTACAAGACAATCTCGCATCTTCACGTTCACTTTTACTGCGATTTTATTGCGATAACGCTTCGCTTCATCCATTTGAAATGAGGTGCAGTTGCATCACATGAGTCGGTGGGAATCAAGTTTACTAAGGACTCCTTATGGCCTTTTGTATTCGGTAGCCATACATTTTTTTGCCTTAAAACGTATTCCACATAGGTAATTTCGCCAATAGAAATGATATTTAAATGAATAAATGATTTTTTTCCTGTTATTATAACACAGATTATGAAATGGCTTGGAAATCAACTGACCACTTTTGCCAGTAAGTGTGGCCAGTGTACACTTATCAACTTAATCAACATTGATGTTGAGAGCAGTCTTATCGGTTTTGCACTTTGAAGTCCTGATAACTGCTTCCTGTGGCGATCTAGAGTAGTATAATTATAGACAAAGTTTTTAAAATTAACTAAAAATTGTATTACATTTTATTATTTATCTAAAAAAAGGACAAAATTATATACAATCTTGGTTATTGTAATATGCTTCTTGGCAATCAAGTATCACTTATATCAGCTAACAATTTTTTTAGATTTTTTAATAAAATTTTTATGAATTACTTTATTTTATTTTAATTGGTAATTTATTGAAAATAAAGGGTCCCAGAAATTCAAAAGACTGTTTGAAGAGTTCCTTGTTGACCTTGGGAGTTTTAAACAACATCCTATCGATACTTCTTGTATTATGATAAATATTTTCATTCCCGTTATACCCACATTGCAAGTAAAACAATCTTAAGACTTTCAAGGCAAAAAGATTCTAGATTGTCAGAATTATTAGCTGTAAATAAAGTGGAAATCGACTTTCTCTTATAGTCTCTTTTTAATATCATGCGCAAAAAGTGAAATGAAAAAGTAAATTTGAAAGTTGTCAAGTGTTTCTTTTAAAGCCACCTACAACCCAAGATGGTTTCTAAGACCCTTTGAACCACTATAAACAAACGGGTTGTTCCATTTTCGTACGTTATGATGCGGTGGGCGACGCAGGCGTTATTGTCGACAAAACGACAAAACTGACGGTCGTGTTATAAAGTATTCAGCAATGGGAGGGCGTGGCTGCAACAGCTGGTCGCCTGAGTGAGGTTAAATATACGAGAAATTACCTGCATATTATACCACTGCGATTAAATGACACAAAGAAAAGTAACGGTATATAAATACGACATTAATTAAATTATTTTAAATAATATATTTACTATTTATCCAAGTTTTTATCATTTCCGGACAGATCAGTGTGTTTTGGAGAAGCTTTATTTTTGTAGACACTATATTTTTGAAGTTCTAGTCCTCCGAACATAAAAGTAATCTTGAAAATTATGTCTTAAATACAGGGTGTTTATAAATGAACATCGGGGTTTTAACGCCTTGCACTATCTATTCTATTCAACATATTTTAACAAATAAGACATCATTTGAAAGAACAACTCAAACAGTTTTTTCTACGAGTATTCAATGTGATCGTCATTAGTCTCACTACACACATTGAACCGATATTAAAAAAAACTTCTAAATCATTAATAAGTGCTGCTAGGATAATTGATGCAATTTAAGTTTCGTTGTTATTCTAATTTGGGTTCTTCAGTTTAGTAAAGAAACGTAATCATTTTAATTTCTTATACCCTGAAAGGAAGAAAATGTGTAGTGTGGATCTGGAACAAGGATTCGTACTAAAAGCCAATCACAGCACCAAATTATCGATCGGTACGAGTCATAGGCCGCATAGCGAGCGGCAAAAGACAAATTATGTTTGCATAACATTTCACTAAATCTTACACTATGCATTTTATTAGGATTCAAACGTCTAAAATAAAGTGTCTGCTGTTAGTTGATGTAACTAATATTAAGAACAGAATTTAAAGAAAGGTTGCATTAATTAACCTAACGGTACTTATTGAAGTTTTCGAAATTTTCTTTTATCGGCTCGATACGTGTCATGTGGCAAATGACAATGATATTGAATTCATGTAGAAAAAAACTGTTTGAGTTGCTCTTTTAAATGATGTATTATTTGTAAAGATTGGTTTAATGGAATATATACTGCAAGGTTTGGAAACCCCGATATTCATTTATAAACACCTGGTATTTTTTGTGAACGCTTTATCCGCAAATACGACTAACAAAGGTTTAAGAAAGAGTTCTAGGACACTTACTCTATCTGTTTGGAATGTTTATTTTTTTCTCTTTCTTGTTTTTAAAAAAGTAAATGCTAAATAATTGCAAATATTTCACTAAAACAATCACAAGCTATGCATCTTATGCATGAGGCGATCTCCAAAATAACGTTTTTGTTTCACCCAAACACAATCGAAAGCAGCTGTAACATCATTTGGGAGACGCTTGAGCAACGCTTTTATGATCGGCTGGACTATTGCGCATCATGTTTATGATCGCTGCCATAAGGTTGTTCTATTGTGATAACACTTAACTTTCTACAGCAACATTGATCACATAATCTATTGTACAAATTTCTCTCGGCTGATATTTTATTAATGTAACTAAACAGCTAAACGAATTTTGAAAGAAGAACCACCCAGTCGTACCGTCCAACGCTGTCAAAGCGTGGAGGCGACATAGACATAACTAGTACAAGCTAGGGATGGCCGAATATATTAGTATTAGGGGTTTCGTATTAGACATGTAAAAATAACTAATTTTCAAAGTAACTAATATGTGATTCTGACTAATACTAATACATATTTGCCTTGTTCATTCTACACTGTACACCGACATAATTAATTCAACTTTCTGTCTCTTTCATCACTTGCGTTAACGAAATAAATTTGGTAGTTTCCTAATATGAAACTACCCCATGTCTCCCACCCATGTCTCCCAGGTGGCTTTGGGAAGGCTGCGAGGTCTGTACAGATATAAAGACATCCTGCCAGAGGCAGCTAAGCTGCAACTGGTACAGTCACTGGTTTTGTCGGTGCCTTACTACTGTTTTGCTGCATATGGCAACAGTATAACCGGGGAAGAAATGTCCCGGATCCAGAAGCTGCAGAACACTGCTTTGCGCTTCGTTTGCGGTATTCGCAAGCGAGAGCGTATTACTCCATTTCGGGAGGCAGCAGGGCTTTTGCCAATGGAGGCCGTATGCAGGATGCAGACTTGCAACCTCATCCACCGGCTCATGGTTCATCAGGAACCTCAGTGCCTGGTGGAAAGACTTGTTGCTCGAGGGGAGGTGGCTCTGCGTAGCACTCGGCAGGACGCCTTGCTAGACTTTCCAAGGGTGCATCTGGAGGTGGGTAGGAGAGGGTTTTCCTACTTTGGCCCCAAGCTCTACAATGAGCTCCCCTTGAGCCTTAAACAGCTTGGGGTCCTGGTTTTAAGGCAAAAATAAAGAATATTTTTAATGAACAGTGTAACTGTAAATATGACTTGTAAATATAGGTGTATGCCTCTTTGCTAAATTAGTTTTTATTTTTTGTATTTTAATTTAGATATAACCTGAGTTAATTTGTAAAGCAGTATTGTACTGAAAGACGCTCGGAAATAAAAGGCATTTTTATTTATTTATTATTATTTATTTATTTATTTATGATTCAAAACTAATGTGAGAGTTACCTCATGGAATATAATTTCTATAGATGATTCGAAGAAAGCGGTCACCGGGCATAAGATATCACATTCTGCATATTATGTATTACGAATATTGAACAATACAAATATCATGTTAAACTATATATTGAGAAGTTCAGTTACTTAGACCTTAACACCTGTAAATAGTATATACATTACCGGTAAACATAACCTGTAAAGGTAGAAGATCATATGAAACTCGTAAACAATTTTTTGACTGGTCAATATTTAATAGTTTTCATCAACTATATTTGACAACTTAATGAATCAAATATTGGGGATTTACATGTTTATGCTTGTGCCTCTATAGTTTGAACGACTAGACTCTGATTGGGGGGGGGGGGGGGTGAGGGGGAAGCTTTCATCCCTAGAATAAAAACAAATTGGGAATTTCCAGCCAGCTAACTGAAACAAATTGAACTGAAATTGAATGTAAATTGCAAAATTAATTCAGTTTAAAGAAAAACTTTATTTGAATACTAGAAGAACCCGTGGCTTCGCTCACGATTAAAATTATACATAGACTATCACCCATGAATTATATAGTTTTGCTTTCCCATTTATTTTTCTTATTGTAAAATCTATTGTATGTAATGTATCTACTTCTTTGAACATATCAAATGTACTTCCATAAAGCAAAAGTTTTTAGAAATTCGCTCTTAGTACGAAGGTCTGCTACGACGGGGGTATTATATTCCTGCATAAACTGCCTGTACATAAAAAAATGTGACCATATCCAACGCCCCACCGACAAAGCCCCAAATGGTGTTGCTGCCCTGGGTAGGCTCATGCCCAATATCGGTGGTCCTTCCTCTTGCAAGTGCGTTTTGCTTGTGTCGGCTGTCCAGTCGATCGTGCTATCAGGTGAAGAGGATTGCGCTCACACACTCAAGAGGCCAATTTACAGAGACGAACGCCGAGAAGCATTTAATGGTCGTTTCCACGGTACCTGAGCTTGCCCTGATGATGATCATGGGGCACAATATAAGGAACGGCACCCTTGGCTTTTTCGACGGCACTTTGAATCTGCTCGCAAATGTTACCCTTAATTAAAACTTTATTATGCACCCCCGTCGCAGCAGACCTGCGTATTAGAAATCCTATTTATTTCCTTCATGAAGGCATACGTGTTAGAGGAATCAAAGAAGTTAGCTTGAAATTTTATTCACTGTAAAAGATCATTTTCTTAAGGTTTTAGGGTCTACCTTGAACAAAAAATTACAATGTCACTCCAGCAATTATTAAAAAGTGCTGTCTTACGTTTTTAGACTCTATATTGAGCAAAACTTTTGAATGAGCCGTCCCTGCAATTTTTTTAAAGTGTTGTAGGTAAAATTAATTCTTTATAGTAGCACACTCTTCCTCTTTAAATAGCAGTTAGTTGTCATAAAAAAAGTCCTTCAAGTATAAGTGATCAGTGATCACTGGAGTCCTTCAGTAATCAGTTATTTATTTTATGTTATACTACGTATTATCAGCATTTTATATAGTGTATTGCACTTTGAAAAAATGCAAAAGTCTAATTCATTGACCACCTGGCACCAAGTAACAAATCTTCATTTTAACAAAAATACAGTTAAATAGCAGAAAGAAATACCATTAATTTACATCACCTGTTTTAAATTTTACTTTCATATGTTTTGTTAGTAAACAAATCTAACTCAAATTATTTCAAAATCCCTGACATGGGTACCTTTAAGACGGTCCCAGGGCTAAGCCCTGAAAGTTATCACGAAATTGAAGGTGTATAAACCTACTCCATGAAATTCTACATGTATGTACCAAGTTTCGTGGCCATCGGTCCAGCGGTTTTTGTGTTTATCCCTGCCAACTAAATATATATATATATATACCAACATCCTCTTTTATACTTATAGATTTTACAGTAATTTTACAACCAAATTTAAATTACTGCAATACTTCAATCCTACTTCAACAATAAACAAATTTCTCTACTCTTACTACTCTTAACTCTTGATTTCCAAGTATCTTTTTGGTAAATGAACCTTCACCACAACTGGTCAAAGTAAATATAACTTTAGCGTAAATAAATGATATTCAAGTGCTGTAATATTGTTTACTAATCAATTTTTTGGTTGAGCTTCAATTCCAAAGTGTGAAGATCACGCACAGTCTGACACTTTTAAACATTGACTTTGAATCTTTTAAAGCATCCAGTAATTCATTACACCTGGCAATTTTGGAATACCGAATTTCCCAACTGTTAAGGTGTCCAAGGGCGTGTGATCAAAAAATAAGTTTTCTGATTATTCGCGTAATTAAATTGAATTATTTCAGTTGGGAAATTCAGATTCAAGAAATGGGAAATTCACGGGACCTCCCCCTCTAGAATTTTTTGTTGCGACGCCCCTACTAATCGATGATCATAACTAATCTTCAAGTCAGTAATCGATGGTGAAAAGTAATAGATGGTGAAAAGTAATCGATGGTGAAAAGTAATCGATAGTGAAAAGTAATCGATGGTGAAAAGTAATCGATGGTGAAAAGTAATCGATGGTGAAAAGTAATCTATGGTGAAAAGTAATCGATGGTGAAAAGTAATCGATGGTGATAAGTAATCGATGGTGAAAAGTAATCGGTATTACCATCACTACGCCCACGGGACGCAGGGGCCGCAGTCATTGTCTAGCGCAGGTCGATTTACGTATCATTGTTGGGTATCTCGAGATCGCTCACCCGGCAATTACGATTGTTTAACCCCGACCCCGTGGGATGCGGAAGACATTACCGCGATCTTGCGGCAGCGAGGGGAGACGTATAGGTTATTCAAATGACGTGGTCTGGTCCGCCCATGAGGGTAATGGTAATTTTAGCATTGGCTTTACAGACGGTCTTGGCCATGTGATTTGCCTCGGACTACACATCGTATTTTCATTTATGTTTTAGGACCTCGATTGTGGATACTTTTTGGATATAAGTGCATAACGGAGCTATACAATTAATTTTATTATAAACTATATGCATCAACCATCCCGCATTAACCATACCAACTTTTAAGAAATTCGGTCTTAATATCCATATATCCAGATCTATTCTAACCCAATGATCCAGACAAAATAATATTATGGTCAGAAGCTATGATCTCTAAACATGAAATTTTTGTTTTAAATTGCTTTATCAAAAAAAAAAAAACTTAGCTCCGTTCTGTTTTGATATTTCATTTTTGTAGTATTGCTTTCCGGACTATGTAATTTATAAAAACGTGTTTGGAATTACAGTACTTGCACTGTTTAGCCTACTGCCGTTTTGAGAAATGTATTTCGGGCCAATCCCGTGCGAAAGCATGAGGGAGTTTGAGGTTGGAGTGTAACACAGCTTGGCCAACGTTTATTTTGTACAAGTATTTTGCTGCCAATATATTATATGATAATATTGCAATCAGGTTTATCAGTGATTAAAAAATTACTTTCTCTCCAGATTCTAGCGAAATATTTTCGCTAGAAACTGTTAATATGGTCTTAATTACGAGGTGTTCCTTGATGTAATAAAGTATTCAAACAATGCAGTTAAATTCATTGTCACTAAACATGGCAATATATTACAACTTACATTAAAAAACCAAATACGCAATTGAATTAAATTAAATCACATTGAAATTGCACTCGTTCTAAATTTTCAACGAACTATTCTACACGTTCCTCTGATTTCAGATTTTCAGGAGTTCAACAATGTTTTACTTCATCGGATACGGAATTCATCACGTTATGTAAAAGACAATTAGAAAATCCGCAGTAATTTAGCCCGCAATATTTCTACTGTCTCGTGACATCACATGGAGGAAGAGAAATTTATGAGCAGCTCACGAACTTGAGCGATGAAAGTGCAAGTTTTGGAGAAACCAAACTGGACTGAAAATTCTTACTGTACTTTTAAAAACTTCCTGAGGAAAGCTGAGGGGCACTCGCGGAACTATGAGTGAAAGCGAAGAAAAAATATTAGAAAAGTCAATAATCATGTTAACCTGAATGCAAGATTCTTTGGCTTAGGTAATGCTTTATACTTCACTTGAAGTAATGACCTACTCAAATGTAGGCTACATTCCAGAAACAAAAACAGAGTATATATTGTTAAGAAACATATCCGTATGCCATTCAAATAAATTACCTGTGAATATACAGGTTGCCTCAAAAGTATAAATTAACTTTTGTTAGTTGAATACAGCAAGGGATCTTTTCCGTTATACGTATACCACCATTACAAATTTACCCTTCATGCTTGATTTTTGACCGAGCACCACAAACTAGGTCAAATAATTGTTATTAATCGTTTTAAAGAGAAAATTCCTTGTAGGAATATTTCATCTGCGGTTTCGTTATCTTATCTACCGTTATCTCTGTCTAGACGCGATAAGCCAGCGTCTGGCCGTCTAGCGGTCCCACTTTCAGTTGGTTAGGTTAGGTTAGGCTAGGTTAGGTTAGGCTAGGTTAGGTTATGTTATGTTATGTTGGGTTAGGTTAGGTTATGTTACCTAACCTAACCTAAATTAACCTATCCTAACCTAACATGCCAAACGGCACCTTGTGCCGTGCGCGTCACTTTTATATATATAGCGCCAAACCAGGTACTGGCCACAAAGCCTGAACAGAGGCTAGTCCATCTGAAAGTTCGAGAAAGTCAGAGGGAAATTAAGTTTTTGGAACGCCTACCTGGCTTCCTCCCACTCCGCCGGCAGCATCTGCGTAACTTACAACCTTCATACCCAGCTACCAGCGATAAGTATTAATGCTAAGAATTAGGGGGTTTTTATTAAATTAGTCGATATCAACCTAAAATGTTCTAGTTTGGCTTAGTTTGGGGTGCCGGGGGGAAAAATTCTAGTTGGGGATTTTGTAAGATGTGAATTTCTGTGGTATTCGCCTCTCCAGAGGCGATACCTTCAATTTAATACAAATGTAGTTTCATCAGGGAAAATTGCTTGTCTTATTATCTTGCCAAAGTAAATTACTTAGCTCAATAGTTAATTAAAACCTTTATTGAG